>JAMPIV010018185.1:0-356763 GCA_024509875.1 Oreohelix idahoensis
GGTGGGATTAGAATTTTTCACGGACAGGGTATGTGGGACAAGCTTGCGTGAATAAAAGGATTCGGATGGTACGTTGGGGACAAATGGACAAGAAAAAGATATTCTGTAGTGGAATTCAAGAATAGGAGACGAAGCCCCTGGCGATTGATAGGCACACATTGTGGAAACATGTTGGTAGTTTTACAAGGCAGTCCTTGTTATGTTAAATTTCCCATGGCTCGAGACGTTGTATGAGATTTTTTTTTGAAAACACAGAAGTGACTAGGACAAAAATATAAAAGATAAGATGACATTAGAAATACCGTGAAGCTCGTGAGCACGTGGAGGAAGACTGGCAAGGAATTGACTGAAACTCTTGTGGAGTTTTTAAAGAAAGAAGATTGAAAAACCAAGGGACTGAGAGAGAGGTGTAGGAAGATCAAGATGATTGGAGAAACAAGATGCTAGGGAGAAAAACAAGATGCTAGGAGAAACAAGGTGCTAGGAGAAACAAGATGCTAGGATGAAACAAGGTGCTAGGAAGGAATATTCGTGTCTAAACTAAATGGAAAAAAATCCTTAAAGACACGCAAGTCGGAGATGTAAATTATCGTACAAGGCACTAATCCTGACATAAGTACGTATTTTATTATTAGCATGTATACCTGTGACTTTAGCTCTGTTTTACCAGCTGTCCTTGCCAATATTTCTTGCATCAAACCGTTAGTCACCGGAATCAACAGAGTTCCCATCTTATCCGTTGTGCTTAACCCTTTGGCTTGTGTCTACTTCCACAGATTTGCTGGAGTATCGGAGGGTCAATCGATATTGAAGTTTACCTTGGGAATGCAAAAAGGTAAATTACACTAGGCTGCTTAACTGACTCAAAAACATTCATATAACTTCTGACAAAAGGGCAAAGTAGGTTTTAATAGTTTCAACTCTTATTTTTAAACAGAGATAGACAAAACTTGTTCCCTTTCCAAATAATATAGATGCTGATTTTACAGTTGGATAATTTCATACATACGAGTACATGTAAGCATAATTTTATATACTCATAACAAGGAAAGTGCCACGAGTAGTTCTTAAAGGAGAGTAGTCCTCTGATGACACAAAATACTACTGCTCATTTAAACAATCCGTTGTCTTCTATGAGACTGTGTTTTGGGAATGTCAACTTTATCGTGTAAAACAAATTGAACAGAATTGAACATAAACTGCCACTGCAAGAACACGTGAATGTTTTGGTGCACGCTTCCTGCGCGAGGACAAGCTGTTCCACAACAGGAGTGAAAAAGGAAATGATGATGATCATGAAGGAAAGTGCAGAAATCTTCATCATCATCTTCATCATCATCTTTATCATCGCCTTTCAGCTCCTCAAGGATCATAGTACCCCGTTACACGCCCATTGAGGCATATTGGGAATATGGGGTTAGGCCCATATTTTCTCGACCATCGGCACACTAGGGGTGATGTGGTCAGCATCGCGCCGGCCGCCTTAACCCTCCCAGAGCTGCTCTAGTATTCAATTGGGGCTGGGTCGACCCAGGAGCCGTTTGCGGCCTAAAAAATCCCACCTCATCTGGGGATTGAACCATAGACCACTGAGCTAGGAAGCCAGTGCAATAACCACTATGCTACCGCGGCTTCCAAGGATCATAGGCCGTCAATAAACATATACCAAGTCTTCCTGTTCCGTGCCCTGTCTTCTTCATATCTGCGGACAATTCTATTGACCGTGCGTTCCAGGATAACCCTCATCCTAAAGTGCGAAAGTATCAGCCAACTAAAGCATTTAAGCAAATACATAAAGAGCAAATTCAAAAGGGGTAGTTGACTCCAAAACAACAAAGATAGATTTTAAATAAAGAGAGAAAATATTGTATTGCTGCCAAGATGTCTGTACGAGTCGACACCTTTTTTGCGGAATAGGGTAAGAATGGTAGACTAATTCATGTATTCTCCTTTGGTCGACAGCCCCTGTTCGCGTGATGTTAGACAAGTCTGGCTTCTACACCCACATTCACAGACGTAATGTGTGTGCAACCATAGCACACGCTGTTAGAGTGGCGCAGAAGTGCGCTCTTTTGTCAAGGGAGGTAAGTCACTGGTTTAGTTTCCATTTTGAGAAGAGGGGAGAAGCGGTAAAGATTTTTTGTTTAAAATTATATATATATATATATATATATATATATATCCCAATGGGCTGATCACCCGTTGGCTTGTCACACACCGATTACGGAAACAACGGCAGATGGATCTATTTGTTGTGTTCCCTAAAAGACGCCGCTAGGCGTGATGGGAAACTACAACAGAGAAAATCAATCTGCTGTTGCCCTTAAGACGCCACAAGGCGTGATGGCCTCTGACTGCTTGGTCGGTCTTTGGCTAAGGACGGAAGAAGAAGAAGATATATATAATATATATATATATAATATATATATATTAATATATATATATATATATATATATAAATATATAATATATAATTTATATATATATATATATAATATATATATATATATATATATAATATATATATATATATATATATATATAATATATATATATATATATATATATATTATATATATATATGAGGTAAGTTTAATTCATGATAAATTAGAATTTAGCAAATCTAAAAGTATTTAAGTCAGTTTATAGAACGCATCACCGATTACCGACCTCCTACCTAGCCTACACCTAGAACAAGCGACATCTACCAGAGTTTGACGTTTTTGACAACACTATACTAAAATGGTTCGTACCAAGCCACAAACCAAATAGAGAAAAATCTATAGAAGCCGGACAACACCTGACAGCGAAAACACAAGCCTTCAAAGGACAAAGACAGACAGCCAGAGAGCAAGACTGCCCCAAGTACTCAATGCACCGAACAATGCAACTCTTGACACCACGACGGAGTTAGCTGTGACGGGTGGCGGCCCAAATGAGAGTCTGAGTGGCCCGACTCCTGGCGGGGCAGAAGAGAGGGCAGATGCAAACGTCCCTGGCCTAGAGGATGAAGACCCTGAACTTGAAGTCACTTTGAGATCGTTACAAACAGATGCAGGAAAGAAGAGAGGGAGCTTATAGCCATGTGGCCACCACCATATGTACCCAAATCGGTAGCAGAAACCTTGTCTACCTCACAGAAGCTGCACCAAACTCCGATGACAGTCCAAATATAGAAAAAAAGTCAGAAGACTACAACACCTACGACCCAGAAAACATCCCTGAAGCCACCACCACACGATACCGAGTCGACAGCTGTGGCTACTCCAAGAAAGTTGCTCCAAACTCCGATGACGGCACAATCACAACCAAAGCAAGATCTCGTAGTAGAGGCTCCATTGTGTAGTGATCAGGCAACAACTACAGAACGTGATCAGAAGCAGTCAACACAACAGAACGTGAGGCTGTCCCACACACCACACACTCTAACGCAGACGGAAATCAGAGCGTGTCACCTGCGCAAGCCAAGCAATGCCGGTTCTCACAAGGCACTACAGGAGAGGATTGTAAAGATCAACAAGGAGTCTGCAGGTGAGGCCTCGCTCAGGCCCTACCCGACGATAAAGTGATCGGTATCTTCGAGGCAGGAGAGGCATCGCTAAAGTAGGGAGACACGAAAAGAAGGTCGTGCTTTCTCTCAAACAGCACGGATAAAACAACTTGGCTGATGACAGAACTGGAGGCCGGACCGAAAAAAATTCATGCTGCCCCACCAGATAAAAGTAGTGATGGAGACCGGCAAGACAACAAAGAAGTTGGTGCTAAGAGGGGTCGATACCAGATGGTCCGCAAACGAAGTCCAAAGTTGCCTACAAACTGAAAACACAAATTCCCAAATCATACAAGTCGAAAGGTTAAAGACATAGAATAAAAAAAGATACCAATCTGGTGGTAGTAACTATTGAAGGAGCGACAAGACCTGACAGACTGACACTCAAAGATACATCAAAAAGAACAGAAGCCTATTGTAAAGTTTCTTTTCTTCTTTCCACTCTGTAAAGTGTCAGTCGGTGTGCTCTGTAAGGAAGAGTGGTGTGTTGTTGAGATCAGGCATGCTCCAGTCTACCCTGCTGTAAATGGGTAACTCACCCTAGTCCTGAGTTAGGGAAGGCAAAGGCTCCAGGGGAAGCAGGCCCTAAACTTGGTCACTCCAACCGACGCAGGATGGTGTATGTATGAAGTAGAAGTGTAGAGTGTGATTACCGCGAATGGTGTACTGTTCGTGTGCTGACCAATATAACCACTCATAAACTTGTGTCTACAAGGCACCAATGCAGACTGCTGGAATCTTTGTTTACTCAATTTATTCAGACGTACACACTGGGACATACGAGTACATCATGGTATGTTGACATATCAATTTGTAGGTATACATAGCAGATCTGAAGTCATGACACATTCAGAAATAATGGGCAGTACATCAAAAGTTCAATTGTCATGATACATTATGGCCGCATCCCCCTATCTGACTAAACGCGTCAGTGAAGGCAGATCGGTAAATAACTAAAGTTACTTGACGTCCATAGTTTGTAGCATATATTATGAAACCACGAAAGAGGGGGTTTCTAGCAAGATTGAGATCTCCCTGTCACTGTCCGATAATAGGATAATTAATCTGTTCTCTTGGCAGTGATCAAAACATATGATGACCGAAATCTAACATGGCCGCCTCCCTGAGTTGTCGTTCACTCATTCATAGGAAGGAGAATATAAGCCAGAGTTAATTTATAATGGGTATATAAATGATTTCATAAATGTTTCCATACAGCTCTACGGTGATCAGGTTAATTCACGTAGCCATAACCGCTGCAGGAAAGTCTGTCATCTTTGTCGATACAAAACACGACCCTAGCGATACGAAGCACAATGTTCCATCTAGGTCGAATCGACATGAGATCATCAAAATAGGGTCTGGCAATACATGGAGTCCGAATTATACATTGTACCGTACCTTAGGAGAGTCTCTAACATAAACTATAGTAGAGATACCATCTCCTTTAGAAGAAAACCACTTCATGAATCATATTTCCTTAAGAATCTACCAGCCCTTTGAAAAGTGCGTACCCGCCATTATCACGGTACATCGGAACTCATCACGACTTGTCAAGACAACTCATACTTCCGCTAGACCGGAATAACAAGAATCTAGTCCCTCCTACCCATCCAAAATATACAATATAGGACTGATTCTACTTGTACTAATAATATGTAATACATATGAATTCAGGCCATAAACACAATAAGCAAATTAATATATTTTCTGGCCCTAAAAAATAAGTACAAACGTAAGCGCAATATCCTTGCGCCGGATCAATATCCAGAACGATTACTCCTATAATCAAAAGTGTGAATCAAACATGGATTCTCTCGCTTTTACCATAGACAGCATTTTCATACACAAATGAATGAATGTCTATATTTTTCCCATATTAAATAGCCATATCGATTTTTGTAATATGTGCGTCAAAATATGCACGCAACAGATTACCACACCCCTCGGGAAAAAAAAAATGGTACATTTTTTTTTTTTTTTGAAACACATCTAGGAGCAACATACAATAGGCTCACAACGCACCAATAACAATGCGCAGATGATAAGCATAAGTTTTATGACCTTAGAGAAAGTACTTCTCTAAGTATAAATATTTCCAGAGAGGTGTCACCAACGCATACTACAATATTAGCAATGACACAATTTCCACATTAGTTTATACATAAATTTCATCTAAGATATCTTAACATCATGATCATCAAAGACGAAAAACATTGAAAGATCAGCGGTGAATAAATATCAATGAACCGCTAAGTAGTGTTACAATCAATATATGATATATTACATATGTGTACACATTTCAACATAGAAACAACTGTATCAAAGTTGTATAACAGTTATGAATCATGTGGGCATCTAGACAAAAATATCTGCCATCACATTTTCTGACCCACGGATAGCTCGCACCGAAAAAATGAAATGGCTGTAGAGCAATCGCGTATCGCGTTGATCTCGCGCTCTTCAGATTTTTACTCTGAATAGCCGTAAGAGCTTTCTGGTCAGTTTCCACAATGAAATGCGCGCCCAGAAGAAATCTTTGCAGTTTAAGGATTGACCAAACCATAGCCAATAATTCACGGTCTAGGACCGAGTAATTCTTCTCTGCGGCATTTAATTTCCGAGAAATATACATCACAGGATGCAGAGTTCCAGAGTACTCTTGCATTAGTGCAGCTCCAATCCCGGTGGATGAAGCGTCACTACGAAGAATAAATGTCTTATCCTTAGAAGGCAATACTAGGATAGGTGAAGTAGAAAACATAGTTTTAACCTTATCCAAAGAGGATTGACATTCTTGAGTCCAATGGACTACATTAGGAGACCCTTTCTTTAGCAAGGAAGAAAGAGGTGACATAATGGAGGACAGATTCGGGATGAATCGTCCATAAAATTGTATTAGACCTAAGAGACTTCGTACTTGCTTTTTAGTCTTAGGAATAGAAATGTTAAGTATCTTACTTGTATTATGGTCTTCTGTTTTTAGGAACCCATGACCAACACGGTGTCCTAAGAAAGATATTTCGCTAAAACCAATACATGCTTTCGATGGTTTCGCTGTCAGGTTATGCTCGCGTAAGATAGACAATAGTTCATTTATACCATTATAGTGATCGTTCCAAGTATCACTGAAAAGACAGATGTCATCAAGATACGCAATGACATCTGAGCGATGAGATAGGATTCGACGCATCATGCGTACAAATGTTGCAGGGGCGTTCATAAGACCGAAAGGCATGAAATTCCATTGGAATAGACCCCTAGGCGTCGAAAAAGCAGTAAACGGTTTGGCGTGTTCGGATAGTGGAACTTGCCAATATCCCTTAGACAAATCGAGTTTAGTAAAGAAGTGAGAATTCGATAGTCTCGTAAGTAGCTCTTCTAGTAAAGGCATAGGTTCAGCATCGAATTTAGTCACTTGATTCAATTTGCGATAATCCACGCAAAGACGTATGTTATTGTCTTTTTTTCGTACTATAACCATCGGCGAAGAATATGCTGATGTGGATGGTTCAATAATTTTTAACTCTATCATCTCATCTAACTCTTTCTCTACCTGTGCTTGAAAATGTATCGGGATAGGATACGGTCTGACTCTTATAGGACTATGGTCAGTAAGAATAATGTCATGTGAATGACATCAGTTTGACCAGGAATGTCAGTAAGGACATCCTGAAATTGTTCTAACATAGTAGAAACTTGTTTCTGCTCTCCTGGAGATAATTCTGGAGAAATTGCAACATCTTTCCATGATTCATTAGAGTGAAGAGGAATCATTGGAAAAGGTAAATTTACATCCGAGAAACTCGTTTCCTCATCCTGTATTACTGACAGAGATGAGTACTGTCCATGTTGGACTGGAAAATCGTCCGTTGCCTGGAAAACAGGTTGTAAATAATCAGGACGTTCATGGAATTCCGTGAGCATGTTGATGTGGAAGGTTTTACGCTTCCCGTCAATATCGACGATATAGTCAACATCGGAAACTTTTGATATTATATCGTACGGACCTTTCCAAGAAATGAGAAGTCTATTTTCCCTACAAGGTAGCAAGACAAATGCTTTGTCACCTGGACAAAGTTGACGCAAACATCTCTTTTTATTGGCAAATTCCCTTGCCTTCTGTTTCGCAAATTCAGAAGAAGCAGTTGCCAATTTGCATGCTTCAATAATCTTGTGTCTAAGTGCGATGACATATTCATAAGAGGATTTTGTGTCATCGACAATATTATCAGCAGTTATAGATCATGAAGTAAGGACATAGGACCTCGCGGTTTCGCGCCAAAGACAAGTTCAAAGGGAGAAAATCCTGTATGTTCGTTGGCGACCTCTCTATATGCAAAGAGAGCCGCGGGTAAAACCCTATCCCAATCCTGAGGATGATCTTCCGTTATCTTACCTAGTAGGTTTTTCAGAGTTCTATTCAAACGTTCCACCATCCCATTGGACATAGGATGATAAATACTACTCAGCGATCTCTCTATCTTCAGAGTCGACATTACTTGAGACATGGTATCCGATATGAGTTGGGTACCATGGTCGGATAATATTTCTGCTGGAAACCCCAGACGAGAAAATATTAACCAAAAGAGCATCTGCGACATCAGCAGTAGTTATGCTCTTTAGAGGAACAGCCTCCGGCCAACGTGTGCACATATCAACACACGTCAAAATAAATTGGTGTCCTCTAGCAGACTTTATCTTAAATGGACCAATGATGTCTATCGCCATTTTTTTGAAATGGCCGAATGGGAATGTCTGCAGCCTGAATAGGTGCATCATGGCGTGGACCTCTGGATTTAATCTCTTGACATACTTTACAAGATCGACAATAGATTCGTATGTCCTTATTCACAGCAGGCCAAAAGAAAGATTGAAGAACTCTAGCTTTAGTACGGGAAAAACCCATATGTCCAGCACACTGCGAATCATGAACGTGCTGTAAGATTTTAACTCTCATATTTTTAGGCACAAGGATTTGAGAATGAATGGACTTAGCGGAGTCTTGTACCATACGTACAAGTACGCCATTCTTCATCGTAATCCAAGATTTACGATTAGTATCCTTATTCGGATCACCTTTTTGTTGCCAGAGTAAAGAATTTCTTTAGAGTAGGATCATCTTCCTGCTGTTTGATAAAGGAATCGTGGGAAATCTCCAAGGGATCATCTTGGATCTGCGCATCATTATCTTCAGAATGTGAAGATTGTGGCATATTAAGAGCTTGAGCCCTAGTGATTACTGCATTAGCCGATTGCATATTAACATTTTCCCAATTAGAAATTTGCTGTGGAGTGCATTCTTTCACTCCGTGAATGCGACCGATGATAAGATCAGCGATCGGATTCGGCAAGAGACATGCTTGCACCTCTCCTGTAAAGAAAGGCGTAGCAATATTGATAATGGCAGTGGAGTACTTCTCCAATGTGCCACCAAATGTTACACATTTGACTATATTGCCTGTAGCTCGAGAAGGATTTACGAGTGATTGCCTCACTCCAATGGTAGTGCACCCCGAATCGAAAAGAATTGATACCGGAGTACCATCTATTAGGCCCCTATTAAAGACAAGAGCACCCCTTCCATTATGCGCAATTGACGCATGGAGAGCGGGAAGCGGGTGACCGCAGCTTAAAGTAGAAACTGTGGTTGGATCGAATAATGTTTTGCATTGCGAACACTCAGATGCTCTAGCAAAATCGAAAGCGGAATTTGCTACACTGTTGGAGTCTTTTTTATCATTATTCTGATTATCGGTGTCGTGGAACTCCTGTTGTGCAGAGTTAGCCTGGTAATAAGATTTACCATGTCTTTTGTGTTGTGATCTACCTCGGTTATAATTGTCTCTATAATTATTATTGCCTCTGTTATAAACCCCTATTTGGGTTTGAATCATAATATTCATGATCATAATCATCATGCTCGTTATATTGAGTATCCCTGTAATATTGTTTCTTTTGTCTCCATGAAGCACTTGGGTAGTTCCTATAGCTACTCCCTTTCCGAGAATTTCTAACATTATGGGTACCCCTCGCGTGTCGAGGACTATCAGCCCGATTCCAGTTCTTCGAAGAAGAACCCTGATTTGAGTGGTTATCTTGGTTTTGATACTTATTCCAATTAACCTTTTTTATCAAATTTATTTTTAGCTCCTTGGAATTTGTGTGAGTAATTCTGATTATATTCTGTTGCCGAAGCAACTGGCATACTCTCTTTAATGTTAGAGTTACTAAGAATCATGTCAGGGTGTGCCGTGGCATACTGGTCACAATATTCTTCCATTTGCTTTATTGTACCAGGTTTACGCTCATGTAAGAACTCTAGGAATGATTTATTTACAGAAGACATGACCTTGTCTCTTAGCAATAAATCCGTAAGACCATCAAATGTTTTCTCTGTTTTGGATAATTCAATCCATCGTGAAAGTGTAATTCGTGCTTTTGAGATGAAATCTGAGAATTCTACACCTACCTCAGGTCTCATTGTTTTAAACAAAAGACGGTAACCTTCCTCAGACAGCTGATATCTCTTTATCAAAGCTGCCCTAACAGCATCATAATTATCTTTGTCGGCCTCTTCAACAAAATATAACTTACTCAGAGACTCCCCTTTTAGATTTTCAGACAACTGATTCACATACTGTGATTTGTCAACATTATGAGATCGACAAGCCCGTTCAAATCTAGAAAGCCAAAATGTTATGTCATCACTGGTAGGGTTAAACGCTGGTACCTTGACCTTGTACACAAAGGGTTTACCATTACCACCAGATGCCTGATTAACATTACTCATACATGTCAATTTTAATTTCTCTAATTCAAACTCATGTTCTCTTATTGCTTTTCTCTCTTCAGCTTCTCTATCTAATCTTTTCTGTTCTGCAGCAGCAGCAGCTTCTAATTTTTTTCTGTTCTGCAGCAGCAGCAACTTCTAATTTTTTTCTGTTCTGCAGCAGCAGCAACTTCTAATTTTTTCTGTTCTGCAGCAGCAGCAACTTCTAATTTTTTCTGTTCTGCAGCAACTTCTAATTTTTTCTGTTCTGCAGCAACTTCTAATTTTTTCTGCTCTGCATCAGCTTCTAATTTCTTCTGTTCTGCCTCAAATCTCCTTTCCTCCACTTGCATCTGCAATTTCTTAAGTTCAGCAGCAGTATCAGCTTCTTTTTCTAATCTTTTTTCTTCAGCTAGAGCTTTCCTTTCTTCTGCAGCAGCTTTTTTTTCTTCTATTTGAAGTTTTCTCTCCTCAGCCGCAGCTTTTTTTTCCTCAGCAGCAGCTTTTCTTTCTTCAACAGCAGCAGCAGTTTTTTTCTCTTCTGCAGCTAATGCTTTGTCATATTGAGCAACAGCCCATTGTTCTAAGTCTTTTTCCAGTCTTATCAAGAGATTTTCCTTGTGCAATGAAATAATCTAATGTAGACATATTGTCTTCTTAAATCAGAAACCTGAAAAAGTAAATAAATTACCCTATTTCACTTTAATGGGAGACAAGTCTATACCATAGACTTAGTCTTAGTCCAAACTTGTATGGTTTATAATAACCAATGATAACTTGAGTACCTGTGGACAACAATAACTGTATCTCAAATACTGTGGGGACAAGCCTTACAAAGGTCTTGTATACCTCAATGTAATCAAAGATCACTTGAGTACCTGTGGAAAAAATATTTCCCTTTACCAATCACTTTGGGAGACAAGCCTTACAAAGGTCTTGTACATTTTGTTTTATAACAATAACAATCATAAAGTACTGATCTGTACTATACTATCAGTGTATACCACTATACGTCATATGTCAACTAAAGACATTACAAAGGACAAACAAGAAAAGACAATATGAACACATTTGCAGAGATCAAATTAAATTAAATAGGAGAAATGAAAAAAAAAATGATCACAGAAACCGTGATGATAACTGCAATAAGATAACAAGACAAATAACGCCACAGTGTATAAACATAAGGGTGTAAAAAACTGAAATGAAAGAAAAGATGAGACCTACAATTACACAAACAAATCAAACAAAACTAAGGAACACAAAATTATTAACAAAAACAACGAAGAAAAGAACACGTCATCACAACAAACAGAAATAGCAGCAAATTGTTGCTAACAAATTTCCAATTAAGAAAATGTGTACCTATAGAATACTAGTACCAGACCAATGTCACTCGGCATACCTTGTACTAGTCACACAGAACATAAACTAATTTAATACATAACAAATAACATGTAAGCATAAATAGCATATAGCATACAATATAATTTATGTCATGAATGGAATGTGTTGCAGGTATAGTGTTGTAAAGCAGGCACAGTTTATTTTAATACTAATAACTTGCCACTTTATTCAGTAATAGATTTAATTTTAAACTATTACACTGTCAATTTTTCTCTGTTGAGCATATGAAGATCCAACGATGAACTATGCACTTTATGTTCAACAACACTGTGATTCTTCTGTACGTTGAGAAATGTCAACAATACTGCTCCAGATATTTTCTACACTTGATACCACTGTCCTGTGTAATACTGTCTGTACAGCGAAAAAACTGTCAACAAGCGCTGACCTAGATACAGCATCCTATCGGTAATACAGGTCAAGCTGACATCGACTGTATAGCTGTCCTACTGGTGTTGATGTGTTCAAACAAATGTTCTTTCAGCTGTAAACTGTGATTCTCACAACAAAACTGCGTAAGCTGGACCCAGGAATCTGGCTCGCCACTGTAAAGTTTCTTTTCTTCTTTCCACTCTGTAAAGTGTCAGTCTGTGTGCTCTGTAAGGAAGAGTGGTGTGTTGTTGAGATCAGGCATGCTCCAGTCTACCCAGCTGTAAATGGGTAACTCACCCTAGTCCTGAGTTAGGGAAGGCAAAGGCTCCAGGGGAAGCAGGCCCTAAACTTGGTCACTCCAACCGACGCAGGATGGTGTATGTATGAAGTAGAAGTGTAGAGTGTGATTACCGCGAATGGTGTACTGTTCGTGTGCTGACCAATATAACCACTCATACACTTGTGTCTACAAGGCACCAATGCAGACTGCTGGAATCTTTGTTTACTCAATTTATTCAGACGTACACACTGGGACATACGAGTACATCATGGTATGTTGACATATCAATTTGTAGGTATACATAGCAGATCTGAAGTCATGACACATTCAGAAATAATGGGCAGTACATCAAAAGTTCAACTGTCATGATACATTATGGCCGCATCCCCCTATCTGACTAAACGCGTCAGTGAAGGCAGAATCGGTAAATAAGTAGAACTCCATTATCCGACGAACCCCATGGGACCGAGCATCGTTCGGATAATCAAATGTTCGGATAATTGGATTACATAATGTATCGAGTACATGTACACATATTTCTAACAATAATTAACCATCACAAGGAAAATACACTATAAAACATATTTACTTGTACTGTAATAATAATACCCACACTGTATTAGATCACTGTATCACCAAAAATCTTTCATTACACTGCAGTGCATGTACTACTTGTATTAATTATTTTTGTTAAGAAAGAGAAATGTTTTTCAAAATAACATTACAAACGATTCAAAACCAGGCGCAACTTACATAATATATGTACTTGCACAGATGTAGCCCACTATTTAAAATAATGAGGAATCCTCTTTTGCACCAAACTGGATAGTCTCCTTTTGGCTGCTAAGTCCCGCATTCTCTTCAACAGCAGAAGCTGTGTAGGACAGCTGTCATCTTCTTGCTCGTACCAAGCCATCGCTGTTTCTAGTGCTATAAAGGCCTCTTCAGGACTTGGTCGACGTTTTGGTTTTTCTTTATAATCTACAAGTACATCATGTACTTCTGAGGAGTCTTCATCATCGGTCACTACATGTATTTGGTTTTCTTCTTGCACAAAAGACAAAATTTCTTCGTCATTCAAAAACTGAAAACCAGAATCATTATCAACTTCTAGCCACATGTGTGCATCATCTTTGTCACAGTCCGAAAACTCGGGCATTGCTTGAAACAGTTCCACAACTTCATTTATACAATCATCATTTGTGTCCACTGCAGTAGTTTCATTTCCTCCTTTTTTCCCAAGCAATCTACTCCAAGCCTTGTTGAGATTATCTTGTGACAGGGTGGTCCAAGCATCAGCTAACATGTAGCAGCAGTCTTTGAGATTAAGCTTATTGGAAAACGCCACCACACTTTCTTCATCTTCAGCCAACAATAAACGACGCAGGACTTCCTTCTTGTACATCCTTTTAAGCTTTGCTATAACACAATGATCCATTGATTGAATCAGTGCTGTTACATTGGGAGGCAGAAAAATTACTTTAAAATTTGCATCAACTGCATTCAATGTATCCGTCTCTGGATGAGATGGTGCATTGTCCAGTAGAAGAATTACTTTTCCAGTTTTCTTTTCTTGTTCTCTCAGCCTCTTCACTTTTGGGAGAAAATGATTTGTATACCAATCAAGAAATATTCGACTATTCATCCAAGCACTCTTCTGTGCTTTGTAACACAATGGGAGCCATGTCACATTCTTTCAACAACGTGGTTTTTTGGCTTTGCCGATCATTAGCACCGGTAAACGATGATTTCCACTGGCATTCGCGGCTACCAAAATTGTTACTCTCTCTTTGCACTTTTTAAACCCAGGGGCAGCTGCTTCGCGCTGAGATGCAAGTGATTTTTGAGGCAATGATTTCCAGTATAAGCCAGTCTCATCGGCATTATACACATCATCAAGTGAATAACCTTCTTCTTCCAAAAAAGCCAAGAATGTTTCTTTAAAATTTTTAGCGGCAGTTGCATCGCTAGATAAAGATTCCCCTTGAATCTCCAATTCTCGTATGCCATGACGAGATTTAAAGTTTCTTAACCATCCCTGGCTAGCCTTAAAGTCAGGAGGACCGTCAAGTTGATTGTTGAACTGAAGTGCCTTTTCACACAACAGAGAACCAGAGATAGGTTCCCCTTTGCTTCTTCTTTGCACAAACCATATATACAAAGCCTCTTCCATTTTCACATCTTTCGCATTTCTCATGGTTTTACGTTTCTTCGACCCATTTTCACTATCAAATTTCGATGCAAAACTCATAATTTTATCCTTGTTACTTTTGATGTCAGAGATGGTAGCTTTCCCAACATTGAAAATCCTCGCAAGTGAAGACACAGTTTCACCTTGTCCTAGTCTCTTGATAATTTCTGTTTTCGTTTCAATTGACAAAACATTGTGGTTCCTTTTATATGCTTTAGGCCTACTGGAAGATGCCATATCGCACAGAGAAATACTTGTACACCAAAATTATTCTGCTGTAGTAGCAGACACAATTATTTTAAGTTGAACTGTCTGTTTAGCCAGTGTTCTACCTAGAACGCACACGTACACTGGATTGGTAAACCAGATATTAACTGACTTTATGATCTAACTGACTTCCTGTACGTAAGCGACCGACCATTAGCCATCCCATTCTCTACAAATTGTTAGCACACATTTGAAGTTTGCCGCATCAAAAGATTCAGAATTTTAGTCTAACGTGACTGTGGCATCTGATTTTTTTTTTTTTCTGGAAAAAGTGTTCGGATAATTGGATGTTCGGATAATTGGGGTTCGGATAAATGGAGTTCTACTGTAACTAAAGTTACTTGACGTCCATAGTTTGTAGCATATATTATGAAACCACGAAAGAGGGGGTTTCTAGCAAGATTGAGATCTCCCTGTCACTGTCCGATAATAGGATAAATAATCTGTTCTCTTGGCAGTGATCAAAACATATGATGACCGAAATCTAACATGGCCGCCTCCCTGAGTTGTCGTTCACTCATTCATAGGAAGGAGAATATAAGCCAGAGTTAATTTATAATGGATATATAAATGATTTCATAAATGTTTCCATACAGCTCTACGGTGATCAGGTTAATTCACGTAGCCATAACCGCTGCAGGAAAGTCTGTCATCTTTGTCGATACAAAACACGACCCTAGCGATACGAAGCACAATGTTCCATCTAGGTCGAATCGACATGAGATCATCAAAATAGGGTCTGGCAATACATGGAGTCCGAATTATACATTGTACCGTACCTTAGGAGAATCTCTAACATAAACTATAGTAGAGATACCATCTCCTTTAGAAGAAAACCACTTCATGAATCATATTTCCTTAAGAATCTACCAGCCCTTTGAAAAGTGCGTACCCGCCATTATCACGGTACATCGGAACTCATCACGACTTGTCAAGACAACTCATACTTCCGCTAGACCGGAATAACAAGAATCTAGTCCCTCCTACCCATCCAAAATATACAATATAGGACTGATTCTACTTGTACTAATAATATGTAATACATATGAATTCAGGCCATAAACACAATAAGCAAATTAATATATTTGCTGGCCCTAAAAAATAAGTACAAACGTAAGCGCAATATCCTTGCGCCGGATCAATATCCAGAACGATTACTCCTATAATCAAAAGTGTGAATCAAACATGGATTCTCTCGCTTTTACCATAGACAGCATTTTCATACACAAATGAATGAATGTCTATATTTTTCCCATATTAAATAGCCATATCGATTTTTGTAATATGTGCGTCAAAATATGCACGCAACACCTATATCCCTCCGGTGATGCAGTGCTCCAACTGCCAGCAATTTTCCCACACCAAGAAAACATGCAGGAGAGATACAGTCTGTCGGTATTGTGCGGGGAGCCACCAATATGGCGACTGCCCCAAGCCGAAGGAGGACCACAATTACAAAGCGATTAACACAAACCGTACCTGTGCAAACTGCCCCGGACACCATGGGGCAAGGTACTGAGGCTGCCCTGTATTCCAGGAAACCATGGGGCAAGGTACCGAGGCTTCCCTGTGTTCCAGGAAACTAAGAGAATACTGAAGGAAGCGGTATCCAGTAACATCCCTTTCAGAGAGGCAAAACACTAAGTGGCTGCGGACGTCGCGAACAGACGGCGCACAACAGATAGAAGACAGCTGCATTAGCTGACCGCGGAAGTCAAAGAAATAAAACTAAAACTCCAGGTCGAGAACAGAAGCAGGCAGACTCCCGAAGATCAAACCGACAGTGATGAAGACGTGATAGATCTACAGAGCGTTAGAAATATGATGGAAGACATGAAAATAATTCAGCAGCAGGTAGAAGCAGATGTCAAGAAGCTCACAGAGCTGAAGGAGGAAAACGAAGAGATACAAAGAATAGAAGCATGGCCATTGAGGAAACTACATCTAACAACACACGAGAAACTAAAATGAATGAACAATCAAACGAAGAAGTCATCGATGAAATGATACTACCCACAATAATAGAAAAAGCGTTATATCAGGTACAGGAGAAAAGGAAGACACACACAACAGAAACGAGGAGGTTAAAAACACACAAAACCACACAAGCCAGCTAGTAGTCCTTTTTAGGACTAGCCCTCCTCAGGGCTGCCACCGAACGCGCGAGACTGGAGGCGAAATACACTATTGAACACCCCAAGATACCACCAACAGACAACAACGAGAGGAATCAAGACAGTCAGCTAGTGGTCCTTCTTAGGACCAGTCCTTTTTAGGACTAGCAACCGGCTAGCAACGAATAACTTAACACAATATACCCCAATTATAACCGCTTTGGTTGAACAGGGTATAACAGCAATATAGTCGACGAAAGAGAAGAAGAAGACGACGCATATTTAATAAAGGATATTAGCATTAGAAGCAGGATTTCGTTATAAAAGTATTTTTATTATAAAGAAAAAAACAACAAAAAAACGTTAACATCTCAGAACCTTGTATTACGTTTTTTTTTTTAAAATTAGTAACTATCAGGCCTATAGGTCTTTTATATTTGTACATGCGTCCTACTATAACCGACTAGGTTGAACGGGACGCCGCGCCAAAATGAGGCAAACTTTTATTTTAAAAAAAAAAATAGTATTGTTTTAATTTGTTCAGTTATTTCGAAAATGTTCAAGAGAGGAAGAGGTGTTTCAGCCGGTGGGAAGTTTCGCAAAGCCCTGGGTCTGCCAGTGATTGCTGTTATAAACTTTTCAGACAATACAGGAAGTAAAAATTAATTTGTGATTGCCCTGACCTGAGTGGCATCACTGGCCGCCTGAACAGACTTCCAGCACCTGGTATTGGAGTTATGATCATGGCAACTGTCAACAAATGTTTAAAAAAAAGGGGGAAAACCAGAACAGAGTGGGGAATAAAGTCATGCCGGCTGTTGTCATACGTCAGAGGAAGCCTTTAAGACGAAAAGCTGGACTGTTCCTCTATTTGAAGATAATGCTGGTGTTATTTTTTAATTCCAAAGGGAGCAAAGAAAGGATCTGCAATCGCAGTATGTTTTTATGTTTTTTAAAATAAAGTTTTGCCTCGTTTCGGCGAGGCGCGTCCCGTTCAACCTAGTCGGTTATATTAGGGCGCATGTCTAAGTATAAAAGACCTTTAAGTCTAATAATATTAATTGGCTTGTTGCCAAAGAGTGAACCGATCTGTGGCCTCGTATCGCTACTAATGCAAGCTGCACTGCACAGTGCTGTGCAAATCTTCATTTTGTAAATTACGTTCATTAAAATTATGAAATAAAAATAAATAAAATAAAATAAATAATAATAATAAGTTATTTATAAATCAGCTTGAGATTTTCCGGCACGCAGACTTTCCATTGGATTATAAAACTTCTGCCAGAATAGATTATTGATATATATAATTCAAATATTGATTTACTGCATATCATCATCATGTGCCTGTTTGCGCCATGACGTCACCACTGCTCCCAATGGTCTCTAAGGCGACTTCTGCTCCCTCAGACACATCGTAACAGGCGACTAAAATGAGGTTGTGCATGGGTCTGGAAACCTCATCATATTTAACAAATTGCTACAGAGACCATTGCAAGAGTTTGTGCATTGGCGGGAGGTTTTCTCAACGTTGCCGTCTGTAGTAGTGGTTTCATGTTCCATAAGGAGCGAAAAGGGAGATAATGATGACTAAAATCCATTATGGTATCAGTTTCCATGACAACCAACATAGCAGTATTACCAAACCTTTAAACCATTATTGCTGTATATCAATCTGGCGCATTTTGACGGAAAGCCTGTAATTATTTATGGAAATTGCATTTCGCTGTTGTCCCTCCCCAAAAGGGGGTCGGAGCAGTAAGGCGTACGCCTTTAATTCTAAAGGCAGAGAGTTCGCTCCCAGTACAGGGAATATAATTGCTAGACATTATTTTCATAAGCAGTGGTTCATAATGATGTCCTGGGTAATTACAGATGCCTAATCTTCTCGGAAATAATAATAATAATAATAATTCTTTAAAGCGCCAAAACGGCGCATAAGGCAGAAACCAGCTGCTCTCAGGTTGTTCGTTGTGACGCTCCTCTTAGTACAGGCCCAAATCTTATTATTGTTCTTCTGAGTGCTGGTCTTCATTATTTTCACCCTCAGGAACCCAAGTGAGCGCCAGTGGTATTCTGTTGTTTTGCATTCGTAGGACATGACCGATATGTGACCTCGTCTTTTCTTTATATCAGACATATTTCTGCCTAATCTTCTTATAAATTTGTCGATTAGTCTTGAATTCTTTCCAACTGATGTTCATGAGTTTTCTAAGACATTTGTTCTCGAATGTATTCAGCTTGTTCTCCAATGATTTTGTTATTTTCCAACTCTCACAGCCGTATGTTAACACTGAGATAACATTTGAATTAAACGGAAAAGGGTGGAAAAAAATAGGAGGTTCCTTGTACAAGTTGGGATTATTAAAAATCTCTCGGCTGTTGGAAATCGTAAAGAGTAGGCCATATGGCCGCTGCCATAGCAAAATTTAAATATGAGGAAACCTACCCACGACAACAATGTTTATAGAATGTGTGATTCCTGTATACACACACTGGGATCCTCGGCGGTGTTACGGAGTTCGTGCACTGGGCTGAGATCCTCCTTGTGTGATTTAAAGAAAGGAGACTGGAGCACTGATGGAGCTGTCCGTGTGCAATGAAGATGGTCCTTGAAACCAAAACAAAAAACCTCCCATTAAGTGCTTGAGACAGGTCTACAAAAAAGTGTTGCACCAAGTGATTGGACATTTGACGAATGGCGGAAGCCCTTACCCATATAATATACCAGGTACTAAATTGAAAAATAAAAAACAAACTATCCCCCATGGGGAACATTATTGTCGTAGATTTCCGATAGGAGAATTAAGACTAGGTTTGGTCCCTTCTGAATAGGTTTGAATAGGTGATAGACTCAGTGAGAGTTAGTGAAAGGTAATAGAATTTCCACACACGTGAGATGATAGATTTGATATAGTGGCTGTCTCTGAAAGCGAAAAGAATTCTTCTCTCTCTCACCTATCTTCTACAACAGTTGTTACAGCGTCAGACAGACTACACCAATATACATATCACGTATATTTCTATCACTCACAGGCACGCACATACACGTGACGACAGGTAAACACACAGACGTGGGAAAACTATAACAATGATATATATATTATCCAGAACGAGCTGACCAAACCGATTATCAAGTTCAAGAGCGATTTTAATACCAGGAACAACTCGCCTCCAAACATCAAAGAAAGTACATCAAGGAAAACACATATACACATAGTCATAAAAATTCAAGGAAATGTTGCAAGGATGATAGCCCCGTTATAGTGTTAACTCTAGGTTTAGCCCGGCCCCGTTAAGAGAACAGATGATGGCGCCCGAGTCACAGATACATAGGGTTTGAGTCTAAGAGTTTTTCTTTGTTTTATCTCGTAATTATATGCACAGAGTTTGAAAAAAAAAAATCTGATTTAACCTAAGACAAAAAACACAAGAACTCTAGCCTTAGCAACAAATTATGCAGATTGAAAAAAAAATTAGGACAGCAACAGGGTGTCAAAGATATAATAGTGAAAATATCACTCAGACCAGCGTACACTCATTCATTCCGCCATGGCTTCTCAAACTTGTACTCACGACTTTGCTTGCTGCCTCTTGGAACACATCTGATTTTAGATTTTCACACAGACTCAAAAAATGCAGTCTTCTGCCAAGAAGTCCCCAGTTCCAAAAGACGTATTTAACTTGGAGTCTCCGGGAACGACTACTTGGGTATGCAAATTTGTTCAAATGTCTGATTAAGTCACCTAACAATTATTCCAGGCGCGGGAGTTAGCAGAGCACAGTGTCAATAGCGTAGGTTTCTAAAGAAATGATGAATGTCAGGTCGGTGCCTTCCCTCAGTATAGGATTCACTTTAGTCACACCACAGATTTGTCCACAAGATATAATCTAGTCGGGAAATCATTGTTAATATTCACGCCACCAGGCAGCAAAATTATATAGAGTTTCTAGAAGAAATTAAGTGCTGGCTCCAAGGTCCAGTATTTATCATTACAGTCTTTGAAAACCCGTTATAGGGATATTAGTATTTCTGTCTAACTTGCACCGTCAGATCAGTGTTACTTGAGAAAACCCACGTGGTTCAAAATAAGGACTGTCTATTTCTTCACAAGTATGGAAACTACTACTAGGTGCTGGTAAAGTTAGGGTCACCCCAAAACTTTCACTGTGTGGAGGAAAAATAACACATATAATATAATAAACAGAATCTGTACTGGTTAAAACTTACATTTAAACTTGCAAGCAGAGAGCTTTGCTTATCATTTAAACTTCCCGTGACGTAAGTTATATTTAAAAATCAGCAATCCTCATAAATTAAGAACACGTGCGTATTCCGTCACCATTCATGAGGCTGGATTCTAGAGTTTATACGTTAGTTTAGAAAAATACACTCGACTGAGTATTAGCAGTTAAATTAAATTTATAAATAGCTACAATTGCCGTTATAAGCTAGAAATTTTAATTTTTTCTGCTTTCCACTGAATGCTTCCCTAGAAAATATAATAGCCTACCACTTTATTTCTCTTCTGCGCTAAAGAAATAGATTAAAATGAATTAAGCGATTTAACACTTTAACACTCACAAAATCTATATATCTATCATATTAATTACCTCAACCACAGAATTACAGGTAGTCGCACAACTTAAGAATAAAAATGCTGAAAATATTTCTGGAAGTCTAGAAGTTCGACAAATTGCCGAAACAAACTGAGATCTTCTCTAACAGCTATTCTGTTTTCGAGCGACCTATCTACTGTGGAGTCTATGAGCGAGAATGAAATTAAAGTTTCAAACTTGGCCAATATCTTAAAATCAGACAAAGGGCCCAAACTATTTCGCCACGCGAAATTATCTCCCCTACTCCCAACATTTACGTCCGCTTAACGCGTGTCGTAACTGTCACCTACTGACCACGATGTACGCGTGTCAGTTTCAAATCCCAGACAGCCTGACTCCATTTCAGGGCAGTTTTCACACTACAGCTGACCATGGCCCAAGTGAGCGCCGTGTCAGTTTGGAATTTTCCAGACAAATGTCTGGATACTGACCGGTGCAGATGTAAAGTATCACACCTCACCGGGACTATGCCGAGAAGACGCTCGCGCGCTCGGTGAGAATGTAGACGATTTGCTACGTCCTATGTTCAGCGAACCGACTTATCACGCCTTCTGACGCCCTGCAGCCCTGACATCTACGTAATATCGTCCTAGCGCGATTCTCAGTTTAAGAGAAAGGAAAACAGGTAAAGTTTGCGAATTATATGAAAATAATATTCGCAAAACGAATGGATGAAAAATATACAGGAAAAATGAAATACAGAGATAATAAAAGAGATGATTTTGGGTGAACGAATAGGAAGAAGATGTAGGAAATTAAATGAATATAAACCCTACGTGACAATTATGGATAGTGACTAACATAATTACGTTTATGGGACGAAAATTGGAATTATTATTGTAATTTATGGAAACATTGATATATTTTTTAAATTAAATTACGTGTTTGTGGAATGAACAGACAAAGAACAGCGAATCAATAGGCGAGTTGAAGATTTCGGCAGTGGATGGGACATTCATTAAGAAAACCAGTTGATAGCATTACAAGGAAGTTCTTGTTTTTGAATTGCCTAGTTAAGTGATGTAGAGGGAGATCAAAAACATATAGAGAAGAGAACTGGAAACAGAAATAAACATGATGAGGAAGACATCGAAGGACCATGAGCTGATGGCACAGGACAGGGAGGCTTGCTGTGTTATTTTGTCGACCACATGTGCTCCACATGGTTCTAAAAGGCATTGATTGATTGATTGCACAGTCTCTGGCCTTCGGTGGTCAACAATGTTTACTGTATTAGGCACTGTAGTATAAAAGGTGAAAGCTGATGTAACTTCTTCAGGGAACAGACTGAACACACAAATGTAGAAGTTCGTGTTGTCAGTGCAGTAGATGTTTGACCTTCTCCCTGTGACATTGATGAATCTAAAGGAACGATTACTGTCTTCAACACTTATATTATAGATAACTCTCATCGTCATCACTTTCTTTGTTTGCTTCTTATGGAGCATGGAGCAACCACTATAACTGGCCCCCGTGCACCAACCATTCACTTGTTCTTGCACTGGTGGTTTATGTAACAGTTTGTTATGCATTATGAGGTTGCCAGCCTCACGTACAGCCTCATATTTGTCGCCTTGTACAACATGCTTGAAGGAACAGTAGTCATCAGAGACTTCTGGGAACTAAACAGTGGTTATATCTTCTTCTTCCTCTTCTTCTTCGTACACTCTCAGACGTCTACTTGAATATTTTCAAAGAAAGCAGAAGTCAACTTGAAACTATTTGCATCTCTGTAGAGTTTTCCCAAGAATGGTACTGGTGTCGGCCATATGCGCTTTCTCTGTTCCACATATGTTGGGCAACTTTGAAGCGGATGTTCAGCAGTCATTTTATCGGTACAATCATCGGCAGTTTCTATCTTTAGCTTGTTGAAAAGATGGTATCTCAATCTGTAGTGGACCGTGCGGAATCTGAAGATTACCGCTTGTTCTCTTCTGCTGTTATTAAACTACAATAACACGGACTCTCAGCAGCCAGTGCATACACTTGGCGCAAGAACGCAATATTCAGCTTCCCGCAACGTTTTACCGCAAGATTAGATAGACAAAATAAAAATAAAGTACATGCGTGGGTTTGGAAGTAACTGAAATATATAAACGTAAAGTTCACAGTTACTTTGTTTTGCTAGAGGCTGAAAATGATGTCGAAATTGTCTTCATTCTGTAATAAATTAACACTCACCCAAAGATATTAACAACCTTAACTTTTCTGCATCAGTACTGACACTGGCTGACACTGTTATCGAAATAAGAATATAGAAAGCAAGAGGAGCTTTCACTGTATTGGGAAATGCATGGACATAAAGTGAAATCAAGTCCAACACTAAAATAAGAATCTTCAACTTAAATGTCAAATCAGTCCTATTGTATGGCTCTGAAACATGGAGAATATAAAAAATAGCAACCAATAAGCCACAGACTTTCATAAATGGGTGCTTACATAGAAAAGACGGATTAAAGTGGTATGACAAGATAACAAATGTGGACCTGATGACAAGATAACTAATGTGGACCTCATGACAAGATAACTAATGTGGACCTGATGACAAGATAACTAATGTGGACCTGATGACAAGATAACTAATGTGGACCTGATGACAAGAAGCAAACAGGCGCCAGTGGGATATGAGATTAGAAGAAGACGATAGCGATGGCTAGGACACACGTTGATAGCATTACAAGGCAGTCCCTGTTCTAGAGCCTCTAAAGGCAGAGGTAGACCAAGAAACACTTGGAAAAGAGAACTGGAGAAATAATTGAAAATGATGAGGAAAACGTGGAGAGAGCTTGAGCTAATGGCACGTGACAGGAAGACTTGGCATGTGTTTGTTGAAGGCTAGTGCTCCTCGGGGAGCTCAAGGGTATTGATTGATTGATTGATTGATTGATAATGTACTCTACTTTCTACGCCATCTGACTAATTTTGTTCTCTTTGTGTCGCTTCCAGACTCTAACAAGCACGTATACAATGGAACCTGAAGATTTTCTAAAGGAAGGAGAGTTTGTGAAACTCGAACTAGAGACATCGGTGGAGTCCATTGACAAAATAGCAACAATGAGAACAGTATAGCCTTCAGGTTTATGATCATACTTTCATAGAATACTCAAGACATTGTCGTCGATGAGGAGAGTGGTAAAGGTATTAAAGACATTGAAGAAGACGAAGAAATGACGGCGAAAAGACAACATTAATGAGGAAAGCGTCTTGACAATTTTGCTACAGAAGAAGTTACTAAACGGTGGTTGAACGAGAATGACATGACGGCTTGGGCCATACAATGCAATGTCAGTGTCAGCACACAACGAAATGTCACTGTAAATGCAACGGGTCTTTATTATAAACGTAGGGGTTTTCACTATAGACGTAACGTTTCTTCACTGTAAACGTAGGGGTCTTTACTATAAACGTAGGGGTCATCACTATAAACGTAACGTCTCTTCACTATAAACATAACGGGTCTTCACTGTAAACGTAGGGGTCTTCACTATTACCGTAATGGCCTACATCGAATTCAAAGATATTAAAAACAACAAACACAAGTTATGTGTTGATGATCCTGAGAAACTGCTCCTTGATTTTATAGTCAGCTGGATCAGAGGTGGGTAACCTATTTCTCAAATTAGCCCCACATGTGGTCAATGAGAAGTGCAAAAATTGAGACATGGAAAATTAAAAGAAAAACAAAAAAAAAAACTGCATGAACAGGTTTATTCCAAACATTTACATTTTGACTAGATGCTCAGTTACAACTAATTTTAAACAGTAAGTGATGAAACAAGTTTCACATTTAAACATTTAGAAAATGTAAATTGAAATTTGATAATCATACTGTCTGAGCTGGTGCAGCAGTGTTAGCTGACTGCCGAACATCTGCTTCAAAGTTGCCCAACATATGAGGAACAGAGAAAACGCATATGGCCATCACCAGTACCATTCCTGGAGAAACTCTACGGAGATATCATCAGCCTCAGGCTGACCAATGCTTTCTTTGAACTTATTCAAGTTGACATCTGAGGGTGAATGCAGAAGAAGATTAAAAATAGCAAACGTTAATTCGCCACTATTTCTTGGCCACTTCGGTACTTGTGGCGAGTAGCAACAGGATTGCCCACCCCTGGCCCTAGAGTGTCAAGTGTTGGTATTTAACCTTTGATCGAGAGGTGACTGTACTCGGTAAGAACAGCAGTGATCACTATAAGGCCCTAAGTGACCTTCTCCCCTGCCCGTAAACCCCCCTCATCCCCCATGATTTAAACGAAAAAAAAAAACGCACTTTCATTACCCATAACCTAAAACAATTACAGTACGGAAATAAACGACAAGTTTTAAATACAAAACTCGCCAGTTTACCATAGAAAGAATAGCACCACCATCAATCAAGCATATATAACAGGCCATTAATATGAGGTTGTACGTGGGGGCTTGCAACCTCATCATTGAGAATACATGGCTACAGACACCACCGCTGCCAGAGCATGTGAATGTTTTGTGAAGACGTCCTGAGAGGGGCGCAGCAGTCTCCATGCTCCATAGGGCGACAAAGGAAAATGATGATGTATCTGTTGCATAATGATGTGTACAAAAATGTTGACTGATTACAACAGATCAAATGTTGGTTCATGAAGCTACTTTTTTTCTTCTACTGCTGCTCTTTTGTGTGAGTAACACAAGCATTATTTATATCTATCGTTTAACCCAAAAAAAATAAAAAAATAAATGTTTAATGCCGTTGCACTGTATTCAAATTTCATGTGTTTTTCGTTCCTCTTTATGTTGTTGTTTCTTGTTAATAAAAGCAACCAAATGCCTTTTGAGTGTCACGTGTTCATTCAGCTTGAGACTTAACTTATACATGTTGAATGTCACGTGTCTGTTCAGTTTGAAACAATTTAGTGTACTGTTTTTTTCGTGTATCTGGAGTTTTACTTTATATAATTTACTGTACGATTTTTTCCGGTATCTCCGGTTATACCCAATGTGAGGTTAAATAGAAAGTCGGTTGGTGATATTATTACTGTGGTTCAGAATCGACATCACTGTACTCCTGGCAAACCCATATGTGCTCAGTCTCCCTCAGCTAATGGTGAAAGGTGTGACAACTGATTGTTTCTATAGCGCTCTGGTTGTATAAACGCCAGATCCAGCATCTCAGTAGTGCATCCCTGCTTGTCTTACGTTTGATGCTAAACTCCAGTAGTCTTAGACTTACTGACTTATCGATTGGCAGTGTCGTTCTCTAGCAGGCGATCGTTAATTGCCTTATCTTTTCCTTATCCATATCTAGCGTCCCTAATATGGGGTGCTCTAGAGGCTAGTATGTTTTGCTAATAGTTTGGTTTCCCCTTATGTTTCACGCTTCCTAAGTAGGGCTGTTCTAGAGGACACTGACAGTTTGAGGATTCTTGTTTCTAAACCTGCAATATATATACTTGTATTATATTACACGTTTCACAAAACTGATTTTAAAGTCATTATAAAAGAACGTAATAAACCCGGTTTTACAATCATTCCCAGAGATGTCAAAGTTCATTATAAACGCCGATAATAAAGATATCACGGCTGTCACCCAGCAGCAAAACAGTCAGATGTATCAACAAACGTCTTTAGGAACAACGAAGTTTACATATGTAATGAAAAAAAAATGTTTGACGTCCGATATTGGTAAGATAAATGGTTACAGAGGATGTACGAGCTATCACGATCTGTGAACCAGGCTATGTGTGCAAGTATCATATATTCACCCTCAGAAACATTATAGAGCAGTGCTCAGAATGGCAGAGACAGCTATACATTAACTTTGTTGATTTTGAAAAGGCTTTTGATAGCATACGTAGGGACAGTCTTGTCATGAAATATTCTAATCCACATATATAAATTATTAGGTAAATATGAAGCCTAACAAATAAAATTAATAAAGAGAAGAGCAATGGTAAAATAACAGTGCTGTCACAGAGAATGTACTCGAAATCCCCCTTGTTTTCTGCTTCGTCTGCAAATTGTAACGCTTTCACGTTGATATAAAAGCTTACTGTATTATTACCCGCCTTCTTCAATGAAACGTGTGCTGCATTTCTAAGAAAAACATTGAGACGTACTGCGTAATGACCTAAATTAATCCTAACATTAATTATATTACGTTACCAAAACGAACGAACAGATGGACAAAAGGATAGCGAGAGGGGAGGGCTGAAAATCAGGAACGCATGCAACACGCGACGCGCGATATACAAATGCTGGCATCACGCGTGTAAGTCTACAAGCACTAACTTTTTCAGACGGACAGTGATAAAATACACTACCCTTTCCCAGAGTTAGGTTTATAAATCATAACAAACTCTTATTAGAAAAGACAACATTAGATGGGTTTACGTTTGAACACATAACAGTACCCAGACAGCACATCTTCGAAACAGGAGGTAGAAGAAATTGCATATTTTGAACGCAGCCACGTAGCTCCTTTAAATTAGTAATTTTGGGTTCCTTAGGGCTTGCTGACAAATAATATGTAAAACGTTACGCAAATAGTCCAGGAATTAATAAATTATACCCAAAATAAAATATTGGGGGTGCCTGACAGCATAAAATCATTTCTGCTCATAAGATTTTTTTTTTAACGCGTTTGAAAAAAATTTACGTTACAGAAATAGCCTACCATGTAAACTTCAAATTGATTGGAGCGCAACAAATGAAAGCCTAACCACGATTGGTCGGGCTATAAATACTATCTTGGTTGTTAGGGGAGACGGGAAAAGATAACATTTTTTCAAACACTTGTCGAAACGTGGCTCATTGGCCAGTCTCGCTGATATACACACTTGGGAGCGTTAGTTCGAAACCACTTGTTTAAATACACTTGATAAAGCATCAGTGCGTTGAAGCCAGCTTATATTTGGCTCAATAAAAGCCTGGAAGATAAGCAGATGGAGATTTGTGCCAGTTTGTGCCAGAATTCATTGCTAATCAACGTATCTGTGTTATTCGTATGAATTGTGGTAAGCTTGAACCATTTAATATCTTTTAATGAAAATTGAATGTGAATTGTTGATTTATGCCTGTATATATATGTGTAGTTCAGTGGCAAACGTGAGGTAAAGCCTAAAATGCTCCAGCCTGAACGGAGGGTGTCGGAGAGAAGTAAAACGGCATGGAATGGCCAAACAGTACACTGACACCTGGATGATTGACTAGAAAGAAATAATGCTGGAAGTGCAGAGGCGTAGTAACCATTAAGAAGGGTAATACTGGAATAAAGTATTTCAAATGAAGCTGACTGTTGGCCTAACGCTCTGAACGCAATGTTTGTGCTGTATTGTGATCAGTGTAAAAGAGAATATAAATTAGTTATGAAGTAGAAGGTACATCCTTCTTGATTTCAGGGACAGTGGTCTTGATGGTACTGAGCAGCATCTGGTCAGAGATTTGCTGAATCCAGAGTCGGACAGCATACTCCTTGGTCTTTTTAGCTATCAGTGAGGTGTCTCCTGAGCCCAGAGGAGAATTCGAGCAGAGGAGTCCTTTCCTGCCGCCATCACTCAAGATAAGCAGAGTTGGCCAGCTGAGCTCAACATTATGTCCCCTCATCTTGAAATAACTTTATAAAAATACTATTCAGAGGGGAATTTACTTGTCTTAAAATCAGGAACTTTGAACATCTCAAATACTGGTCCCTAAAGACAAACTATTGAAGTCATGATGACAAATACCAACAGAGCTTGAACAAAACAAAACCAGTATTACCTCATTTTACTACTACACAACTGACACACATAGAACATTTGTAATAATATATGTCACTACAATATTCATATTAAATACATTCTGTACATAACTTGTAATTTAAATTGATTGTGATTCCTGGTTCCCTTGTAGTTGAATCAGGACACATATTCATTCATGCCAGTAATGAATACATATTGTTATTCGAAAGTTTATCAGTGACTCTTTTAAGATATCTTTGTAGAGTGTTATATGTATGTGAGTGTCACAGTGTTGTCAAGAGTAGTGGATTAAATTAAATTGTTTATCTGTCTGTTGTTGTGACTTACACTTCATCATACACATACCCTAGACACATAACGTAGCATCACACTATTCCAGAATAATTCTGACTGAGATATATAGATATGTGGTAGCAAGTAAGGTTATCTATAATACACTACTCTTAATAGATATAGATACCTTCACAGCTGATCTCAGTCAGTACACTAAGTTCCCTATAAGTATTTATAACATCCCACTTCACCACATATATTGGGGTCTCGCTCTTGGGATTTTGAATCTTTAACTATTAAAAATATTGGGGGTAATTCACTTCAGGGAATATAAGAATTAAAAGGTATCCTGGGGTGGAATTAAATAAGGTTGAGCTCACGGTGCCTGTGTTGTCCATTAGAGATTGAATTGTTGGTTAGACATTGTATAAATTTACATAATAGACAATGGCGGACCTGGCCAAATTTCGATCTGCTGCGGTTCAGACTGCAAAAGAGTTAGGATTAGATGGGCAAGTTATGGTTGCCTATGTTACTACGGAATGTGACAAATTTATTGAACGCGAAGAAAGAAGGTTTGAAGCCGAAAGAAAGTTAGAGGCTGACAGGGAAATTAAGAAGTTACAATTTGAAGCTGAGGCTGAGACTAAGAGGTTGCAGATTGAGGCTGACAAAGAGGCTAAAGCATTGGAAGCCGAGGAAAGAAGACAAGCTGCAGAAAGAGAAGAGAAGAAATTAGCTGCAGAAAGAGAAGAAAAGAAATTAGCTGCAGAAAGAGAAGAGAAGAAATTAGCTGCAGAAAGAGAAGAGAAGAGATTAGCTGCAGAGAGGGAAGCAGAAAAGGAGGAGAAGAGATTACAAAGGGAACATGAGTTACGACTAAGGGAGTTTGAGTTTCAAGGCCATGCTCCTGAAAATGGTGCCAGTCCCTTTGCCTCTGATGCTACGGTTACTCAGGGAGCCTCAACCTCAGCTATGAACTTTCATTTAGATCATTTTGTTGAGAAAGACGATGATATTGAGAGCTATATAAATAGGTATGAACTATTAGCTACCACGTATGGGTTAGAGAGAGAAAGGTGGAGCTTAAAGTTATCTCAGGGACTTCGTGGGGCAGCTTATGAAGTTTTTGCAAAAATGAGCAGAGGTGATCAGGAAAATTATGACATGCTAAAGCAGGCTCTTTTGTTAAGGTATGAAAAGAATGCAGAGTTTTACAGGAAAAAATTTAGGAATGCTAAACTACTGTCAGGTGAAACCTATCACCAGTTCTCTGCACGAATCGAGACATACTTGGAGAAATGGACTTCTCTGGGGAAAACCCAAGATCTTAAGGAAATGGTCCTTATAGAGCAACTAAGAGAGTCCATGGCTCCAGACCTGAGAAAGTTTCTCATGGAACAAGGTGCAGAGAGGCTGGGTGAGTTGCTAAATGTTGCTGAAAGGTATCAAGCAGCTCAAGCAGAGGTAACAGGTAATAAAAAGAAACAGGTGGATAACTTTAGGGCACCACAGAACTTTAATAAATTTGATCCTAGGGATCAAAATAAAGGTAAGCACCAATTTGATAGGCCACGGTATGACAATAAAAATAAATTCCCACAATTCGATGAAAGGAAATATGATGAAAGAAAATCTTTCAACCAAGGAAAAAGGTGGTGTAAAAATTGTCAGATGGACAATCATGACACTGACCGTTGCAGAAGGAAACCTGTGTATATGGCAACCCTTCAGGTCAGGTCGACCTCAAGACAGGAGGAGGATATTATGTTAGATACCACTCCAGAAGAGATGAGGAAGGCACAGGCTGGGGATAAAACACTCAAGCCTTGTTTCAGAAAATTGTCAACTTGTCATACAACTCCAGGCAAGGGAGAATTTTACATGAAAAACAAGTTGATGTATAGGAAGACTGGAGCTAGATCCAATGGTCACGGACAGCTGGTTCTTCCAAAAAGATATAGGGCAGACTTAATAAGGAGCTTACATGTGAAACCAGATGGGGACCATGAGAAAATAGGTACCATCATTCAAAAGGTGGCTCACAATTATTATTGGCCCAAAGCAAGATGGGACATTGAGAATTTTGTAGAAAGGTGTAGCATAGCACATGAGGGAACACCCACAAGTGGGAACATGGATCAGGACCTGGACACGCCACGGAGCAAAATTAGGCCTGATAATAAAAAGAAATATAGATTTGATAAAGTGGACCAAATGGAATGGGAAGCCCCTTTTCACGGACAAGCTTCACTTAACTGTTTTACAATGGCCACTATGCGGAGAGTGCAAAGAGATGTCTTACCCCAGGATAAGCCGAAAATCCCTCAATCGGACTTAAACAAACTGGAGGAAGAGGATGTAGAGAGGAAATCTCTCATCAAGAATTTTAAGTGGGGAGAAAGCCCCAAAAGAATTGGTAGCGGTCGTTTTGTGAATGAAAATTCTGGGAGGAAAAATCATCACTATAAAGCTTCAAGTGGAAGAGACCATACCGGTGCATGGACAAATAGGTCCACACAATTAAAGGTCCATATGTAGCTTTGTTAAGAACGTGGACTGATGAAAAGGCAGAGGAAAACATTACATCTTCATACCAATATGTGAATGAGCTGACCACTCGGTTAAAAACTGGCTGGAAACTTGCCAATGAAAATTTGAAACAAGCCAGGAAGAAACATGCTGCCTATTATAACAGGAAGGCGAAGGACAGAAATCTGGCTGTGGGAGAGAAAGTACTGCTTCTTTTGCCTGGGAGTCAGAATAAGTTACAAATTGGATGGCAGGGTCCATATACAGTTCTAGAGAAGGTGTCTAGAACAAATTATAAGATAGATAAGAAGGGGAAAGAAAAAATCTATCATGTGAATCTCCTGAAGAAATATTTGGAAAGAGAACATCAGGAAGAGACACACTTGTTGACCTTGTCCATCGCCATGGAGATGAAAAAGGAACCACTTTCATCATTTGAATATCCATTACACCCCTGTGAGACAGCAGCACAGGTGAAAATCAGTACACATTTAACGAAAACTCAGAAAGAGAGAGTGCAACAGGTTCTAAATAATCATGCAGAGGTGTTAACAGACCGACCAGGGCATACAAACCTATTGGAATATGATATGAAACTCATAGACTCCACACCTGTCTGTATGAAACCATATTCGATTCCGTTTGCTAAGGAAAAAGCTTTGAAGGAAGAGATAGACTATCTATTGAAGGAAGGAATTATTTCGCACAGTGAGTCTTCGTATAGCTCCGGTGTTGTACTCTTAAGGAAGCCCTCTGGAGAACATAGACTCTGTATAGATTACAGGAGACTGAACGCTATTACAGAAGGACAGGTGGATCCATTGCCGGATACAAATCAGCTGTTTGCCAGGCTAAATAAAGCTAAATATTTCTCAAAAGTGGATCTGAGTAAAGGATACTATCAGATTCCAGTAAAGCCTGAGGTTAGACCATACCTAGCTTTTAGTACCTCAGAAGGACACTATGAGTTTAATAGATTGCCATTTGGATTGAAGAATGCGCCTAGTGTCTTCTCTAGAATGATGAGAAAATTATTGGATCCTCTGAATAATCCCTGTATAACAAATTTTATGGATGATATCCTTATAGCAACAGAAACATTTGAGGAACACATTGACTCTCTGAACATGCTGTTTGATCGACTTAGGGAGGCAAATTTAACAGCCCGACCAACCAAATGTTGCGTTGGATGTAAAGAATTGGAATTTTTGGGACACACAGTTTATCAGGGAAACATGACCCCTGACCCAAAGAACTTAGAGAAACTACAGAAAGCCCCGAGACCACAAACCAAGAAGGACGTGAGATCCTTTGTCTCATTATGTGGTTTCTACCAGAAGTATATCAAAAACTTTAATTCCATATGTGCACCTTTAACGGAATTGACACGTAAAGGACTTCCAGATCGCATTACATGGACACCACAATGTGAAATGACTTACCAAGAATTGAAGGAAAAGCTCACAAGTAAACCCATTTTGAAATTACCTGACTTAAGTCAAGAATTCATAGTAAGGACGGATGCAAGTAATATTGGGTTAGGTGCAACTTTACTACAGAAATCAGATGCATTGGATGGGGAATTAAGCCCAGTGGCATATGCTAGCAGAAAGTTGAATAAAGCTGAAATCAACTACTCAACTAGCGAAAAAGAATGTCTTGCAGTAATATGGGCAATAAAGAAATTCAATATTTATCTATATGGGAAGGCATTTAAGTTGCAAACTGACCACAAACCTTTATCGTTTTTAGCACAGGCTAAGCATGAGAACTCTAGGTTACTCCGATGGTCTTTGCTTCTGGCTCCATATAATTTTAGCATTGAGTATATATCTGGAAAAACCAATTTGGGAGCTGATTTTTTAAGCCGCCATCCGTGTGATGAGAATCACCGTAAACCCCAGAAATAATAATAAATTTCTATATGTGTATATAGAATAAAGGACTGACATATAATGTCTGTTTTAAGAGGGGAGGTGTCATGAAATATTCTAATCCACATATATAAATTATTAGGTAAATATGAAGCCTAACAAATAAAATTAATAAAGAGAAGAGCAATGGTAAAATAACAGTGCTGTCACAGAGAATGTACTCGAAATCCCCCTTGTTTTCTGCTTCGTCTGCAAATTGTAACGCTTTCACGTTGATATAAAAGCTTACTGTATTATTACCCGCCTTCTTCAATGAAACGTGTGCTGCATTTCTAAGAAAAACATTGAGACGTACTGCGTAATGACCTAAATTAATCCTAACATTAATTATATTACGTTACCAAAACGAACGAACAGATGGACAAAAGGATAGCGAGAGGGGAGGGCTGAAAATCAGGAACGCATGCAACACGCGACGCGCGATATACAAATGCTGGCATCACGCGTGTAAGTCTACAAGCACTAACTTTTTCAGACGGACAGTGATAAAATACACTACCCTTTCCCAGAGTTAGGTTTATAAATCATAACAAACTCTTATTAGAAAAGACAACATTAGATGGGTTTACGTTTGAACACATAACAGTACCCAGACAGCACATCTTCGAAACAGGAGGTAGAAGAAATTGCATATTTTGAACGCAGCCACGTAGCTCCTTTAAATTAGTAATTTTGGGTTCCTTAGGGCTTGCTGACAAATAATATGTAAAACGTTACGCAAATAGTCCAGGAATTAATAAATTATACCCAAAATAAAATATTGGGGGTGCCTGACAGCATAAAATCATTTCTGCTCATAAGATTTTTTTTTAACGTGTTTGAAAAAAATTTACGTTACAGAAATAGCCTACCATGTAAACTTCAAATTGATTGGAGCGCAACAAATGAAAGCCTAACCACGATTGGTCGGGCTATAAATACTATCTTGGTTGTTAGGGGAGACGGGAAAAGATAACATTTTTTCAAACACTTGTCGAAACGTGGCTCATTGGCCAGTCTCGCTGATATACACACTTGGGAGCGTTAGTTCGAAACCACTTGTTTAAATACACTTGATAAAGCATCAGTGCGTTGAAGCCAGCTTATATTTGGCTCAATAAAAGCCTGGAAGATAAGCAGATGGAGATTTGTGCCAGTTTGTGCCAGAATTCATTGCTAATCAACGTATCTGTGTTATTCGTATGAATTGTGGTAAGCTTGAACCATTTAATATCTTTTAATGAAAATTGAATGTGAATTGTTGATTTATGCCTGTATATATATGTGTAGTTCAGTGGCAAACGTGAGGTAAAGCCTAAAATGCTCCAGCCTGAACGGAGGGTGTCGGAGAGAAGTAAAACGGCATGGAATGGCCAAACAGTACACTGACACCTGGATGATTGACTAGAAAGAAATAATGCTGGAAGTGCAGAGGCGTAGTAACCATTAAGAAGGGTAATACTGGAATAAAGTATTTCAAATGAAGCTGACTGTTGGCCTAACGCTCTGAACGCAATGTTTGTGCTGTATTGTGATCAGTGTAAAAGAGAATATAAATTAGTTATGAAGTAGAAGGTACATCCTTCTTGATTTCAGGGACAGTGGTCTTGATGGTACTGAGCAGCATCTGGTCAGAGATTTGCTGAATCCAGAGTCGGACAGCATACTCCTTGGTCTTTTTAGCTATCAGTGAGGTGTCTCCTGAGCCCAGAGGAGAATTCGAGCAGAGGAGTCCTTTCCTGCCGCCATCACTCAAGATAAGCAGAGTTGGCCAGCTGAGCTCAACATTATGTCCCCTCATCTTGAAATAACTTTATAAAAATACTATTCAGAGGGGAATTTACTTGTCTTAAAATCAGGAACTTTGAACATCTCAAATACTGGTCCCTAAAGACAAACTATTGAAGTCATGATGACAAATACCAACAGAGCTTGAACAAAACAAAACCAGTATTACCTCATTTTACTACTACACAACTGACACACATAGAACATTTGTAATAATATATGTCACTACAATATTCATATTAAATACATTCTGTACATAACTTGTAATTTAAATTGATTGTGATTCCTGGTTCCCTTGTAGTTGAATCAGGACACCTATTCATTCATGCCAGTAATGAATACATATTGTTATTCGAAAGTTTATCAGTGACTCTTTTAAGATATCTTTGTAGAGTGTTATATGTATGTGAGTGTCACAGTGTTGTCAAGAGTAGTGGATTAAATTAAATTGTTTATCTGTCTGTTGTTGTGACTTACACTTCATCATACACATACCCTAGACACATAACGTAGCATCACACTATTCCAGAATAATTCTGACTGAGATATATAGATATGTGGTAGCAAGTAAGGTTATCTATAATACACTACTCTTAATAGATATAGATACCTTCACAGCTGATCTCAGTCAGTACACTAAGTTCCCTATAAGTATTTATAACATCCCACTTCACCACAAGTCTATGGAAAATACTGATGGCTTATGGAATTCCCCGCTGCATTGTTTCCATAATAAAAAGCCTCTATGCTAACTTTAAATGTAGTGTTGGGCAGAGCAACCTGGCTGTTGAGGTGAAGACAGGAGAACGACACTTTATTTTTGACAGTCATAGACTGGGTGGTGCACCAGACAACAGAGGGCAGTCCAAGAGGAATAAGATGGACAACGTTTTCAACACTGGAAGATCTGGAATAAGCAAATGACATTGCCTTACTCGCACATTCACATCAACACATCCAGGGAAAAAAAACAGATAGACTGAAACAGTATAGCCATCAGGTGGGTCTTAACATCAATCTAAACAAGACAGAGGTCATGATACTCAATGTGGGCAATCCTGCTCACATAACAATAAGGAACCAGAAGCTGGAACAGACAGACACATTTACATACCCAGGATGCATAGTAACACCATGCGCAGAACAAGGTACGACATCAACAACAGAATGAATAAAGCAAGAACAGCCTTTGCTAGTCTAAACAACATCTGGATGTCCTCTCAGTACAGCACAAATACCAAATTAAGATTATATGAGAGTTGTGTACTTTCTGTGCTTCTCTATGGTGCGGAATGCTGGAGAGTAACAGAAAGAAATGTCGAAATTGTCCTCACCAATCAAGAACTGCTTACTCGGAGCAACCAAGAGGACATGCACACCATTATAGCTGGCAGACGCTGGAGTTGCTGTGGTCACGTTCTCAGAAGAGACCCTGATGCCACCACAGGAGCAGCTATGCTATAGACCCATGAAGGAAAACGAAAGAGAGGCTGACCAAAAACCCGTTAGCGGAGAACTGTGGAGATCGAGATGTAAAGAATGAACCAGAGCTGGGGCACTGCACGAAGGATGGCTGCCGACCGAGCAAAGTAGAAGCAGTTTGTTGTTGCCCTACAAGACGCTTACCAGGCGTGATGGCCACTGACAGCTTTGACAATCGGCGGCTAAGGATCAAGGAAAAAGAAGATGTTTGCAAGTCCTCCAACAGTTCAGGTGAGGCTCGGCCATTTCACATCGTGATGTTTGAGAAGACGGGTAACAAATATCTTCTTGTAAACAGTCATGTAAAACAAAAATAACTGAAGGGCCCCCCCCCCCCCCCCCCCCACGCCTCCCACCTACCCACACTCCCAAGAGGCCAAACAGCCCTGTTGGTTCCCTTTCTCGTAAAGCGTGCGTGTCTGTACTTCATGTCTTAACATATGTGATCGATATGTGATCGTGTATCAAATCACATCATAACACATTAGAAGTGAAAATAAAATGTTTATGTTGATTTGATTTCTCTCTTTGATCTACTCTTCCTCATGTAATTCACAAAATGTGTAATTCCTTTATCAAATATGGTTTTAACATGTTGAACAATCTGTGAACTTTAATCAGTTAGAGTCTATATGGTATATGAACTTTAATCAGTTAGAGTCTATATGGTATATGAACTTTAATCAGATAGATTAACGTTCATATACCGTATAGACTCTATCTGATTAAAGTTCATATACCGTATAGACTCTATCTGATTAAAGTTCTGATTTGTGAGTCTATACGGTATATGAACTTTAATCAGATAGTGCATATAAGATCTATGAACTTTAATCAGAACTTTAAACACTATACCAGGGTTTCTCAGCTACGGTTCCGCGACAATACATTTTATGTTGTAAATAACAACATTAAAATTAAATTTATAAACTTTATTTAAATTAAATCTACCGACCCTGAGTGTTAGAAAAATTAAATCCCATTTTGGATTAAGCCAGTTATTTAACATAAATTTAATTTTTTTTTACTTTATGAGTTGTCAAAATTTACGAAATGAAAAAAAAAACAAAGATTAATTTCGAGAAAGATCAGCTAAGCTTAACTGCTTTTTTTTCTTTAAACAAAGGTTGGCTAAAAAGCCATTTTTAGTTTTAAATATGGTACTGGTAGAAAACTATTCTTGCACATTTCATATTTCATTAGCATCTTGCAAAGTAAAAAATTTGTTATAGGACTTTCAAGCCTACTTGAATAAGGTAATAATTTAATCAAGAAGGAAATTTAAAAAAATGAGAAATTGAAGTTTAGTCTACCAACACGGAGAAAACCAGGCAAAAAAGAGTAGGCTAATAAGTTGGTCAAAATAAATAAATCCACAGAAAACATAATTGGCTACTTAAAATATATATATATATATATATATATATATATATATATATATATATATATATATATATATATATATATATATATAATGATTTTAGTGCAGGATTTCCCTCAGACCTGAAAATTATTTCAAGGGTACCTTCAAGATAAAACAGGTTGAGAAAGGCTGGGCTATATGATCTATGACCTTTAATCAGATGGTGCCTATTTAATCTCTAAACTTTAATCAGATAGTGTCTACACCATCTATTACTTTAATCAGCTAGCGTCTATATGACCTTTGAACTTTAATGAGATAGTAGTGCCTATGCCAGGGGTAGGCAGCTGGTTGATCATGGTCTGCCGGTAGATCACATGACATGATGTGGTAGATCATTAGGAGACGAAAAGGAAAGGGGTGGGGGGAGATTTTTAAACTATAGAAATTTGGGACTAATACTTTTCCATCATCATTTATAAGCACAGTATTCTCAGGATAAAATGTACTTTTTCATCGTTCCCAGTGAACACCCACTAGCTAACTTACTGTGACAGCGGCATTCTGCCATACGCCGCCATTTTAGGCATTCCGCCATGGGCCGCCATTTTAGCGTTAGTCAAGACCTAAAAATAGAACATTAGTCATGTCCGCTGACAGAATAGTAACCAATCCATAGGGAGGATTAACATCCGGGCAGTTTAGCGTACCTCTCCTTGGATTGGCTGCTATTCTGTCCGCGGACATGACTAATTTTCTATTTTTAGGTGCTACTAATGCTAAAATGGTGGCCCATGGTGGAATGCCGCTGTCACATTACTAAGATTCACTTTATTCGTGAACTATATAAGATAGGTTCGTGATATTTTCCTTAAATGAGATTGACATTTGGTGAAATACAATATAGTTTTAATTTTCCACAGCCTTGTCGATGGCATTGCAAGAAGCACATCTTCCGGTGGAGAGGTAAAAGTTCCAAATATTCTGAAAAAAGACACGATTTTTATCAAGATATATCATTAGATAGCTCAGTATTTATACAGTAGATCCCTATAGTCCTGGGTTACCTACTTCTGGTCTATAGGATCTATGAACGTTAACCAGATAAAGTCTATATGATCTGCGAACTTAAATCAAATAGTGTCTATAAGATCGTTCCTATAGGAATAGCAGCCAATCAATGGAGAGGTACGCTAAACTGTCCGGATGTTAATCTTCTCCATGGATTGGTTACTATTCTGTCAGCGGACATGACTAATGTTCTATTTTTAGGTCCAGACTAACGGTAAAATGGCGGCCCATGGCGGAATGCCTAAAATGGCAGAATGCCGCTGTCACAGTAAGTTAGCTAGTGGGTGTTCACTGGGAACGATGAAAAAGTACATTTTATCCTGGGAATACTGTGCTTATAAATGATGATGGAAAAGAATTAGTCCCAAATTTCTATAGTTTAAAAATCTCTCTCTCCCCCTCCCCCTTCCTTTTCGTCTCCTAATGATCTACCACATCATGTCATGTGATCTACCGGCAGACCATGATCAACCAGCTGCCGACCCCTGGCATAGACACTACTATCTCATTAAAGTTCAAAGGTCGTATAGACACTACTATCTCATGACTGAAGGGGCTATTATTGTTATTACTATAAGATCTGAGAACACTAATCAGATGTTGTCTATTCCATCTATGAAGTTTAATCTGATAATATTAATATGATCTAGGAGGTTTATTCAGATAATGTATATACGAAGTATACATTTTAATCTGTGTCTATACGACCTATAAACTGTAATCAGATATTGTCTATCTGCAGCTGTTACAACAATTTGTGTTTATATATTTTACAACAAGGATTTGCCTGCTATTTGCCTTAAAGGGCATACTCGTTTGTTTTAAATTTTTTATCCTTCCCTATGTATTGCGTGATATTCATGCCTCTGTGGCTTGGAACTACACGTAGTAAAGTAAATTGCTTCGGAAACCACCATTGTAAAAACACCTGCAGTACTTTGGTGCAGCCTTCCCGTATGAGTACCAACTGCACTGATGGTGTTATGCTTAAGAAGCGGACAAGGGATGAAGGGAGGAGAGAAGTCGTTAAAGTGGTGCATTGAATGCATATTGCTTATTTCCAATCCAGTACACCAAGTGAGGCCTGGCTAGTTATCATTCCTGTTTATGTCTGCGTATTTGAAACATTTTTTAGAACACTGAATTCATCATCACCATTTAGCACATTTTTTTCAACAATAATTGGTAATTTTTGCATACGATGTACCGTCCTTATGACCTCACATATTAGCAACATTTTTCTTATACCAGTAGTCAGTTTTAATATTAAGCAATGCATATTACTACTGTTAAATAAATTAGAAATTCATGAGAGTATTCGATAGCTGATGTATAAGATTTTATATATAGAACGTTGCGTGTTATTATCCCGATATGTAGTGAAAAATTTAGTGTATTTGCTTTGAAATATGTTTGCTTACAATGTAATCAAACAGTGTCTACATATCTGAAACACTTTCAGAAATATGATATTTGCTTAGAGTTTAATTTAACATTGTCTGCATGTTTAAACCATTCTGAGAACTCTGATGTTTAACAGTGTATTCAAACATTGTCTGCATGTTTGAAACAATTAGATAAATCTGATGTCTGCTTACCATGTAATCAAACAGTGTCTATGTATCTGAAATACTTTGAGAAGTCTGATGTTTGCTTACAATATGAGAAATCGAATGTTTGGTACAATGTAATCAAACATTGTCTGCATATTTAAATCAGTCTGAGGACTCTGATGCTTGCTTACAATGTAATCAAACATGGTCTGGTTGTTTGAAACAAATTGACAACTCTTATCAGGCACTGTACATGTTCTTTTGAACCTAATATGACAGTATCTGCTAATTTTAAACAAGTGCAACTTAATATAATAGTCAACACGTTGTAAACGATTTGCGAACTTCGTCAAGACGATATCTTTATGCTTAAACTATGGGCCAACTTGAGTGAGACAGTCTTTACATGTTTGAAACTGTCAATATTTGTAAAGTATCCCAAAAGTAATAAAGGCATGTTTTTTCTAATTGAAATAGCTAAGGAAATATAATGGAAATATTACTGTAGACCTCCTTAAGTTAAGCACTCTTGACGAGAAGGGAAGTGACGATAACACTTATGTTAGAGTGGAGGCTCAGTAGAGCCTTAGGAAATTACGGCTGGGGTATTCCCCCACACATGCACTATGGTCAGGGACCAGGAGAAATTGGGAGCGGGGGCACTTATTGCCGATTTACTGATGTCACGCAGGAATAGGTATTTAATTTATACTCACGGTCAGTCATTTTCAATACCTTTAGATCCTGTGAGGCAGACTAATTCATGCCAAGGTTTCATAGCCTGTGCCATCCATTCCAGGTCATTACATATTTTTAAAAATCCCTTTTCTCTCTGTCTCCAGCTCTTTTCTCTTTATGTATTTGTTATCCCTGTATTTATTTCACCCTAGGTATTCCAGAACAGGGATTGTCTTGTATTCACAGTTGGTATTCAGTAAATACTTAGCGTGGAAGTGGCACTGACTAAATATTGTGACTGGGATACTGAATTAACACATATTCTTCTTCTTCTTTGATCCTTAGCCGCCGACCGTCAAAGCAGTCAGTGGCCATCACGCCTGGTGGCGTCTTGTAGGGCGACAACAAATTGGTTCCACTTTGCTCGGTCGGTGGCCATCCTTCGTACAGTGCCCCAACTCTGGTTCACACCTCGCATCTCAGCCTCCACAGTCCTCCGCCAAGTTGTTTTTGGTCGGCCTCTCTTTCGTTTTCCTTCAGGGGTGTAACCGGGCTGGTTACGGCATCAATTCAAAGTATGTCACAGGCCTGCTGTTACTGGTTACTGTGTGTTACCTCACTAAGTGGCAGATGGCAGGCCTAGTGACGTACTTTAAGTTTACAACTTCTCTTTTTATCTTCTTTCTTTTATCTTCCAAGTTATTTAGTTGATATCATTACTGGCCATCTCCGCCAGAAGTGTAAGTTCCTGGATGATACTCTAATCCTTTTCTTGTATACTTCAGGTTCGTTCAGTTCCTTCTTTGATGTTAATAGTGACTTCGTATAGTGGTAGTTTAAGTGTACATGGCATACGATCAGCAACTCATAAAGATGGAATCAAATTCATTCTGTTCCTTCAAAAACTTTTAATAACTTAATAAAACAACAAGTATAATGGGTCATTCAAATGATAGAGTTCTCATAGAAGCCTTTACTGGGTCTTTGGTACTTCAGGTTAACTCATACATGAACTCTATGTCTCGTAACTTCCGTGTTCCTCTTTAACTTATTCTTTTCTCCGTAGACTTCCTTAGTCTTCCCAAAACCTGCTCCTATTTCCTCATATACCAATGCTCTTTATTAGCATTCCATACTTTATTTGTTACTTAAATATCTTCCTCGACGAACTGGTTAAACCGGTTTCTATAACTGATCGTAGCAACAAAACCCATCTCATGCATAAATAATTGTATGTACACCATTCTGATACTTACTAATGAGAGAGCATATTTGAAGTTCTTCTATAAAAGTCGACATTCACTTTTTCTTGATAATCTTATACAATTCTGGACACTTCAAACCTTGTTCAATATGGCTCCTCTATAATATCTCTAGTTTCCTTCAAATGTTTACAGCCTCTTGGTTACACATAGTCGTTATAACCATCCGTTTTCTTAGTATATAGTCGTAAAGTTCTCGTAATGAACTGACAAATCGTGCTTCTGCAAGATTCTTCTGTAGACAAAATTCTACTCTGTGTAAAATATAATCATAGTTCAATACTTACAAAAAAACCACAGCATAAACGCTGATCTCCTTTCAGAAATACACCTTAACTGTGAACTACAGAAACAAATACTATCTCCCGATAGAATAACACTGGCTAGTGATGGCTGGACATCTAAATATATTTTCATATCAACCCTATCTGTAAAACCACAGAAGGTTCATCTTGTCCGCACAGCGATCCCACCTTCTTCCTGAAGCACAACCCAGAACTCACAGTCATCTAATGACCTCTGGTCATTTCGCGTGGTGTGTTTCTCTCGCCACTCTTCTGATTTGCTGACCCAAATCTTTTTTACTTAAATTTATTGGTCGAGTCTTTTTTTTTTTCTTGTTCTCGAACTTTCTATTTACAACTCAAGATAATCACTCACTATTAATTAACGTGAGCCGGTGTTCTGAACCGCTGTCATTTAGCAATATTATTATTTTCATTCATTATTTTCTCTTGTGAGCTGTCTTAACTGTTTATCTCACCTTTACAATAGCATGAATAATGCTTGGGCAAACCCCACGGTGACAGGGGTCCATAGCATGGCTGTTCTTGTGATGGCATCGGGGTCTCTTCTGAGGACATGGCCAACCCAGCTCCAGCGTCTGCCAGCTATGTTGGTGTGCATGTCCTCTTGCTTGCTCCGAGTAAGCAGATCTTGGTTGGTGATGGTATTCGGCCAAAAGATTCGGAGAATTTTTCTTAGGCATGTTGTGTGAAAAGAGGACAATTTCGACATTTCCTTCTCTGTAACTCTCCAGCTCTCCGCGCCATAGAGAAGCACAGAAAGCACACAGCTCTGATATATTAACACATATAGCGTAAAATAATCAAGAGTTTTATAACTGAGTGGAACAGTCCCAATTACGATGGTTTGTCCTTATGTGCAGAATGGGAGAAGATGGGCTAACATGACAAATATGGGAAACCCAGATCCAGGGATCCAGACCTAATGGACGACCCAGATTTCGTTAAGAGGACAACATTAGACAATCTCTGAAGGACCGAGGACTAGATTGGAACCAGGCCAAGAGGAAGATAGCCGATAGGATATATTAGCGTTCTGTCTGGCAAACCTCTACACCTCATGGTAGAAGAGGAAAGACTTTGTAAGTAAAAGATTTATAACTTTGAAATTGTTGTCTGCACATAAAAATCGAAGCACGTTTTGTTGTTTACATACAACATTTTAAAACAGTATTTTATAAATTCTATTACATTTATATAAAACATGTTATGTTATGTAGTAGCCTTTCTGTAGACTGCTTATTACTAAAATATGGTGATGATGATCCACTTGAAAGTTTTGTATTTTTAAAAACTGTAACTGGTTTTCTAATATTCGTCATTATTGGAAAAGTTTATTATTGAATTGTTGTTAACGTAAATAATAATGTTGACTATTGAGATTGTCTGTTATTGAATTGTTGTAATTGTAAATGATTTTTGAATGGTTTGTGTCTGTAGAAAGGGAGAAGATCGGCTACAATGACAAATATGGGAAACAAAGAGCCAGGGATTTAGACCTCCAGGACGACCCTAAGTTCGTTGGGAGGACAACATTACACGATCTCTGAAGGATCGAGAACTAGATTGGAAACAGGCCAAGAGGAAGTTTTGTAATTATTTTTTTAAACTGTAAATGGTTTTTTAATAGTGGTCATTAAAATTGGAAAAGTTTATGATTGAATTGTTATTACCATAATAATAATGATGACTATTGAATTGGTCTGTTATTGAATTGTTGTAATTGTAAATGTTTTTGGAGGGGATTGTGTATGGTGAAGGAAAATTAGGCTATGAGAACACAGTAAGAGAACAGTAAGAGAACAAATAAAAATATAGTATTAACTCTTTGGTAACTCAAAACATGAGCGATAATAGAAAAAAAATATCGGAGCCCGCTATAGAACAACAAACGCAATCCATGAATGTAACGAGACCACCTCATTGTTTAAAGTAAACGTGATAGATAATGCGGTCAACCAGTGACCTAAAACTATGTTTTCTGAGTTCCTCTCACAAGCCCAACCTAAGCTATGGGATAAACACGTCCAGGCTCTACGAGAAGGGGGACCAGCAGTCCCATTTGGCCAAGCTCACGGGGGCCGAAGCCTCACCTCAGTCGTGGGTGGGTGCATGACCCTCCATACCTTTCTTTAATATTAAAATATTGTTCACCCCTCTTTCCAAACAATGAATTGGCCTCACAATGTGAAATAGCCAAGGCCTCATCTCAGCTCATTGAAGGGCCTGCGCATACATGTATCAGGCGCGTTGCTGTCTTATTTCTGTTCTGTTATCCATTATTAAGAGAGCAGTCCGAAGTACTGATAATACATAGTTATATTAGGGCTGAGATTGATTTTAAAAATCTTAATAGATTAATCAAATTTCTTTAATCGATCAATTTCGAACAATTTGATAAATTATAAATAATCATAATATATCTTTTTTTTTTTTATCACTAAGGACTTTATTTATTTTACTTGTTATAAGGCAACATCGTCCTGAAAATATAATGAAAACACAGAAAAGTTACAACCAAACAGTTTATTATTATTGACTATACTTGCCAAATTCCATATCACACATTTCTAACATTGGAAAAGCTCTCGCATTTAAGCACACACAAAACATAAACATTGCTAAACACGGAATAATCGCTGAAAATTTGTTTTACCAATTAATCGATGAAAAAACATTGTAATCGATTAATTGATTAATTAATCGTTTAAGATCTCAACCCTAATTTGTATGTGTTCTTTTATTTAACAATGTCAGATTTCAATACTTTCCTTACTTATTATGGATGTAAATGTAGAAGTAACACTGTTGACAAACGCCGGATTATTCATTAAGCCCGCTAGACACGGGTCTACGGCCCCAGGCTTAAAGGGGCCCCCGCGAAAAAAGCAACGGAGTCATAACGCTCAGAGCTCTACAGCAAAGGCACGTGCACGATTGCGTGCAGGGTAATAGTATCCGAACAAAAGTTATATTAATTACTTCCACCCCCGCTTTTTTCCTCTTTTTAAATTATATTTTCTTTGCATGGCCCCACTATCTTTAACAAAATCTGTGGGATGTAACGAACACTTGTTTGTTTTTTTAACATATTATTATATATTAATTTAAAAAAAAAACATTACTCTGAAATCCATTAGTTTTTTCTTCCAATTTTACCTTTTAGAAGATTGAAGAGGGCTCCAAAACATCTTAATAGCCTAGGGCCTCCGGAGCTCTTAATCCGATCCTGCTGCTGACGATGGAATAACTGTTAGTCTGCACAGATGAGAACCCCTACCACGGAACTTTATAACTTTAGAAACGTCAATGTCGGTAGGGGACATAATTCGTAATATTAAGAACAGCAGCAGAACTTCCTGAGTACAGCAGTTATCTCACGGTATTCGGAATGTACATAACACAGAATTGTCTTTCCTTTTCTTTGTTTCTTCTGCTGCTAACGACAGATCAAAGAAGATTACACACAGTCTCCACATTAAAGATTGGCTGAAACGAATATCAATTTTGTTTTTTGTTTCCTTCCTTGGAAGTATACTCTGGTGGACTATTTTCTGTCCATCTCTTAACGTTTCCCACCAACTTACAACCCAGTCGTCCACTTTCGCGTTTTGCCATCGACCTTTACTTCTGGTATTATCGTTTCCCTTCAGCTTCCCGCGGAGCATAGTCCTTCAACAAAAGTCTTCTTTTCTGTGCCATCCCTTCAAGGTCTTTCGTGTCTTCTTTATACGCTTTTAAGTTACCTTCCAATTTCACATTACGCTATGGTCTTTAACAAAGTGTTATATTGTTTTTTTTCCACAACTTTTTATTTGTTTAATAAACATTTTAAGACGTTCATAAATGGGTGCTTGCGTAGAATAGAAGGATTGAAATGGTATGACGAGGTCACTACTGTGGAACTGATGACAAGAATCAGACAGGTGCCAGTGGATCAAGACACAAGAGATGAGAAGAAGACACTGGCGATAGATAGAACACACACTGTGGAAACCTGTTGATAGCATTAAAAGGTAGTCCTTGTTCTGGAATCCCCAGGAAAAGACAGGCAGAAAAAAACACAAGGAGAAGAGAACTGGAGACAGAAGTTAAACTGATGAGGAAAATATGGAAAGAACTTCAGATGATGGCACGTGACAGGAGTACTTGGCATTAGTTTGTTGAAGGCCTATGCTACTTGGGAAGCTAAAAGGTATTGACTGATTGAAATATTTTAATAGTTCATTTTTTTAAAATCTTCTTTTAATGTTTTCATTTCTTGCATTTTTAGGCCTTCTTGTTTACTGTTGTTACCTTGAGATTACCTTTCTGTACCACCTGCCCGTTTTAAAATTATTGTATATGTCTTCGTTTCAAGAGCCTCAATTCTTACTTTTGATATTTGTTAATTATCCATGTTTCTGAACCATACAATAATGAAGAGACCATATGACACTTAATGACCTATACTTTTGGTTGTGGTTTTCTCACATGTCCATGCCTGTCTCACGTTACTCAATTTATTTTTAGTTATTTATCTCTTGTTTTCATGACTACATTTCACGTCTGTGTCCATGATGTAAGAACTTTTCACTTTGCCATAAGAAACTGCACATGTTCGAGTATCTTTTCGTTTTTGCTGCTTAGTCTTTCTCAAATATTCTGTATTAATCATGTATACCTCCCCTTTTTTCCCCAACTTTCCCTGCTGAGTGACTAAACTACTTGAGTGACGTAAGAGACACCTTCTTTAAGGGAATGACCACTCGAACCTACAGAAAGACTGAAACGGTATGTGAGTTGGAAGAATCTGAAAAGATCAACGGCTTACGAAACGGAACATCAAAGTATGGTGGCACACTAGAGTATAGCAGGAAATAGAAACAGATAACAGCTGGCCACAGTGGACGAAGAGTTACAACGCACAATCAAACCTGTACTATATACAGATGTGCTGTTAGGTATGGGTCATACGTGCAAGAAATGAAAAGGGAGATACATAAAATATGAGGGCAATGCGCAATGGAGAAAAGAAATGACAGAGAAGACATGAGTATACATTTTTGTGAAGAAAATCAGCAGTTATATGTAACACATTTTAAACATGATTCGAGGAAACCATAAATATAGAAAAGTTCAGGAGATATAAAAATGAATCAGACTTCATAATGACCATAAAAAAATATTTAACAATTATTAATATTATGAGAAAAGGAACATCAGTAGGCATAATAACATAAACATAAAAATGGTGTAAGCCTTATAAGGTGTAAGCCTTATAAGAAGTAAGCCTTCGTATACCAAACCAAGCCTTTAATAAAGCTAAAATTACACGTCTATCTTAATGCGCATACAATACAGGACACACGCCAAATGACCCGAAGACATCAATTTTTATAACTTGTCCAAGACATCTAGTGCAGTGAATTTATTTAGACTCCAGAATAATTAGTCTAACGAGTCACGCAATAAAAATACTGCTCCAAAAATCAATTCACATGTCTGTCTCGGATTTGATTACCTAAACGTGATGTATGAAATATTTTGAGACTATCAGATCTAGCAGTAGTAGTAGTATTTCTACTAAAGGAAGAAGCAAAATAAAAGGAAAGCAAGGTAAGGAAACTAGTACGCAACAGAAAATATGACACGGAGAAACTGCACATAGCCACATGACCTCTTAAGTTCATGGAAATAAAAGTTCGTTACTTTGCAAGTTACAACATTAAAAACTAGAATGAAAGAACATCCTATTTTCTCTCCTTAAGTAGCATGAGCCACCATTGCATTTGGACTCACCCCAATGCAGGAAACCTATAACATAGTAATTCATGTTCTCTTGAAGTTGAGGTTTCTGTAGCACTTTGTGCTACAAGATGAGATGTGTAGACACCAGTGCAACCTTAGCTTAGTAGCCACTTAAGACATTGTCTGGTGGAAGCAGTAGGCAATTCTTGCTCCCTTTACTCAGAGACTCCGGGAACAGTAAGGAGAATTGGAAACTAGGAATAAGCAAACACTTACTGCGACCTGAACCCCCACCCAATGTGATGGAAGGAAGGTTTCTGTACCAAAAGAAGTTTCTTGAATGATTAGAAGAGATATTGATTTGTATACTTTACACATTTCTTTAACATTTGCTGAGGGAGAATGATCATCTATGGGTTTGCCCAGACTGCAGTGGTGTTGATTCTGATGAAAAATAACAATTTACGTATTTTTTTTTTTTTTTAAGAGCATATGAAGATAAATAACGTGCGCAGGAAAAAAACGTGTTAAAACCCTGGCGCCTCCGACATAGCTCTGAAAACCAAAGTATCTGCTGTTAAGGAAAAAAGGAACGATACAATCTCTTAAGATTTTCAAGGAAAATTCAATAAATGAAAGAATAATATGATGTTTTACATTCATGGCTATAAAAAAAAAAGGGTGGGGGGGGGGGGGGGGGGGGGGGGGGGTGGCGGTGGGGGGGGGGGGGGGGGGGGGGGGGGGGGGGGGGGGGGAGGGGGGGGGGTGGGGGGGGGGGGGTGAGACTGTTTTGGAACAACAGACTTTGTGGAAGGTCCTGTGTGGCAGTCAAATCTTCGAGATTGTTATATCATTTCACATCTGGGGTCCTGGTAAAATTACCGTTCCTATGACCTATTCTGTCTCTGTTTGACTCCGATTGTGTCAAACAAGAAAGTCAACTGGATTGTGATATTTTTTATCATTGAAGGAAAACTAAAGGCTGCAAAACAGTTTCTGTCAGAATGGATATTTTGTTATTTAAAGGAGGAAGCGGTGTCAAGAAGGTAAAGAGGTATATGAGAAATGAAGCTCTAGACATACAAACAGGAGATGAGATTACACATGGCCACAAGCTCATTGGCTCACAAAGCAGTATTGAATACGACAAGTCTGGAAACAGCAAACGGCGTGGGACAAGACCTCGTTCCAAGTCTTTTCTAGAGGAACCTTCACGTTCAAAGGCTGCTTTATTTATGCAACGGAAACCAGGGGGCACAGGACTTAGATCAACGCACGGCTCTCACGGTGACGGTATTTGTCTTTGGCCCTCTTGGGACATCAGCAAAGGGTAATAAAATAAACATTAAGTCACATCCAGGTTCGAACCATTCAAGGTAATGTAATTAGTTCTTGTTAAAAAATGATGAACAATTCCAAACGTCTTATAGGAAAAAAATATGTAGTTTTTTTCAGTTTGCACTTGAAATTGTAAGTTATATATTTCTTAAGATGAAAGTAATGAATGAAATATGGGATCTACAAATCGAAACAATATTCTGTATCAGGGTCCATTTATGTTAGGATGGTACATTTTGTATGTATTGAGTAAAGTAGAGGAAAGTACTGCCAAAGTATGGGTGGCATAGACAAGTGTAAACATCGTATACTATACATGGCCAGGTATTCTTTAGCTTTTACAACAAAAATAATATCCAGAAATGATTGATAAGTAAGAATGGTATTCATAAGATCGGCTTGTTGTACAATGGGGTGGTTTATTTTATGGATAATGCGTTATTATTGTCTACTGGGTGGGGATAATATGAGGAATTGTGTATAATACAGTGCGCCTGATTTTATTGTCAACAAAGCAGTGATTTTCAAAGTATTTTTAAAAAATATAAGTACACCACATAGTAGCTAGTACTTTGAATTAACTTTACAAAGCATCTGTAGGCTATTTGTCCCAGTAATATCTAGTCTAACCTATGTGTTATTTTTTAATAATAGAAGCACATGCAATCTATCTGATATGTGAAACACAAATATTGAGGCTTTTATTTAAAACATAAAAATTTCTAGCACTCTATGAAGTATTTAGATATCGGTCTTTGTGTGTAATCAAAAGATATTTAACTTCTTCAAGAGTTGTCGGGAATTTCTTTAGTGTAGTTTCCATAAATAGCCAAGTTGTTGAGTAAAACTCGCATGAGCTCAGGAATTCAAGAACCCGACCATATACGTGCTTGACGCGGTAATATAGCGTGCAGTTGAAGTCAAATAAATCCTTCAGAATTTGTCTACCTTAACTTTAATAACTCGTGTAATTTCACAAAAAACAGTTTCAGAGCCTATGTGTGCATGTGTATGTGCTTGCTCATAACATTCCAAATATTGTTTCTTATTTGTTGGTAGAAATGCTGTTTACGTTCACTTCAGCGGCTACCGAAAACAAATGTTGGATTGGAAAATTTCTCAAAACACATGGATTAATTAAAACGATGGCTTTCAAATATTTTTAAACGTTAGTCTGAAGTCAGGTAACTAAAGTCAGAATCCTTATAATAAGAATAGGTAGCTGAGAGTGCCCCACGATGTTTGGAATGAAATACGATCACATTTCATTTGTTGATTTTCTTGCTCTGAAACTCCATATTTATGTGTTGAGCAAATGCATGTGTGCCTACGATTTACCTTTGAACATTTTAAAAAAATCTCTTTGTCAGAAAATCTTCCTCGCTACTTTCGTATTTTTTTTTCTTCCTTTAATACGTTACTGAGCCACTGGATATTCTACGTTTGTTAACGTTACCGAGGATCAGTCAACAAGAATTTCGAAAATCCCAGAGAGAAAAGGGAGAAAATATTTAACGAAGAAAGCAGTACATTTGTATTTCTAATTTCTTTATCTTTGGCTTTTACCTGTCAACGTGCATATTTATTGTCTTTGTGACTCAGAGCCAAGTATAGTACCCTTAAAAAAAATTCATGAACAGGCCAAGAGATCTTATTCCTAGCTACACATTTTGGTTTACATCGAGATCATTTTGTTCATTCTTCTATACCCCAGTTCACACTTTTCCTTTGCCACTTCTACTTTGCTTAAATTATCTGGCTCTCGGCTATGCTCGCGACAGTGATCACGAGTTATGAAAGGGCACCTGCTACTTTGACTCGGAATAATCAAGTTTACGGCATGTCTAAATTTAGAACTGAGATGCGCATCAAAACAATATGTGCAAACATTATTCATCAACAATAGGTTGACATTTCAAATAATTACAAGCAACTGCAGTAAATTTGTAAAACAAAAGGAAAATAGCGCATATAAATGTATAAACAACAGCTCTGCCATGGTAAACTAAATCTGCAGAATATTTATCTATTTTATTTTGTCATTGTAAAGCTGCCATTACTCTTGTATGCGCTCTTTCACTCTGGAAATTCCCAGAACACTGATGCATTTTTGACATGACGTTGCACATACGTCACAGCGCATCACTTTTGCACTCTTGGTTAACCATGAAGCTAGCACCAGATCAAGCCTGCCGTTGACGTGCACATGTTCATTTTTCTGTAATGCCTTCAATTTGTTTTAATGGAAACGTTAATGCTTTGTCCAGATCCTTGTATGATTGTTTCCTGTAAGTATTAGTAACGGTCCTTTCATGTGATCGCCAGATTCACAGGCGGCGAATCAAACGATAAAGGCGCAGATCAGGAAAAGAAATTACAGGTACCATCTTTTATATTCTTCTTTAACTACTACTACTACTTATGTTGCCACTACTACATCATCTACTGCTGCTAATAATACTGTAACTGCCACTTCTACTCCTGCTACTATAATGCGACTACTACCGCTACTAACAGTTGTAACTTGGACGAACAGTAATCGAATCTCCTTGGTGCCTTTAACTCCACCATTGTTTCTGTTGTCGTGTGTGTTATTCGTCCAGCTGGTGTGTGCTATTCGTCTGTCAAACGCTTATAATCTGTTTGTCTTTGCGAGCGTCTGTTACTAAATTAGGCATGCTACCGCTACTACTATATTGCTGCTACTGTAGCAACTGTTGCTACAACTAGCTGATGTTTGTGTTGCCATTCGTCTTCTTCTTCGTCAGTTCCGAACATGGTTCCCTTATCCTCTGTCTACAGTGAGCAAATTCTCAAATTTCTCAGGTTAATTTCTAAACTGTCCATCCATCGGCTCCTCGGACGCCATTTTGGTTTTGTACCGTTAACTTGCTCCACGCAAACCTTTCTTGTGTTTCGGTTATCACTCAGTCGTTGGACATTTCTCAGCAGTTTTACTCTGCTGATCTCTTGACGATAAATATCGTTAAGGATTTGTGTAGTAGGTGTTAACATTTCTTATTTCTTCTTCTTTTCTTTATTCATTGGAATTTGTATTTTTCTGCCGTTTGACATTCTCCAGCAACCTCTTACTCTGCAGATCTATCGATACGGATCTGTGCAGTTGGCGTAAATCCTTATTTCGTCATTTTCTTTATGTATTGGATCTTAGATTGAACGTTCGTTTGACATTCCACTGCTATCTCGCCCTGCCGATCTCTTGATACTATCTCACCCTGCTGTTCTCTTGATAATATCCCACCCTGCTGATCTCTTGATACTATCAATAAGGATAGGTGTTATTTTGGTAATTCCTTTGTTCTATTTCTTTATCACCAAGACAATCCCAAGAAGCAATAAATAATTTGTGTCATCTCTCGGTTAAAATAGGTCTCCAAATAAATGCCTCTAAAACTAAAGCTATGAACTTTTTCTAACGAGACCTTTGATATCATCTTGAACGGGGAAAAAACCTACAGAAAGTTGAAAGTTTCAATTATTTAGGCAGTAAAATGACTCAGGATGGTGACACAACAAGAGAATAAAATCCATACTAGAATTGCTTTGGCAGCTAGCGCCTTCAATAGATTATCTAACATTTGGAAATTACGATCATTGAATATACATTACCAAGCTTCGTCTGTTTAATTCAAATGTTATCTCAGTGTTAACATACGGCTGTGAGAGTTGGAAAATAACAAAATCATTGGAGAACAAGCTGAATACATTCGAGAACAAATGTCTTAGAAAACTCATGAACATCAGTTGGAAAGAATTCAAGACTAATCGACAAATAAGAGAAGACTCTAGGCAGAAATATGTCTCCGACTATATAAGGAAAAGACGATGGTCATATATCGGTCATGTCCTACGAATGCAAAACAACAGAATACCACTACAGGCGCTCACTTGGGTTCCTGAGGGTAAGAGGAAAAAAAGGAAGACCAAAAGAAACACTCAGAAGAACAATAATAAGAGAAGGAAGAACGTTGGGCCTAAATAATGTGCAAGAGCTAAGAGGAGTGGCGTCACAACGAACAACCTGGAGAGCACTGGTTTCTGCCTTATGCGCCGTGTTTGGTGCTTAAAGAATTTATTATTATTATTATTATTTCTTTATCCATTGAACTTATATCTTGAACTGGTTCATAAATTCTTCTGTACATGTATTGTTTGTTGCTAGCTGTAGGTCTGTATTCTAGTTTGCAGTTCTTCCTTCGCTGTTTCTGTTGGTTAACTGTACCCAGGAAACCACAGGTTCATATTTGTTTGAGGATAGTAAACGATCTACTTTAACTTTTTTGGGGGGTTTAACATCACTGTTTTTTTTCCCCTTGAACGTGATCAATTATTCTGCGAGAATGTTATATTCTGGTTATGTTTTACCATTGTAGCTGCTATTGCTACTGTTGTTACTAATTATATTACCGTTACTTTAATTCTGGTGTTTTATGCTACTTTATTTTACTCTTTCTTTTTTGGGGTCTATAAATAGTAACATTACTACTTCTATTACGACTACTACTATTCCTCCTCTGACTGCTACCACTACTATTACTAAATCAATAACAACTACTACTAATGCTAACTGTTCTTGTCACTGCTACTCTTCCATTCTTTGTCCTTTTGACGCTAATGGTGTATAAATTACTCAGACGTTTCTTCCATTTAGACCTATTTATGGGGCCGCCACTGCAGCTGCCCCCCCCCCCCCCCCTTTGCAGGAGGCCTGCACCAAGCATTCACATGTACTTGTAGAGTTGGTGTCTGTAGCAATTTGTGTTACCTAATGAGGTTCTCAGCCTAACGAAAAACCTCATTGTGGCCGCCTTGTAGGAGGCCTGCACCAAGCATTCACATGTACTTGTAGAGTTGGTGTCTGTAGCAATTTGTGTTACCTAATGAGGTTCTCAGCCTAACGAACAACCTCATTGTGGCCGCCTTGTAGGAGGCCTGCACCAAGCATTCACATGCACTTGTAGAGTTGGTGTCTGTAGCAATTTTTGTTACCTAATGAGGTTCTCAGCCTAACGAGCAACCTCATTGTGGCCACCTTGTAGGAGTCCTGCACCAAGCATTCACATGCCCTTGTAGAGTTGGTGTCTGTAGCAATTTGTGTTACCGAATGAGGTTCTAAGCCTAACGAACAACCTCATTGTGGCCGCCTTGTAGGAGGCCTGCACCAAGCATTCACATGCACTTGTAGAGGTAATATCTGTAGCAGTTTGTGTTACCTAATGAGGTTCTCAGCCTAACGATCAACCTCATTGTGACCGCCTTGTAGGAGGCCTGCACCAAGCATTCACATGTACTTGTAGAGGTAGTGTCTGTAGCAATTTGTGTTACCTAATGAGGTTCTCAGCCTAACGAACAACCTCATTGTGGCCGCCTTGTAGGAGGCCTGCACCAAGCATTCACATGCACTTGTAGAGTTGGTGTCTGTAGCAATGTGTGTTACCTAATGAGGTTCTCAGCCTAACGAACAACCTCATTGTGGCCGCCTTGTAGGAGTCCTGCACCAAGCATTCACATGCACTTGTAGAGTTGGTGTCTGTAGCAATTTGTGTTACCGAATGAGGTTCTCAGCCTAACGAACAACCTCAATATGGCCGCCTTGTAGGAGGCCTGCACCAAGCATTCACATGCACTTGTAGAGGTAATGTTTGTAGCAATTTGTGTTACCTAATGAGGTTCTCAGCCTAACGATCAACCTCATTGTGACCGCCTTGTAGGAGGCCTGCACCTAGCATTCACATGTACTTGTAGAGGTGGTGTCTGTAGCAATTTGTGTTACCTAATGAGGTTCTCAGTCTAACGAACAACCTCATTTTGGCCGCCATATAGGAGTCCTGCACCAAGCATTCACATGCCCTTGTAGAGGTAATGTCTGTAGCAATTTGTGTTACCTAATGAGGTTCTCAGCCTAACGATCAACCTCATTGTGACCGCCTTGTAGGAGGCCTGCACCAATCATTCACATGCACTTGTAGAGGTAATGTCTGTAGCAATTTGTGTTACTTAATGAGGTTCTCAGCCTAACGATCAACCTCATTGTGACCGCCTTGTAGGAGGTCTGCACCAAGCATTCACATGCACTTGTAGAGGTGATGTCTGTAGCAATTTGTGTTACCTAATGAGGTTCTCAGCCTAACGAACAACCTCATTGTGGCCGCCTTGTAGGAGGCCTGCACCAAGCATTCACATGCACTTGTAGAGGTAATGTCTGTAGCAATTTGTGTTACCTAATGAGGTTCTCAGCCTAACGAACAACCTCATTGTGGCCGCCTTGTAGGAGTCCTGCACCAAGCATTCACATGCCCTTGTAGAGTTGGTGTCTGTAGCAATTTTTGTTACCTAATGAGGTTCTCAGCCTAACGAGCAACCTCATTGTGGCCACCTTGTAGGAGTCCTGCACCAAGCATTCACATGCCCTTGTAGAGTTGGTGTCTGTAGCAATTTGTGTTACCTAATGAGGTTCTAAGCCTAACGAACAACCTCATTGTGGCCGCCTTGTAGGAGGCCTGCACCAAGCATTCACATGCACTTGTAGAGGTAATATCTGTAGCAGTTTGTGTTACCTAATGAGGTTCTCAGCCTAACGATCAACCTCATTGTGACCGCCTTGTAGGAGGCCTGCACCAAGCATTCACATGTACTTGTAGAGGTAGTGTCTGTAGCAATTTGTGTTACCTAATGAGGTTCTCAGCCTAACGAACAACCTCATTGTGGCCGCCTTGTAGGAGGCCTGCACCTAGCATTCACATGCACAGTTGGTGTCACATGTTACCTTGTATTGTGGCCGCCTTGTAGGAGTCCTGGTGGTGTCTGTAGCAATTTGTGTTACCTAATGAGGTTCTCAGTCTAACGAACAACCTCATTTTGGCCGCCATATAGGAGTCCTGCACCAAGCATTCACATGCCCTTGTAGAGGTAATGTCTGTAGCAATTTGTGTTACCGAATGAGGTTCTCAGCCTAACGAACAACCTCAATGGTGGCCGCCTCTGTATTTTGGGAAGCCTGCACCAAGCATTCACATGCACTTGTAGAGGTAATGTCTGTAGCAATTTGTGTTACTTAATGAGGTTCTCAGCCTAACGATCAACCTCATTGTGACCGCCTTGTAGGAGGTCTGCACCAAGCATTCACATGCACTTGTAGAGGTGATGTCTGTAGCAATTTGTGTTACCTAATGAGGTTCTCAGCCTAACGAACAACCTCATTGTGGCCGCCTTGTAGGAGGCCTGCACCAAGCATTCACATGCACTTGTAGAGGTAATGTCTGTAGCAATTTGTGTTACCTAATGAGGTTCTCAGCCTAACGAACAACCTCATTGTGGCCGCCTTGTAGGAGTCCTGCACCAAGCATTCACATGCCCTTGTAGAGTTGGTGTCTGTAGCAATTTGTGTTACCGAATGTAGCAATTTGTGTTACCGAATGAGGTTCTAAGCCTAACGAACAACCTCATTGTGGCCGCCTTGTAGGAGGCCTGCACCAAGCATTCACATGCACTTGTAGAGGTAATGTCTGTAGCAGTTTGTGTTACCTAATGAGGTTCTCAGCCTAACGATCAACCTCATTGTGACCGCCTTGTAGGAGGCCTGCACCAAGCATTCACATGTACTTGTAGAGGTAGTGTCTGTAGCAATTTGTGTTACCTAATGAGGTTCTCAGCCTAACGAACAACCTCATTGTGGCCGCCTTGTAGGAGGCCTGCACCAAGCATTCACATGCACTTGTAGAGTTGGTGTCTGTAGCAATGTGTGTTACCTAATGAGGTTCTCAGCCTAACGAACAACCTCATTGTGGCCGCCTTGTAGGAGTCCTGCACCAAGCATTCACATGCACTTGTAGAGTTGGTGTCTGTAGCAATTTGTGTTACCGAATGAGGTTCTCAGCCTAACGAACAACCTCACTGTGGCCGCCTTGTAGGAGGCCTGCAGCAAGCATTCACATGCACTTGTAGAGGTAATGTTTGTAGCAATTTGTGTTACCTAATGAGGTTCTCAGCCTAACGATCAACCTCATTGTGACCGCCTTGTAGGAGGCCTGCACCTAGCATTCACATGTACTTGTAGAGGTGGTGTCTGTAGCAATTTGTGTTACCTAATGAGGTTCTCAGTCTAACGAACAACCTCATTTTGGCCGCCTTATAGGAGTCCTGCACCAAGCATTCACATGCCCTTGTAGAGGTAATGTCTGTAGCAATTTGTGTTACCTAATGAGGTTCTCAGCCTAACGATCAACCTCATTGTGACCGCCTTGTAAGAGGCCTGCACCAAGCATTCACATGCACTTGTAGAGGTAATGTCTGTAGCAATTTGTGTTACTTAATGAGGTTCTCAGCCTAACGATCAACCTCATTGTGACCGCCTTGTAGGAGGTCTGCACCAAGCATTCACATGCACTTGTAGAGGTGATGTCTGTAGCAATTTGTGTTACCTAATGAGGTTCTCAGCCTAACGAACAACCTCATTGTGGCCGCCTTGTAGGAGGCCTGCACCAAGCATTCACATGCACTTGTAGAGGTAATGTCTGTAGCAATTTGTGTTACCTAATGAGGTTCTCAGCCTAACGAACAACCTCATTGTGGCCGCCTTGTAGGAGGCCTGCACCAAGCATTCACATGCACTTGTAGAGGTGATGTCTGTAGAAATTTGTGTTACCTAATGAGGTTCTCAGCCTAACGAACAACCTCATTTTGGCCGCCTTGTAGGAGGCCTGCACCAAGCATTCACATGTACTTGTAGAGGTGGTGTCTGTAGCAATTTGTGTTACCTAATGAGGTTCTCAGCCTAACGAACAACCTCATTGTGGCCGCCTTGTAGGAGGCCTGCACCAAGCATTCACATGCACTTGTAGAGGTAATGTCTGTAGCAGTTTGTGTTACATAATGAGGTTCTCAGCCTAACGAACAACCTCATTGTGACCGCCTTGTAGGAGGCCTGCACCAAGCATTCACATGCACTTGTAGAGGTAATGTCTGTAGCAATGTGTGTTACCTAATGAGGTTCTCAGCTTAACGAACAACTTCATTGTGGTCGCCTTGTAGGAGGCCTGCACCAAGCATTCACATGCACTTGTAGAGGTAATGTCTGTAGCAATGTGTGTTACCTAATGAGGTTCTCAGCTCCATCAGTGCTCCGATCTCCTCCCTTAGATCACACAAGGAGGATCTCAGCACAGCGCACGAGCTCCATCGCACCGGCGAGAATCCCAGTTTGTGTATACAAGAATCCCACATTCCATAAACATTTTCGTGGTGGGTAGGTTTTCTATTTTTTATTTTTATTTTGCCAGGGCAACGGCCGTATGTCCTACTCTTTACGATTTCCAACTGCCATGGGATTTTTAACGTGCGCAACTTGTACATTGGACCTCCTATTTTTTCGCCCTTATCTTAGAAATCTAGGCATCTGATCTCACTACCCCGGTGATCGAGGGGGGGGGGGGGGGGGGGGGGGGGGGCAGGACATCATTAAGAACTACTGGCTCAGAAAAAGTCGTCTTGTTAACTTGTTCAACGTGAATTTTATTGACAGAGCTCGTTGTAACTAACCTTTGATGGTGTCATTCGCTCATTCGACTTTGATGCTGAAGTTGGTGTCATTCGCTCATTCGACTTTGATGCTGAAGTTGGTGTCACTCGCTCATTCGACTTTGATGCTGAAGTTGGTGTCATTCGCTCGTTCGACTTTGATGCTGAAGTTGGTGTCATTCGCTCATTCGACTTTGATGCTAAGTTGGTGTCATTCGCTCATTCGACTTTGATCTTGAACATTGAACCAGTTTGAACTAGATTTTTGCATCCTTTGTGTATAAACTCATTTGATGTGCTTCAGTCACGTCAAAGCAGTGGCGTATTTAGAAGTCGGCGAGCTTCGGGGTTTCAGCAACCCCCTTATTCCTATTTTTTTTTTCCTAATCTGTGCTAGATGCTTAGAAATTGTTCATTTGTTTGCGCTTGTAAACGTTAGATTTAAAGTAATGGAAAAACTGTACCATAGCAGATACTGCCGAAGGGGATGGATAGCATACACATTGAGGAAACCTGTTGATAACATAACAGAGCAGTCTTAGTTCTGGAATCCTCAGGGTAAGAGTCAGAGGTAGACTAAAAAATACATGGAGGAAACATAAATGATAAAATAACTTGGAATGTGTTTGTTGAAAGCCTATGCTCCTGTGGGAGCTGCGAGGTATTGATTGATTTAATTGTACCAGGTCTCAGCTTTATGAGGTGGGGTAACCAGTGCCGATTCGTGCCACCTTTGCTTCCCTAATTCAGGAGCAGACTCAGGTACCCATTTATAGCTGGGTAGACAGGAGCATGACGCTACCTGGCTTCAAACCCGGTAACTTTGCCTCTAGAGGCACACTACTTTGTTACTTAACGCACAAACATTACATTATTTATTTTTAAGAATGTGTAGTAACTTTTAAAAAAAAACAATGTGCTCGATATTATTTAGAATGTACACTCCAGTCTATCCAGCTGTAAATAAGTACCGACCTCTTCTCGTGAGTTAGAGAAGGTAAAGGCATCAAGGAAGGAAACTGGTCGCCCCACCCCATAAATGCTGGACATAGTAAGGTGAAGCCTCTAATACTTCACACACATCCGGCAGTATTTGCTATGGGATAACTTTTACTCCTACCTATTTATTATTAAAAATAAAAACAGCTTATGGGGTAGGCTTCCAAGATTTGAGCCCTTGAATATCTCCCTTTTTGTTCTCACCCCCTGTCCCTAACACAAAAACAAAAAAAAACAAATCAATCCCAAACACGCCACTGCTTCAGACAGACAATTTGACTTTCAGATGTTGATTACTGAAAGGGTCATCTATGAATGGTACAATTCTTTGACCATTTATTCTGCATTTGTAGTACCACGGCAACCATTACCATCACCACTTTCATCTTAGCCATCATTATTAGCAGTCAGTTTCAAAACGAAAGCATGGCAGGGACAAAATACAAAACAATACAACAAAGGTCTGTCCAACCCGCCACTGAATCCTTGTTACCATCACCAATTTTGCCTTTCTTTCGTTCTGGTGTTCTCGCTCAGAGGTTTGTTACCATCCGGGTGTTGTGTCTATCTCTGCCTTTACACCTTTGTATGGTCCCAGGCTGTTTGTATGTCATGAATCGCTGTTCAGGAATTATTGACTAGTCAAATCCCATTTACCTATTCTGATCTTATTGAGGTGAATTCCTGTTTGAGCTCGAATTTTTTGTGTTTTTTTATTCTCTTGCTCCCACTCTGTGTCTCCGTCTGTGTCTCTGTCTGTCTGTCTGTCTGTCTGTCTGTCTGTCTGTCTGTCTGTCTGTCTCTGTCTCTGTCTCTGTCTCTGTCTCTGTCTCTGTCTCTGTCTCTCTCTCTCTCTCTCTCTCTCTCTCTCTCTCTCTCTCTCTCTCTCTCTCTCTCTCTCTCTCTCTCTCTCTCTCTCTCTCTCTCTCTCTCTCTACTAATTAACATTATTCAAACATGTACTTATTTACATTTAGATTTGTTGTTCGCTTGTGCGGTTAATTTTGTGGCAAGAAACAGTTTTAGTTCTTAAGCATAATCTGTTGTTTTGTCCATCGACCTATCGTTTCAGGATTTCTTTCACATCGTCTAATCACCTTCCTCTTAGCCGACACATCGGCATGTAGCCAGATCTTTAGCTGCTGAAGATCTGTGATGGTTGTTGACTTGATTCCATCCTGACGGCGAGTCTATCCATTTTCTGAGTGTAGATCAGTGGTTTCCAACCTTTTTGTCCGATGGACTCACTGAGGGAGCTACGATGGACCCACTGAGGGAGCTCCGATTAGCAGAGTGGTTTGAGCGCTGGCCTCTTGCGGCAAAGGTACTGGGATCATAACACGGGAGGCGTCACGCTCCAGTTTACCCAGCTATAAATGGTTGACTCTGCTCTTGGGTGTGGGAAGGCAAAGGCAGAGAGGAAGGGAACCGGTCATCTCATTTCTAAGCTGGACCTAGTATAGTAAAGTCTCTAACACTTCACTCCACTACGGCAGTATCTGCTATGGAATTATCTTACCTCATCTATTGTAGGGTCAGCCAGGTCCTCATGTACCGCCATAAAACGCTAAGGAAGGGGCATTTTTCCGTTTATTTAACTTCCAGTACTCTCTCTCTCTCTCTCTCTCTCTCTCTCTCTCTCTCTCTCTCTCTCTCTCTCTCTCTCTCTCTAACAGTGGATCATTAATATGCACGTTTCACTTAGAATCTAAAGGATTTTGTGATTTGGCTGATAAATATTTGACTGAATACTAATCACGTAAAAAGAGTCGTCCGCTTGGCAGAGAAGCTACAGCGCTTACCTCTAGCGGCAAAGTTTCCTGGTTCCGGGCTGGAAACCTGGTAGCGTCGTGCTCCACTGTACCCAGCTGTAAATGGGCACATTACTCTGCTCTTGAGTTAGGGAAGGCAAATGCAAGGAAGAAAACTGGTCGTAGTGACTCATAAATATGACCTAGTAGAGTGAAATCTCTTACTCTTTACTCCATTATAACATTGTCTGAAAAGGGATTACCGTTTTAATCACGTGAATTTCCGCCATTTCAGATGGAACGTCGGAAGTACATCCCCCCCCCCCCCCCAACCCCCCAGCGTACCTGTACCCCAGAGCCAGAACCACAGCAGTAGATGATATCTGGTGTAATCTTCATCAACTTCCTAGTTTTTCTCCTTCTGTCGCTTATGGTTAAATTTGACTCTATGGTTAGTTAATTAGTTACCATGTTTGACACATGTAGCAAAAAGTTGTTATGAATATGCTGTTGATCAGCAATCTCTTTATCTCCATCAAGATTTGTAGTTACATTAGCAGTGGTGTCAGTTAGGAAGGCTTCATATGTGTTTCTACATCTTATTTCTCTACTTATCTGTCCATTCTACCATCACCTGTGAACATCCTTCCTGGATATTTAAACTCTTTGATTTGTTTTATTAAGGCATTACTTTCATGGATATTGAGTGGGTTCGGATTTCTGCTGACCTTCATAGCTTCTGTTCATGTCATACTGATCTTTATAAAGTTCCTCCCAGATGTTGCCTGTAGCACTTCCATATGTTCTTTGTGTCTTTTCAGATCTGTAAATGGTAAACTTTGTCTTACGCTTTCATTGCTAATATATCTCCCTGAGTCGCGCTCTATTATGCGAATTCATGTTTCCTGTAGCACTTGAAATGGCACTAGCTCAGGATTAAGCTAGTTTTAAATGGATTTGGAATTCGCTACGCTTTTGCATTAAAGAATGCTACATACAGTCTCTTTTTCATTCTCACCAATTTTCTTCTTGACCCTTTGAAAATAAAGTTCGCTCTCTCTCTCTCTCTCTCTCTCTCTCTCTCTCTCTCTCTCTCTCTCTCTCTCTCTCTCTCTCTCTCTCTCTCTCTCTCTCTCTCTCTCTCTCTCTCTCTCTCTCTCTCTCTCTCTCTCTCTCTCTCTCTCTCTCTCTCTCTCTCTCTCTCTCTCTCTCTCTCTCTCTCTCTCTCCGTGTTTTTTTTCAAATATTATTATTCTTTAGTTTTGATATTGTCATATGAGAATTATGTCACAGTTGTGTGTGTGTGAATACTGCGTAGTGTTAGAGCGCTACCTTCTCAACATAAAGTTACTCTGCTCGACACCCGGTAGCGTCATGCGCCAGTTTACCCAGGTGTAAATGGGTACCTTACTCTAATTTTGAGTTAAGGATGACGCAAGCAACGAGAAAAGTAACCGGTCACCACACATCATAAAGCTGTGATAATTATAGTGAAGTCTATAAAACTTCACTCACCCTACGGCAACATCTGCTATAATACTATCTTTTTTAGTTTTGATGAAAGAGCTTTCTACTTTCTTCACCTTTGTACAGGTGTTGTTAACTAATGTGGTAAAATGGTATTATATGTTATTTTGTGTGTTGTCTTTGTCTGGTGAAATAACCAATCTTGTCATTAAAGTGTCAGCCACCACTCGATCATGTTTTTTTTTTTTTTTTTTTGCATCTTACTTTCAGAAAACCTAGCATGTATGGCGCTTGATTGTGATTGGTCAATATTCACTCTCATTACAGTGTCCAGTGTTCTGTAAGCTGTCTTTCATGAAGCCGTCTGCACTTCATGTATTCATATGTTTTCTTTGTTAAGTTAATAATCTTCAAGTGACTCCATAATGCTTCATCGGTTTCCATCGTGATATCCTATCCAAGCTGTCGATTGCATTTCCATAGTCCACAAATCCAATGTAAAGAAATGCGTTCAGCTCCACGTTGTGTTCAACAATTACGTGCAGTGTGGCAGTCTTGTGTGTACAGGATTTGTTTTGTCCAAAATTTTTGTGTTCATTTATCTACTGTTTATATCCTATATCGTCAAGGATGATCCTGTTTAATCCTTTGCCAACACAGTTAGTAACAGTGTTATTCTGTAATTTGTGCACTCTTAAAAATCTCCCTTATTTGACGATTTGACCAGAGTCTGCAGGTATTTCTTCTCAACCTCAGACTGCACCAAGTAATTTGATTGATACTTCTGTGTCGTTTTCAGTGTCTGCTTTGATGACTTCTGCTTGAACGCTATCAGGGCTAGCAGCATAATGGCTTTCTTTATTTCTTCATTATTTTGTTTGTCACAACTTGCCGGCAGGATTTCTGGCGATCTTGTGACGCTGTACCATTTAGGAGTTTCAAGACATGTCCCATCCATCTCTTTTATGGTTATTTGATGTGGATTAGTCAATTTCCATTCGTGGGCTTCATAAGGTAATTTGATTGCTTACGTTTCCTTGTTAACTTCTTTGTACTGTTTCGCAGGTCTTTCATATTTCCGTTGGCTACAGCTTCCTCTGTCTCTCTTGCTAAATTCGCCAATATATTTTCTCTTGCCTGTTGTCATGCTTCTTCCTACTTCATTATTTGCTTACACGCATCTTTCACGAGACTTCACTCTGAACTTCACATTTTGTTTGAACCTGCTTTCTTTTTTTTTTCTTCCTTAGTTTATATAATTATTACTGGCATTGGAGGTACTGGGTGTTTGCTGCAGGCATCTCCCTCCCAAAGAGTGCAATGGGTATATCTTCCTCCATGAGTATTGGGTTGATTTGTTTGGCCACTCACCTTTTTGGCTGTAGAGATCACTTTGCTTTGGGGGTTCAGGTGGGGTTCACAGAGATGCATTCCCCGCTAGCGCTATTATCCAGTCTTTGTGTTCGGGCTCTCTGTTTTCAAATAACGTCTCCACATGTCTCATTTCGTATATATATTTTTATCTGATGCTAGTTGCGTTCTGTGTCTACTTCGTCTTCTAATTGTTGAAGCACTTGAAATTTATTGAATAACGTATCCGTAATTTTCTATTTCATTTCTTTAATTGTGAGATATCTAAAAATTAAACTGTTTACTGTATCTATATCTTATTGTATGTCTTCTGAGCTGCATCTTTATTGTGATAGCGGGCCGGGACCTCTTAGGGTAATGTGATAGAATCACTAGGTGTCAGATGGCAGGCCTAGTGACGTGGTTTAAGTTTAGATTTCTCCGGTTTAATCTTCCAAGCTAAAGATTATCTTAATACTGGTCAACTCCGACAGCGGTTTTTCTTTTAAAAATTCCAGGCTCGTTTAGTTCCTTCTATGATGTTACTATAGTGACTTTCCATACAGTGGTAGTATAAACATTAATGGTACCAGTTCAGCAACGAGTAATGACGAAACCATATTCTAGCTGCTCCGTTAAAACTTTTATTAACATAAACGTTGAACAGGCATAACAAGATAATTTGAACAACAGAGCTCGCGTACAGTCAAAAGTTGAATCCTTAGATATTACTAGTACTCCGTATGTGACCTCAATAACTTGTGGTACTTGCTCTTCTCTATAACATTGTCTCCTTTAGATATTACTAGTTTTCCAAATATGACACCATTAACTTGTAGTGCTTATGTTCCTCTGTAGCATTCAGTTTCCTTTAGATATTCCTAGAGTTTCATTGGTGAAATGGTTAATTGTATCTCTACAGACGTTCCCTAGAACAAGTATCTATTTAATACGAAAATGTACTTACACTGAGATACGAGAGCACATGATCGCTGTTCTCATACAGAAATATTAACTTCCTGTTCACCACAGAAATACTATCTTAATATCGATAGATTAAGACTTGCCAGTAGGAGCCGGACTTTTTATGTATATACCCGGGGATCGTCAGGTTGTTCAACCTCGGACATATATAACACCTCATAGTGCAAGTCTCTCTCTCTCTTTCTCTCTCTCTCGTACAATTAATGACTTCTAGTTATCTCAGCGTGGTGTGTGTCCTTGCCACTTTCTGATTAGTTAACTCAATACTTTTGGATTTAATTCATTGGTCTAGCTTCGCTGTTCTCGACTATTCTTTTTACGACCCTCGATTGTTATGATAACTCACTTTTGGTAAACGTGAGCTGCCCACTTGAACTGATGTCAGTTATTTATTATTATTATTTTTTTTAATTGAGTGAGATGTTCTAACTGCTTGTCTTATTCTAAATCATATTAATAGCACTGATAATGCTAGCGTAGGTCGTTCGGCTACATATACGATTGGGGGCTACACAAATGTATCCCGTAGGGAGACATTTGCGTTCTATCAACAACTATCTAATCCCTAACTTTAATCTACTATCCCATGCATGCTCCTGTATATATACATTTATAAACTATCTTTTATAAAATGAAAAGTTGCAAAGATAGAACTATAAATGTAATGTCATTCCATTACCAATAACTAATACATCATTTAACTTATAAGGTATTGAGGCGTGGGACAGGTGTGTATATCAACCATTACAAAAGAGTATAATACATGACCTTATAAGGTACAACAACTCATCAATGATAATTTAATACAAGCAATATATAATACCTTTATACACATCGACATGGTAGCTGTCTCTGGGAACTAAGATTTGTCAGCACTCGTAATGTCTGAAATATCTGCCGTCAATGTCAATACTGAATTGAAACAGTCAGATAAGCGGAGTTACACTTAATGGCATGGCGAAACGTGCATAGTTAACTGTCTTGGGGCGATAGTGAAGGACTACTGTCGATAATCAGGTCAAGATCGAATGTGCCCGACCAAACGTGGCCTTGTATGCACCGTTTAAGTAGTCAATTCCGTCTAAAACTGTAGACGTCATCTGCGTATATAACTTTCTTCTTCTTTGATAGTTAGCCGCCGACCGTCAAAGCAGTCAGTGGTCATCACGCCTGGTGACGTCTTGTAGGGCAACAACAAATTGATTCCACTTTGCTCGGTCGGCGTGATGGTATTCAGCCAAAAGATTCGGAGAATATTTTTAGGCATGTTGTGTGAAAAGAGGACAATTTCGACATTTCCTTCTCTATAACTCTCCAGCTCTCCGCGCCATAGAGAAGCACAGAAAGCACACAGCTCTGATATAATCCTAATTTTGTGCTTGTGCTGTACTGAGAGGACTTCCAGATGTTGTTTGGACTAAAAAAGGCTGTGCTTGCTTTGTTCATTCTGTTGTTGGTGTCTTTGCTTGCTCCGCCGTCTGGTGTTACTATGCCAATTCCGTCTAAAACTGTAGACGTCATCTGCGTATATAACTTTATGAAGTATAAAACATCCTTCTGGGCTAGAGTTATGTCAACATGTCTACGTGGCTGTGTTATTATTATCATCTCTTAAGTAGACTTACAATTTTTTTGGCAATTCATCTGCAAATTCTAAGCTATCATTACTGCTCAAAGCAGCAATACTGCAAAAATATGTCATGTTTCTGGTGTCGCTATGTAGTCAGCGCAATGGTAACTGGGGTACATCATTCGTGGGTGGTGCAGGGGGAAGGGAAGAGGGTGTGAGAGGTGTCGTGGGGATATTCACCATTGGTGCATCTTGTGCACTCTTTGCCACCTCTGTATGGGTAAGAGGAATTTCTTGCATTGCCATAACTTGGCTGTGACTAGTCCATGTTTTCCCTTTGCTAATTAAATGTTCATATAATTGAAATTTATACACTACACAAAAAATATGACAATAATACTCGCAATACTAACAATAATTATCAATCCCAATCCTCTGGTGTGCTGAATCAGATATCTTGGGGTGTACACTGACAAGCTCTGTGAGTTTATCTAGAATAAGTTTATATAGTCAGGACTCTGTGTTGACCTAAAATGACACATAGCCTGGAATTCAACTCTTCTGTTTTCTCAAACATTGTAGCATCTCGCCATAATAACTGATTATATTCTAATGGTTTGGTAGCGTTTCCGGCAATCATGTAGTAAACAGTAGGAAAATAACTGAGATCCGCATCCTCTGAAATTATTCATTTGTACTAAGTTAAACACTGGAAACTAAAAAAAAAAAAAAAGTGACTTAGTGGTAGGTACTATGTTGGTAGAGTACCTAATAAGCGCTATGTTGGGGGAGTGCTGCGATTAGTACTATGCTGGGGAGTACTTTACGACGATTACACTGCCTGCATAAGTTTTGAGAATTCTTTCGCAAGCTCTGACAGTGTAATTTCTCTACTGGAGAGACGACTGTCGCAGTGTTACAAAGTTGATATTGATTGAGATGAGGTGTTTAAAGTCGCTCTGCAGGAGACAGAGGACGACGGAATATTAGGACGATGTTGTGAAACTGGGGTCGGCTTGGGAACTGGGTGATGATTTCTTCTGAACTTGGCTCGTACATGCTCTTGTGGTAGACGTAATAACTTCGCACGTGGCGATGAGTCTCCTAATGAGGGACGGTAGGGGCGCTTGGTAGCTGTACGTATCTCAGTGTTGGTAGTATCATCCATGCAATCGATATCTCTTTCTAGTTCTGTTATCTCAAGGTCTGATTCATAAAGTGCTAAAGACTTATCAACAATGTTCTTTTCCCTTGGTGTCTCATCGGAGGGTTGCGATGCTTCAATCTGGGTATGATCATCTATAGGGCGCTGACTGTGGTGGGTTATGTTATTTATTGCTGCTTGTGAGGGCCTCTCATCTTCGCTGTCCCAGCTGGGGTCTGAAGACCGGTGTGTGGGTTGTTGCTAGCTTCACATTAGCGGTTGTGATCCTCCACTGCATAGTATGTTTGACTCGTTAAGGAAGGGTGTGGTTCGTTCTCATCTGCTGATACCGGTGTGCTGCTATCTCGATCGTGTAAACGATTGTCTCGAAATACTAGTCTTTCTCTTAATTCTGCCAACGGAATGTTATCTTCGCCTTCTGACGTGTCTCTACAGCGATTTAATCGATCTATAGCATCATGTAGTTGGTTTAGGGTATCAAACTGTTCAGCATCGATATCGAGATCATCATCTGTGTCAGGTTCACTTTGTGAGGTATTTGACGCATCCGCGTTTTGACCGTAGTTCAATGTGGCTTTACGTATGGGTCTGCCATTACACGAAACTGGTGGTGCTATCGGGCGGTGATCATCCTTCTCCATTTGTGCTGCATGAGCTTTGGTGATCCTGTTCTTTTCTTCACGCCATAGTATGTAATTTATAGGTGTTGTCTTTTCGAGTACCTTATATCCATCGAGCCATCGTGCGTCAAATTTGTTATCGTGAACATTCTTTGTATAGTAAACCTTGTCACCTACTTGAAACTGTTTCAATGTAGCGTTTTTATCATGTTTCTGCCGTTTCATGAAAGCTTTCTGCGAATTGCGATTAGCTATCAGGTACACCCTATGTTTCTCCCGTAGGATAATTTCAATGGGATCTTCTCCGACATACTTCCTCTGAGGTTGCAAGAGGTTGTCTAGGGAAAATGTAGGTTCACGTCCGTATAACACATAGAATGGTGACAGTCCCGTCGTCTCATTTGTGTTTACGCGTATTGCTTCGAGCGCGGGATTGATGTATAGGTCCCAGTATTGTACATTTCCTTGTATATACTTGGCAAGGACGTCATGTAGAGTGGCAAGCATTGGCTCATTCCTTCCGTTCAGCTGGGGCCTGTAAAAACTTATAGTGGTATGTTGAATATACAGTCTGTGATTATTCTCCTAGGGCACCCATGTCTTGGTAGGAATTCTTGCAGAAATAACTCATTCACTGTCGCTGACGTTATATTTTTGAGGGGGTAACTTGCAGGCCATACTGAATACTATTCTACGATGTGCAAAAGGTATCTATTTCTGGACTGGGTAATGGGGTATGAACTAGAAAGGCCCACGCTTATGACTTCCATGGAGAAATGGGATGGTTTCTTCTCTTGCAAAGGGACTTTAGTTGGTCTCATATTTCTCATTCTGCACGTTTTGCAAGTACTTACATATTCAATGATGTCTTTGTACATGGACATCACTGGTACCTTTTCTTGATAATGTCGATGGTTTTATCCCTTCCAACATGTCCGTTATTGTCGTGAAACTGCCCTAATAAACCAAGCACTAATAGCTGGGGAATTACTTTCTGTAGTCTCCCTTCTTGTTTCTCGTCAATGTGATATAAAACTTGGTCATGTGGCAGAATAGTAAATTGTTTGAGTGACGTAGGTTTTGTTTCCACTTGCTTAATAAGTTTAAGAATTTCGGGGTCTTTCCTCTGCTCAGTGTGTACGTCAAATGTGTCCAAGTCCACTTTTTCTGAAGTATCAGTGTCTGTTGTGGCGGTGTTAAAGTCGACATCTACCCTGTTGGAATTTATGATGTTGATCTCCTTTGCGTTGTCATTGGTGTCGGTAAAAGCATCGGGATCATCTTTCTGTGTGATATTTGGGTGTGGCATTCGAGAAAGGAGGTCTGCAAAAGTGTCTTGAGTACCTGGGATATAGTCAATTTGTGTGTCATACGACTGCAAGTTCATGGACCAGGTCTGTAACTTCTTGGGCTGCTCCTGTGTCTTAGTGAGCCAATTTACCAATGGTTGGTGATCCGTTCTGATTATGAGCTTTGTGCCTCTAATGTAGAAATCAAGTTTCTGTATCGCATAATGTATGGCAAAAGCCTCTTTCTCCGTAGTTGACCATCGTCTCTGTGTTTTGGAGAGGGCGTGTGGCACAAATTCTATGGGCATCTCGTTGGGAATCTCCGGTGTGATCGGTGCCTCGTTTCTTCTCTGGGTTGGACAAGACAAGCGTCTATTGCGGTATTGAACGCATCAGTATATAGCAGCGGTTCCCAACCTGTGGTACGCGTACCCCTGGGGGTACGCGACAGGACGTTCAGGGGTACGCGAAAAAAATTGAGTAATGGCGGAAAAAAGATACATATGTCAACAGTGTAAAAGACAAGTCAAAAGTTGTAAAATTAATTCAACGCTATACTATACTAAACTAAAAGAAGGAGAAACCATAGTCAACCTGGTCATAGTGTATGGGCCAAATGAGGATGAGAGAGCAGAGGTCAAGGAGGAATTCTTCGAGCTGCTTCAAAGGACAGTGGATGACTGCCTAGATGAAGTTATCATGCTCGGAGATTTTAATGCCAGAGTTGGAAATGACCATGCTAGATGGGGTGGAGTTATCGGAAGATATGGAGAAGATACTCTCAATGACAATGGAAAGCGACTCCTTAGTTTCTGCAGTGAGCAGAATCTGATCATTACAAACACAAAGTTCCCCCATAAGCGCATACATGCATACACTAGATGTGAACCAACAAAGAATGAGAAGTCAGTGATCGACTATGCCATTGTTCGGAGAAGCTCATTCAAATATGTCCGAGATGCTAGAGTCTGGAGGGGGCCAGAGATTGGAAGTGATCACTACCTGCTAACAATCAAAAGAACAACTGAAAGAGTTGCTCAGCCTAGGAACTGTCCAACATCACGCAAGAAACCAAGTAAACGAGCAGGAGAAATGAGCATTAGGACCTACAAGCTGAGAGAGCCAGAAATTAAGACCAGATATCAGGGGCTTATTGCTGCAGCGGTGAGCAACACAGAAGAACGACCTGATGACTTGGAAACCCTCTGGAATAAATTCAAGGATATCATAAAGACAGCTGCTGCAGAAGCATGCGGTGAAGTACGACTTGGGAACAAGAGAAAGAGGACACCTTGGTGGACAGAGGAAGTCAAAGAGAAAATAAGAGAAAAGAAAATGGCATGGAAACAATACTTAGGAGCTAAAAACACAACAGGACAAATGGAAAAATATAGAGAATATGTGACACTCAGAACAGAAGCAAAGAACAAAGTGCTAGCAGCAAAACAGAAGTCCTGGGAAGAATTTGGAGAAAAGCTAGAAAAAGATGCACAAGAAAACCAGAAATTGTTCTATAAGACCCTAAAGAACATGAGGAAGGAAAAACAATGCCCTCTCAAATTTATAAAGGACAAGCAAGGCAAATTGCTTACTGCCCCGAAGGAAGTAATGGGAAGATGGAAAGAATATTTCTCAGAACTCCTGGATGGTGAGCATGGTGAAGCATCAGAAATGATAAACACTAGCACAGAAGAGAAAACCAATGATGGTGAAGATGACATAAAGATGGAAGAACTGAAGGCAGCACTGGAGAAAATCAAGATGGGCAAAGCAGCAGGGCATGATGGTTGTGGTGAAGTGGGATGTTATAAATATTTATAAGGGACTTAGTGTACTGACTGAGATCAGCTGTGAAGGTATATATATATCTAATAAGAGTAGTATATTATATATATAACCTTACTTGCTACCACATATCTATATATCTCAGTCAGAATTATTCTGGAATAGTGTGATGCTACGTTATGTGTCTAGGGTATGAGTATGGTGAAGTGTAAGTCACAACAACAGACAGATAAACAATTTAATTTAATCCACTACTCTTGACAACACTGTGACACTCACATACATATACCACTCTACAAAGATATCTTAAAAGAGTCACTGATAAACTTTCGAATAACAATATGTATTCATTACTGGCATGAATGAATATGTGTCCTGATTCAACTACAAGGGAACCAGGAATCACAATCAATTTAAATTACAAGTTATGTACAGAATGTATTTAATATGAATATTGTAGTGACATATATTAGTACAAATGTTCTATGTGTGTCAGTTGTGTAGTAGTAAAATGAGGTAATACTGGTTTTGTTTTGTTCACGCTCTGTTGGTATTTGTCATCATGACTTCAATAGTTTGTCTTTAGGGACTAGTATTGGAGATGTTCACAGTTCCTGATTTTAAGACAAGTAAATTCCCCTCTGAATAGTATTTTTATAAAGTTATTTCAAGATGAGGGGACATAATGTTGAGCTCAGCTGGCCAACTCTGCTTATCTTGAGTGATGGCGGCAGGAAAGGACTCCTCTGCTCGAATTCTCCTCTGGGCTCAGGAGACACCTCACTGATAGCTAAAAGGACCAAGGAGTATGCTGTCCGACTCTGGATTCAGCAAATCTCTGACCAGATGCTGCTCAGTACCATCAAGACCACTGTCCCTGAAATCAAGAAGGATGTACCTTCTACTTCATAACTAATTTATATTCTCTTTTACACTGATCACAATACAGCACAAACATTGCGTTCAGAGCGTTAGGCCAACAGTCAGCTTCATTTGAAATACTTTATTCCAGTATTACCCTTCTTAATGGTTACTACGCCTCTGCACTTCCAGCATTATTTCTTTCTAGTCAATCATCCAGGTGTCAGTGTACTGTTTGGCCATTCCATGCCGTTTTACTTCTCTCCGACACCCTCTGTTCAGGCTGGAGCATTTTAGGCTTTACCTCACGTTTGCCACTGAACTACACATATATATATACAGGCATAAATCAACAATTCACATTCAATTTTCATTAAAAGATATTAAATGGTTCAAGCTTACCACAATTCATACGAATAACACAGATACGTTGATTAGCAATGAATTCTGGCACAAACTGGCACAAATTTCCTTCTGCTTATCTTCCAGGCTTTTATTTAGCCAAATATATGCTGGCTTCAACGCACTGATGCTTTATCAAGCTATTTTAAACAAGTGGTTTCGAACTAACGCTCCCAAGTGTGTATATCAGCGAGACTGGCCAATGAGCCACGTTTCGACAAGTGTTTGAAAAAATGTTACCTTTCCCCGTTTCCCCTAACAACCAAGATAGTATTTATAGCCCGACCAATCGTGGTTAGGCTTTCATTTGTTGCGCTCCAATCAATTTGGAGTTTACATGGTAGGCTATTTCTGTAACGTAAATTTTTTTCAAACACGTTAAAAAAAAATCTTATGAGCAGAAATGATTTTATGCTGTCAGGCACCCCCAATATTTTATTTTGGGTATAATTTATTAATTCCTGGACTATTTGCGTAACGTTTTACATATTATTTGTCAGCAAGCCCTAAGGAACCCAAAAATACTAATTTAAAGGAGCTACGTGGCTGCGTTCAAAATATGCAATTTCTTCTACCTCCTGTTTCGAAGATGTGCTGTCTGGGTACTGTTATGTGTTCAAACGTAAACCCATCTAATGTTGTCTTTTCTAATAAGAGTTTGTTATGATTTATAAACCTAACTCTGGGAAAGGGTAGTGTATTATCACTGTCCGTCTGAAAAAGTTAGTGCTTGTAGACTTACACGCGTGATGCCAGCATTTGTATATCGCGCGTCGCGTGTTGCATGCGTTCCTGATTTTCAGCCCTCCCCTCTCGCTATCCTTTTGTCCATCTGTTCGTTCGTTTTGGTAACGTAATATAATTAATGTTAGGATTAATTTAGGTCATTACGCAGTACGTCTCAATGTTTTTCTTAGAAATGCAGCACACGTTTCATTGAAGAAGGCGGGTAATAATACAGTAAGCTTTTATATCAACGTGAAAGCGTTACAATTTGCAGACGAAGCAGAAAACAAGGGGGATTTCGAGTACATTCTTTGTGACAGCACTGTTATTTTACCATTGCTCTTCTCTTTATTAATTTTATTTGTTAGGCTTCATATTTACCTAATAATTTATATATGTGGATTAGAATATTTCATGACACCTCCCCTCTTAAAACAGACATTATATGTCAGTCCTTTATTCTATATACACATAGAGAAATTTATTATTATTTCTGGGGTTTACGGTGATTCTCATCACACGGATGGCGGCTTAAAAAAATCCGCTCCCAGATTGGTTTTTCCAGATATATATTCAATGCTAAAATTATATGGAGCCAGAAGCAAAGACCATCGGAGTAACCTAGAGTTCTCATGCTTAGCCTGTGCTAAAAAAACGATAAAGGTTTGTGGTCAGTTTGCAACTTAAATGCCTTCCCATATAGATAAATATTGAATTTCTTTATTGCCCATATTACTGCAAGACATTCTTTTTCGCTAGTTGAGTAGTTGATTTCAGCTTTATTCAACTTTCTGCTAGCATATGCCACTGGGCTTAATTCCCCATCCAATGCATCTGATTTCTGTAGTAAAGTTGCACCTAACCCAATATTACTTGCATCCGTCCTTACTATGAATTCTTGACTTAAGTCAGGTAATTTCAAAATGGGTTTACTTGTGAGCTTTTCCTTCAATTCTTGGTAAGTCATTTCACATTGTGGTGTCCATGTAATGCGATCTGGAAGTCCTTTACGTGTCAATTCCGTTAAAGGTGCACATATGGAATTAAAGTTTTTGATATACTTCTGGTAGAAACCACATAATGAGACAAAGGATCTCACGTCCTTCTTGGTTTGTGGTCTCGGGGCTTTCTGTAGTTTCTCTAAATTCTTTGGGTCAGGGGTCATGTTTCCCTGATAAACTGTGTGTCCCAAAAATTCCAATTCTTTACTTCCAACGCAACATTTGGTTGGTCGGGCTGTTAAATTTGCCTCCCTAAGTCGATCAAACAGCATGTTCAGAGAGTCAATGTGTTCCTCAAATGTTTCTGTTGCTATAAGGATATCATCCATAAAATTTGTTATACAGGGATTATTCAGAGGATCCAATAATTTTCTCATCATTCTAGAGAAGACACTAGGCGCATTCTTCAATCCAAATGGCAATCTATTAAACTCATAGTGTCCTTCTGAGGTACTAAAAGCTAGGTATGGTCTAACCTCAGGCTTTACTGGAATCTGATAGTATCCTTTACTCAGATCCACTTTTGAGAATATTTAGCTTTATTTAACCTGGCAAACAGCTGATTTGTATCCGGCAATGGATCCACCTGTCCTTCTGTAATAGCATTCAGTCTCCTGTAATCTATACAGAGTCTATGTTCTCCAGAGGGCTTCCTTAAGAGTACAACACCGGAACTATACGAAGACTCACTGTGCGAAATAATTCCTTCCTTCAATAGATAGTCTATCTCTTCCTTCAAAGCTTTTTCCTTAGCAAACGGAATCGAATATGGTTTCATACAGACAGGTGTGGAGTCTATGAGTTTCATATCATATTCCAATAGGTTTGTATGCCCTGGTCGGTCTGTTAACACCTCTGCATGATTCTTTAGAACCTGTTGCACTCTCTCTTTCTGAGTTTTCGTTAAATGTGTACTGATTTTCACCTGTGCTGCTGTCTCACAGGGGTGTAATGGATATTCAAATGATGAAAGTGGTTCCTTTTTCATCTCCATGGCGATGGACAAGGTCAACAAGTGTGTCTCTTCCTGATGTTCTCTTTCCAAATATTTCTTCAGGAGATTCACATGATAGATTTTTTCTTTCCCCTTCTTATCTATCTTATAATTTGTTCTAGACACCTTCTCTAGAACTGTATATGGACCCTGCCATCCAATTTGTAACTTATTCTGACTCCCGGGCAAAAGAAGCAGTACCTTCTCTCCCACAGCCAAATTTCTGTCTTTCGCCTTCCTGTTATAATAGGCAGCATGTTTCTTCCTGGCTTGTTTCAAATTTTCATTGGCAAGTTTCCAGCCAGTTTTCAACCGAGTGGTCAGCTCATTCACATATTGGTATGAAGATGTAATGTTTTCCTCTGCCTTTTCATCAGTCCACGTTCTTAACAAAGCTACATATGGACCTTTAATTGTGTGGACCTATTTGTCCATGTACCGGTATGGTCTCTTCCACTTGAAGCTTTATAGTGATGATTTTTCCTCCCAGAATTATCATTCACAAAACGACCGCTACCAATTTTTCTTTTGGGGCTGTCTCCCCTCTTAAAATTCTTGATGAGAGATTTCCTCTCTACATCCTCTTCCTCCAGTTTGTTTAAGTCCGATTGAGGGATTGTCGGCTTATCCTGGGGTAAGACATCTTTTTGCACTCTCCGCATAGTGGCCATAGTAAAACAGTTAAGTGAAGCTTGTCCGTGAAAAGGGGCTTCCCATTTCATTTGGTCCACTTTATCAAATCTATTTTTCTTTTTATTATCAGGCCTAATTTTGCCCCGTGGCGTGTCCAGGTCCTGATCCATGTTCCCACTTGTGGGTGTTCCCTCATGTGCTATGCTACACCTTTCTACAAAATTTTCAATGTCCCATCTTGCTTTGGGCCAATAATAATTGTGAGCCACCTTTTGAATGATGGTACCTATCTTCTCATGGTCCCCATCTGGTTTCACATGTAGGCTCCTTATTAATTCTGTCCTATATCTTTTTTGGAAGAACCAGCTGTCCGTGACCATGGGATCTAGTTCCGGCCTTCCTATACATCAACTTGTTTTTCATGTAAAAATCTCCCTTGCCTGGAGTTGCATGACAAGTTGACAATTTTCTGAAACAAGGCTTGAGTGTTTTGTCCTCAGCCTGTGCCTTCCTCATCTCTTCTGGAGTGGTATCCAACATAATATCCTCCTCCTGTCTTGAGGTCGACCTGACCTGAAGGGTTGCCATATACACAGGTTTCCTTCTGCAACGGTCAGTGTCATGATTGTCCATCTGACAATTCTTACACCACCTTTTTCCTTGGTTGAAAGATTTTCTTTCATCATATTTCCTTTCATCGAATTGTGGGAATTTATTTTTATTGTCATACCGTGGCCTATCAAATTGGTGCTTACCTTTATTTTGATCCCTAGGATCAAATTTATTAAAGTTCTGTGGTGCCCTAAAGTTATCCACCTGTTTCTTTTTATTACCTGTTACCTCTGCTTGAGCTGCTTGATACCTTTCAGCAACATTTAGCAACTCACCCAGCCTCTCTGCACCTTGTTCCATGAGAAACTTTCTCAGGTCTGGAGCCATGGACTCTCTTAGTTGCTCTATAAGGACCATTTCCTTAAGATCTTGGGTTTTCCCCAGAGAAGTCCATTTCTCCAAGTATGTCTCTATGCGTGCAGAGAACTGGTGATAGGTTTCACCTGACAGTAGTTTAGCATTCCTAAATTTTTTCCTGTAAAAACTCTGCATTCTTTTCATACCTTAACAAAAGAGCCTGCTTTAGCATGTCATAATTTTCCTGATCACCTCTGCTCATTTTTGCAAAAACTTCATAAGCTGCCCCACGAAGTCCCTGAGATAACTTTAAGCTCCACCTTTCTCTCTCTAACCCATACGTGGTAGCTAATAGTTCGTACCTATTTATATAGCTCTCAATATCATCGTCTTTCTCAACAAAATGATCTAAATGAAAGTTCATAGCTGAGGTCGAGGCTCCCTGAGTAACCGTAGCATCAGAGGCAAAGGGACTGGCACCATTTTCAGGAGCATGGCCTTGAAACTCAAACTCCCTTAGTCGTAACTCATGTTCCCTTTGTAATCTCTTCTCCTCCTTTTCTGCTTCCCTCTCTGCAGCTAATCTCTTCTCTTCTCTTTCTGCAGCTTGTCTTCTTTCCTCGGCTTCCAATGCTTTAGCCTCTTTGTCAGCCTCAATCTGCAACCTCTTAGTCTCAGCCTCAGCTTGCAACCTCTTAGTCTCAGCCTCCAACTTTCTTTCGGCCTCTTTTTCTAATCTTCTTTCTTCGCGTTCAATAAATTTGTCACATTCCGTTGTGACATAGGCAACCATAACTTGCCCATCTAATCCTAACTCTTTTGCAGTCTGAACCGCAGCAGATCGAAATTTGGCCAGGTCCGCCATTGTCTATCAGGTAACTTTATATAATGTCTAACCAACAATTTAATTTCTAACTATATATCTAATGGACAAGACAGGCACCGTGAGCTCAACCTTATTTAATTCCACCCAAGGATACCTTTTAATTCTTATATTCCCTGAAGTGAATTACCCCCAATATTTTTAATAGGGAAAGATTCAAAATCCCAAGAGCGAGACCCCAATATATGTGGTGAAGTGGGATGTTATAAATATTTATAAGGGACTTAGTGTACTGACTGAGATCAGCTGTGAAGGTATATATATATCTAATAAGAGTAGTATATTATATATATAACCTTACTTGCTACCACATATCTATATATCTCAGTCAGAATTATTCTGGAATAGTGTGATGCTACGTTATGTGTCTAGGGTATGAGTATGGTGAAGTGTAAGTCACAACAACAGACAGATAAACAATTTAATTTAATCCACTACTCTTGACAACACTGTGACACTCACATACATATACCACTCTACAAAGATATCTTAAAAGAGTCACTGATAAACTTTCGAATAACAATATGTATTCATTACTGGCATGAATGAATATGTGTCCTGATTCAACTACAAGGGAACCAGGAATCACAATCAATTTAAATTACAAGTTATGTACAGAATGTATTTAATATGAATATTGTAGTGACATATATTATTACAAATGTTCTATGTGTGTCAGTTGTGTAGTAGTAAAATGAGGTAATACTGGTTTTGTTTTGTTCACGCTCTGTTGGTATTTGTCATCATGACTTCAATAGTTTGTCTTTAGGGACTAGTATTGGAGATGTTCACAGTTCCTGATTTTAAGACAAGTAAATTCCCCCTCTGAATAGTATTTTTATAAAGTTATTTCAAGATGAGGGGACATAATGTTGAGCTCAGCTGGCCAACTCTGCTTATCTTGAGTGATGGCGGCAGGAAAGGACTCCTCTGCTCGAATTCTCCTCTGGGCTCAGGAGACACCTCACTGATAGCTAAAAGGACCAAGGAGTATGCTGTCCGACTCTGGATTCAGCAAATCTCTGACCAGATGCTGCTCAGTACCATCAAGACCACTGTCCCTGAAATCAAGAAGGATGTACCTTCTACTTCATAACTAATTTATATTCTCTTTTACACTGATCACAATACAGCACAAACATTGCGTTCAGAGCGTTAGGCCAACAGTCAGCTTCATTTGAAATACTTTATTCCAGTATTACCCTTCTTAATGGTTACTACGCCTCTGCACTTCCAGCATTATTTCTTTCTAGTCAATCATCCAGGTGTCAGTGTACTGTTTGGCCATTCCATGCCGTTTTACTTCTCTCCGACACCCTCTGTTCAGGCTGGAGCATTTTAGGCTTTACCTCACGTTTGCCACTGAACTACACATATATATACAGGCATAAATCAACAATTCACATTCAATTTTCATTAAAAGATATTAAATGGTTCAAGCTTACCACAATTCATACGAATAACACAGATACGTTGATTAGCAATGAATTCTGGCACAAACTGGCACAAATTTCCTTCTGCTTATCTTCCAGGCTTTTATTTAGCCAAATATATGCTGGCTTCAACGCACTGATGCTTTATCAAGCTATTTTAAACAAGTGGTTTCGAACTAACGCTCCCAAGTGTGTATATCAGCGAGACTGGCCAATGAGCCACGTTTCGACAAGTGTTTGAAAAAATGTTACCTTTCCCCGTTTCCCCTAACAACCAAGATAGTATTTATAGCCCGACCAATCGTGGTTAGGCTTTCATTTGTTGCGCTCCAATCAATTTGGAGTTTACATGGTAGGCTATTTCTGTAACGTAAATTTTTTTTCAAACACGTTAAAAAAAAATCTTATGAGCAGAAATGATTTTATGCTGTCAGGCACCCCCAATATTTTATTTTGGGTATAATTTATTAATTCCTGGACTATTTGCGTAACTGGTTACAGATTCTTTGTCAGCAAGCCCTAAGGAACCCAAAAATACTAATTTAAAGGAGCTACGTGGCTGCGTTCAAAATATGCAATTTCTTCTACCTCCTGTTTCGAAGATGTGCTGTCTGGGTACTGTTATGTGTTCAAACGTAACCCATCTAATGTTGTCTTTTCTAATAAGAGTTTGTTATGATTTATAAACCTAACTCTGGGAAAGGGTAGTGTATTATCACTGTCCGTCTGAAAAAAAATTAGTGCTTGTAGACTTACACGCGTGATGCCAGCATTTGTATATCGCGCGTCGCGTGTTGCATGCGTTCCTGATTTTCAGCCCTCCCCTCTCGCTATCCTTTTGTCCATCTGTTCGTTCGTTTTGGTAACGTAATATAATTAATGTTAGGATTAATTTAGGTCATTACGCAGTACGTCTCAATGTTTTTTCTTAGAAATGCAGCACACGTTTCATTGAAGAAGGCGGGTAATAATACAGTAAGCTTTTATATCAACGTGAAAGCGTTACAATTTGCAGACGAAGCAGAAAACAAGGGGGATTTCGAGTACATTCTTTGTGACAGCACTGTTATTTTACCATTGCTCTTCTCTTTATTAATTTTATTTGTTAGGCTTCATATTTACCTAATAATTTATATATGTGGATTAGAATATTTCATGACAATGGTATAACACCAGAAATGGTTAAGTTCATGGGAGCATCAGGTGACCTATTACTCTTAAGGGTTTTACAGGCAGCGTGGTACAAAAAGACCATACCAAAGGATTGGGAGATTGCCATCATAACACCAATTTTCAAAAAGGGTGACAATCGACAGTGTGGAAACCATAGAGGCATATCCCTTCTCAGTGTCCCTGGTAAAATCTACTCTAGAATCCTAGAGCAGAGACTCCGAAGCCTAGCTGAGCCACAATTGGATGAGGTCCAGTGCGGATTCCGAGCAAACCGAAGTACTCAAGACCTAATCTTCACACTCAGACAGCTGAGTGAAAAGGCCCTTGAGTATAAGAGTGAGATGCATCTTTGTTTCATAGATCTGGAAAAGGCGTTTGACAGGGTCCCCTGGAGCAAACTTTGGGACTGTTTGGCAAGGAAGAATATTCCAGCACCTCTGATTCATGCTATACAGAGCTTCTACAAGTCTTGCAGAAATTATGTGAGGACAGCAAACCATAAGTCGGAAGAGTTCAGGACCACCACTGGTGTAAGACAAGGTGATATCCTATCACCTTACCTCTTCATACTCCTTATGGATGATGTCATCAAGGCATGTAAGGAGAGAACAAGAAAGTATTCAGTGGGGTACTGGAAGATGAGACAGGTCTATATTTCGGAGCTGGCATTTGCTGATGATGTTGCCCTGATTGCTAAATCAGAGGCACATCTCCAATCCAACCTGCAAGTCTGGAAGGAAGAGCTGGAGAAGAGAGGGATGGTCATAAGCAGCTCTAAAACAAAATCCATGGTGATATCACGAGAAGAAAGAAAACATCAGATTAAGCTGGGAGAACAGATCCTGGAGCAGGTCGACCACTTTAAATACCTCGGAGCTATTATAGACCGAAAGGGAGGCATCAAAGAAGAGTTGGCCACTCGAAAAGCAGCAGCTGGGAGACTTTTTCAGGCCATAAATCGTGGATTCCTCAGCAAGAGAGAGGTTGGTAAGAAAACGAAGATGGCTGTATACCGCTCCACCTATGTCCCAGTCTTGACATACGGATGCGAGTCATGGGCAATGACTACAACCCATAAAAGCCAGATCCAAACCTCAGAAATGAGGTATCTGAGGAAGGTGGTTGAAGTAACAAGAAGAGACATGGTACGCAACCAGACGATACGTCAAGGCCTTAAATCCTACCCCCTGCAGACCCAAGTAGAACAGTCCCAATTAAGATGGTTTGGCCATGTCTGCAGAATGGGAGAAGATCGGATACCACGACAAGCATGGGAAACAAAGAGCCAAGGATCCAGACCCCGAGGACGACCCAGAGTCCGCTGGGAGGACAACATTAGACAATCTTTGAAGGATCGAGGACTAGAATGGAACCAGGCCAGGAGGAAGACAGCCGATAGGATAGTCTGGCGCTCTCTCTTCCAAACCTCTACACCTCACGGTAGAAGGGGAACGACTAAGTAAGTAAGCTATACTATACAACATGAACTGTGTGAGACAATCTTCGCCGTTTTTCTTGCGCGCCACTGTCGTGCTGTCTGCTTGGACTGGCGTGTGTGAAAATCTATGGCGTTTCGTGTGACCACAATTCAATATTTTTACACAATAGTCTTCATTATGATGACTATGGGATTATAGTTGTGCCGTTGAATATTTCATCAAAAATATTACTTTTTTGATATTCCACACTATCTATGAACGTCTAATGTCCCGGAAGTAATAGTGTCAATTCTTGACCCAAATTTTACAAACGTGAGACAGTGAGACAGTGTTTCTATATACAATAGTTTTTGTCAGCCTTACCCGGCTGTTCGAACGTAGACATGAAGTCCAACTTTTTTTTTTAAGACCATCCTTTCCAACTTACTTCAAAGTTACACGACTGTGATTGGCTTCAGAGTCTTGCATACTTATCGGATATTTTCCTACAAATAAACAAACTAAATTTGGCACTTCAGAATAGCTCGGTAACGATCTTCAATGTTTCAGACAAAATTGAATCTATGATTAAAAAATTAGATTTTTGGAGTTCGTGTATTGAAAAAGGCCAGCCTGAGGTATTTGAAACTCTGCACAATTTCCTTTCTGAGAACGAGCGGCACCTCTCCCAGGAAATGAGCGAGAAAATAATTGAACACTTGAAAGGGCTAAAATCATCTTTCGAGAAGTACTTTCCGAAACCTGGAAAAGAGAACTACTGGATTGTAAATCCCTTTGAAGAAGAATATTTCCAAGCAGCCACATTATCAATCAACGAAAAAGAGAAGTTGATTGAACTTTCGACTGATACTACTTTAATAGCTGAATTCAAAGGAAAATTCCTTATTGACTTTTGGGGAGACATCAGCAGAGAATATGAACAGCTGACCGACAAGGCGCTTAAGTTTATGTTGCCATTTACAAATACTGAGCTGGTGGAGAGGGCTTTCTCTTTTTATACCTTTATAAAAAATAAATACCGTAGTAAACTGAATGCAGGTCCAGAATTGAGACTGTATCTTACATGACTTGAACCTGATTTAAAAAAACTATGTGCCTCAAAACAAGCTCAAGGATCACACTGAACATTTGTCATGGTCACGTGACATGTGTGTTATAAAATACTTTTAACAATAACAACGTTTTTATTATTATTATTAATAAATTAATAAACTATTAAATGTGTTAATTTTTATTGTAACTTCTGCAAGTGAAAAAAAGGTTGGGAACCGCTTATAAGGAAGTTTGAGTTTAACTTGGTGGTGTCGGAGGCGATCGAAAACTTGCTCAACCTTCTTTAAGTTGTCCTCCACAGTACCTGCTGTATGGATAAGTACGTCGTCTATATAGGCCAATGCAAAGGAATGCGTGCCATGTAAGACTTCGTCCATCAGCGCCATGTATGTTGCGGGGCTCCATTTCAAACCAAAAGGCATGACGTTCCACTTATAGCTAGCTACCCATGTGCGTGCAAAATGTGGACTTTTCTTTGGCTGCTGGTGTCATAGGGATGCACCAAAATCCCGGGCGTGCATCTAATGTGGTGAAATGTGTGGAATGTCCCAGTGTTGCCAAAATTTCGTCAATACGAGGTAATCGGTATGAGATAGTCTTCGTAATCCTGTTCAGTGCGCGGTAATCGCAACAAAATCGACTTGTACCATTTTTTTTCGACACAATCACTATTGGCGATGACCATGCAGATCTGGATCTTTCTATGATTCCTGCACTCAACATATCGTTTATAAACGTCTCCACTATTTCACGATTCTTCAAAGGGGTGTGGAAAGGTTTCAGACTAATGGGTTCCTCTGTTGTGGTCTGAATGTCCATATGTACCGTACTGGTTCTGCCTAACTCCATGTCCGTCAGTGCGAACACATCTTGATGTTTAGTGATGAACGCACGAAGTTTAGTTTTATGTTGATCTTCTACGTTCAGTGTCGCCAATAATTGCGATAACCAGTCTAGTGTGGGATCCTGTATCTGGGACTCTCGATTTGTCAACGGTGTTTTGACATATGTGTTTTCTACATCCGTGAATCTTACATCTGCTCTCTCGTTCGCTACGGTAGTATTCGAAGGGCTTTGGATATCTTGGTTCATATCTCTGACACGGTGATTTGTCTGAGTATCTTGTATTGGGTTTCCGCCATGTAGTATTCTCTACATCTGTTCTGTGATGGTAGTGTTCACTATAATGAGGAGGTGATCTATTGCACCAAGGGCCTGCTTTCGTTGCTATGGTTTGCATTAAATGGTGGGTAACAAGACTGATGTAATGCCGTTTTTTTTCTACTGTTGCATATTCTTCTGTGTATCCCATCGTATGCTTCTCTCCTTATTATTTGATCCACTTCATCTGCGTAACGGAGGTATTTAGCTCCTTCAATATCTAAGTATGTGTGTTCAGGTTCATCCCTGCGGGCTTGCTCATTTTTTGCATTCTTGGACATCCGCGTTGTTATGTCTGATGTATCAACAACCCAGGTATCCTCCTGGTAACGGTGTGTCATCAAGAAAGTCTCGGCTTGTGGGGTGGCGTGGGGCTGAGTGTGGGATCTGACATGGTGTGGGGAATGAAGGGTGTTGATAGGTGTTGTAGGTACTTCGATTATCTTGATTACTGTGTCTGGGAGTAACATGACTCTCAGGCAGATAATCGGTGCTATCAATATTCGACATGTGGTATAATCGTCGACATGTCTGTTTACGGTTGCTTTCCTGGCTGTAGATTTTTCTTCTGTCTGTTGCTCCATTCGATGTTACAAATGTTTTTAGTTTCTGGAGTCTGACGCCTAATCCAGTCAGTAAATTGGTTGCCGTATGTACTTTGCCGTTGAAATCGTTTGTCAGAGTCGGAGAGGTCACATGGGGTATGATGTTGGGGGTGTGCATGGGGCGGGGGAATGATGGTGTCCACTCTGACCGACGTGAGGCATTTTATTGTTCATAGCACTGAGCAAGGACGATCTTCGTACTTTCGCAATTATCGCACCTCTGTGTATTGTCGTAGCTTGTCCCGATGTATTTACAATCATGACTGGAAAGTCGCAATGCCAACAAGTGCACAATCCAGTGGATACCAGCCCATTGCAACATACCAGGAAATGAGGAGGCAGACAAACTTGCTAAGGAAGGAGGTGCCTTACAACAAAATGATATAGAGACAACTTACGCAATGGCAAAGACTACTATAAAGGCTACATTCAAGTCCAAATGGGAAAGAGAGCACCCGGGCCATTTGAAAAATGACGCATATCATCAACTATCCAGGAAAGAACAGGTCCTCATTTTTCGGCTACGGACTGGACACGACAGATTGAAATACAATCTATACCACAAATACAAAATTGGTGCAACAGATCTCTGCACCTGCGGTACCAGCCCGATTACATTCGACCACCTGCTGCAGTACTGCCCAACCTACAGTAATAAATGTAGTAGCATATGGCAACAACCCACTTCTGTCAACGAAAAACTGTTTGGAGATGTCGGGAACCTTGAGCTGACTACTGCCTTTATTAGAGTCATAAATGTGGAGGTCTGAGGGCGAACGAGGAAGAAGAAGAAGTAACAAACATTAGGGGTTCGTCATTATTGTCCTCATTTTCCAAGGGTTCAATCTGGATTGTTTGTCCTGGTCCGATATAATTGAAACGTTTGACTCGACCGTTTGCTATTACTAGCGTATTAGGTAGTACTGTAACTGGTGTGGTTAAGCGTAAAATTTCTGAACATCCAACGTGTGATGATAAAGGGATGTGTAAGCTGTTGCTGTCCTATCTGGAATGTAAAGTATGCTGTACCACAGGACTTCATGGATTCTACTGTTACCGAGGCCATATACGTTTTTGATGGTCGGAACTTTACAAGATGTTTGATCTGTTTATATACTTGTTCCCGAATCAGGCTAATGGAAGCGTCAGTGTCAACAAGTGCGCGATAATTCCTTTTGTCGATGTTAATGAGACAGGAACTGGGGTCTGGGGTAATGCTTATGGAGTGTACTTCTTGCTCAGGGGTTCCTTGAGGAGAAGGTATTGGACGGAAAACAATTTTGCTTTTCTGTCTATGTACAGACCTGTGATGAAGGAAGTTGTTGTCTCCATCAATTTTATAATCACCACTAACGGTCCTACTTAGTGGTTGACTGTTCTGTTTCCCTGTTTGTACGTTCGTGGTTTCCCTTTGGTAAAACTGGAAGATGTACGTGCGCCGCGGAAATTCTGGTTAAAGTAATTACTATTGTTATAACTGTGATGTCGTGGGTTGTTATAACCATGCTGGTTTAGGCGAGCATGTTGTAGTCGGCACTCCCGGACTAGGTGTCCACGAATTCCACAATTGAAACAAGTATGGGTATTGACTTGATGTACGTTTTGCTGTCTGTGAGGGTGTACATCGTAATTTGCGCTTAACTGCTCCTGATTACACGTATGGCTTGGGCGATGCCAACGCGGCCGGGAATGACCGATTTCCATTGGTTCATGATCTGGGTGAGATTCAAATCTGGGTTCATGTCCGACACATTGGTTGAATCTTTTCCAAACATTGTCCTCTGTAATCGCCATTTGGATCGCTTCATTCATCGTTTTCGGATCTTTACGAATCATGTGTAGTTTTATGTTGTCCATGACAATCCATTTATAAGTATGCCCACTAGAGGTCCTGGGATGCTGTCAACCCATCAAGAAAGGCTTCCTCTGCTAAATTTAATAACCTACCTCCATAAAACTTGATAGATTCTTTATGTTCTTGTCGAATCCGACGAAGGAGCGACCACGCGTGTTCCGTATTGGTGATATCACTGTAACGTTGTACCAACTCTTTCTTAAGCGAATCATAGGTCTCATTGGGGTATGCATTGTTACGTCTTCCCAGGAAATCAGTGACCAAGGAGTCTGATGACAAATATAAAATTCGCTTGCGGTCTGAATCTGTGAATCTTAGTGGCAAACTTCTCGAAATTTTTTAGCCATCTACGAAACACTTTGGAATCCCCTGCGAAAGCCGTGATAACCGACCCGATCTGGTTGTATTTTGCATAATGGCCAACGTTGTGCAACGTGTCAGTGATGCTTTTGAGAGCAGCCATTGTAGGTTCCTGTTCCGAAGGCAGTGGAACGAATGCGGCTTGTTGTTGCTGCTGGTACTGTAGCTGTTGTTGTTGCTGTTGCTGTTGATACATTTGGTCAAGTAACTGTTGCTGTTGCGGATCAGAATTCGATGTAGCCATGCTGTCACTTAGAAAGACTGGTCACGGCACCACTTAGAGGTTCTGTGATAGCGGGCCGGGACCTCTTAGAGTAATAAGATAGAATCACTAGGTGTCAGATGGCAGGCCTAGTGACGTGGTCTAAGTTTAGATTTCTCTGTTTTAATCTTCCAAGTTTAAGAATAATCACAGACAACGGGAAACAATTTGTTAGTAACCCTTTCAGAAAAACACTCAAGACTCTGCATATTCAACATACCACTATAAGTTTTTACAGGCCCCAGGCGAACGGAAGGAATGCATGCCACTCTACATGACGTCCTTGCCAAGTATATACAAGGAAATGTGCAATAATGTGCCCTATACATCAATTAGGCGCTCGAAGCAATACGCGTAAACACAAATGAGACGACAGGACTGTCACCATTCTATATGTTATACGGACGTGAACCTACATTTCCACTAGACAACCTCTTGCAACCTCAGAGGAAGTATGTCGGAGAAGATCCCATTGAAATTATCCTACGGGAGAAACATAGGGCGTACCAGATAGCTAATCGCAATTCGCAGAAAGCTTTCATGAAACGGCAGAAACATGATAAAAACGCTACATTGGAACAGTTTTAAGTAGGTGACAAGGTTTACTATAAGAAGAATGTTTGCGAAAACAAATTTGACGCACGATGGCTCGATGGATATAAGGTACTCGATAAGACAACACCTATAAATTACATACTATAGCATGAAGGCATGTCATAAAGGTAAAGTGATTCTTGCCAGAGGTTTTTCTTTTAAAAATTCCAGGCTCGTTTAGTTCCTTCTATGATGTTACTATAGTGGCTTTCCTTACAGTGGTAGTATAAACATTAATGGTACCAGTTCAGCAACGAGTAATGATGAAACCAAATTCTAGCTGCTCCGTTAAAACTTTTATTAACATAAACATTGAACAGGCATGACCAGATAATTTGAACAACAGAGCTCGCGTACAGTCAAAAGTTGAATCCTTAGATATTACTAGTACTCCGTATGTGACCTCAATAACTTGTAGTACTTGCTCTTCTCTATAACATTGTCTCCTTTAGATATTACTAGTTTTCCAAATATGACACCATTAACTTGTAGTGCTTATGTTCCTCTGTAGCATTCAGTTTCCTTAAGATATTCCTAGAGTTTCCTTGGCGAAATGGTTAATTGTATCTCTACAGACGTTCCCTAGAACAAGTATCTATCTAATACGAAAATGTACTTACACTGAGATACGAGAGCACATGATCGCTGTTCTCATACAGAAATATAAACTTCCTGTTCACCACAGAAATAATATCTTAATATCGATAGATTAAGACTTGCCTGCAGGAGCCGGACTTTTTATGTATATACCCGGGGATCGCCAGGTTATTCAACCTCGGACATATATAACACCTCCTAGTGCAAGTCTCTCTCTCTCTCTCTGTCCGTACAACTAATGACTTCTAGTTACCTCAGCGTGGTGTGTGTCCTTGCCACTTTCTGATTAGTTAACTCAATACTTACTTACTTAGTCGTTCCCCTTCTACCGTGAGGTGTAGAGATTTGGAAGAGAGAGCGCCAGACTATCCTATCGGCTGTCTTCCTCCTTGCCTGATTCCATTCTAGTCCTCGGATCTTCAAAGATTGTCTAATGTTGTCCTCGCAGCGGACTCTGGGTCGTCCTGGGGGTCTGGATCCCTGGCTCTTTGTTTAAACTTAATACTTTTGGATTTAATTCATTGGTCTAGCTTCGCTGTTCTCGACTATTCTATTTACGTCCCTAGATTGTTATGATAACTCACTTTTGGTAAACGTGAGCTGCCCACTTGAACTGATGTCAGTAACTTATTTATTATTATTATTATTAATTTTTTTTTAATTGAGTGAGATGTCCTAACTGCTTGTCTTATTCTAAATCAATTAATAGCACGGATAATGCTAGCGTAGGTCGTTCGGCTACATTATTTTGACTAACAGAAGAGGTGATCTGATGCTACATCTGCTTTACTACTTTCTTTTACGTCATGTAATGATTATCTGAATTCCTTACTTGTGCTAAAATTATCAATCTGATTTTCTGTTATGTCGTCTAGTGGTATTCCATGTTGTTGTATGTATTCTTTTATATAGGAAACATTATCCCTGTATCAAGCACACATCTTAATGAATATTTATCCAATTTAAATCACTCTTTGAAGTCCGTGTTTTCTCATGATCTCTTCAAAGCCACTACAGTATTTTCTTTTTCTATATTTGCTTTTAGGTCACCCCTATAGATTTTAATGCCTTTACCTATAATTCTCTTTTAATCCATGCTATTTTAAAATATGGTCTAAAATTCATCTTTCCCAGATTCTTCTATGTAATTAGTTGGTGTTTTCTGATATAAGTCTGGGTCCCATTGTTACCTATTGTACGATTGCCCACTGTACCTTCGTTTATTACATTAGAGATAAATCTTCATTGTGTCCTGCAGGCTGTACCATGAATTCTGTATTCGGTTTCTTAGTTTTGTTTTCTTTATATCTTGTTTAGCACAGACTCGGGAAATCCAACACATTGTTTTTATTTTCTGCTGCCACTTGTGCGGTTTCCTTTGTTCTGTTATTGCTCACTCATTCCAGATCTACCCTCTTGAGACTTTCCTGAAGGAAAAAAAAATGAGCAATTCAGACTCCGTTGAGCTTTCTGTAGGCCTTGAACTTCCCTAATTGGGGATCTTCTTCCGTTTTGCATCGCCACTATCATCATTTTTCTTTGCGTTTCTTACGATGCAGTGAGCCATCATTGCAACTGGTCCGCTTACATGAAGCCTGTACCAAGCTCTCGGAGGAGTAGTTTATGGGGCAATTAGTTTTACATGATGAGGTTGCTAGCCACACTCATACCCTCACATTAGTGGCCTTGTACGACACGCCAGGGGGCTCAGTAGTCTTATTCATTCTTTGTTTATTGAGAGAGCCTCGATAACCTCATGGGGCTCCGTCTTGAATGGTTGCGTTAAATTACCTCAGTTACCGTATTTCCCGCTTTATACGGCACATCGGGGTGCACTGGGGTATGTAATAAATATATTTTTTAAGAAATAAAAAAAAATGCATTCGATTGACTCATTTTTTATATTCTTCTTCTTCTTCTTTGATCCTTAGCCGCCGACCGTCAAAGCAGTCAGTGGTCATCACGCCTGGTGGCGTCTTGTAGGGCAACAACAAATTGATTCCACTTTGCTCGGTCGGTGGATATCCTTCGTACAGTGCCCCAACTCTGGTTCATTCTTTGCATCTCAGCCTCCACAGTCCTCCGCCAAGTTGTTTTTTGTCGGCCTCTCTTTCGTTTTCCTTCAGGGGTCCATAGCATAGCTGTTCTTGTAATGTCATCGGGTCTCTTCTGAGGACATGGCCAACCCAGCTCCAGCGTCTGCCAGCTATGATGGTGTGCATATCCTCTTGCTTGCTCCGAGTAAGCAGATCTTGGTTGGTGATGGTATTCGGCCAAAAGATTCGTAGAATTTTTCTTAGGCAGGTTGTGTGAAAAGAGGACAAGAAAAAAAAAATCGATTGATTTTTTATATTGCACACATAATAATGATTTCATCCATTTTCAAACAAAATATTTTATTGGACATGTTACACCATTTTTAAATTTAAAAATAAAAGTATTTTATTACACATCTGCTTGGATTATTATACCATATCATACTCTACCCTATATATTTCATTCACTTGAAAGTTTAAATACAAAGGCATTATTCAAAGTCACCGTTAAACAACGCAGTAAGGAAATGCGACTACAAAAAAGGAAGATTTTAATTCATCTTTAAAACCTAGTAATCCATCGCTGCTGTCATCTTTATCATGATGATTATATCGTCCACATGGTCAGTGCTAAACTGTCGTTCTCATCAAACAGAATAATATCTTCTGTGTCGTCCAACGCATCATTTATGCCACACCTCGTAAAAGAATTAACAAACGTTTCAGTCTTTACTGCGCCTCAAGAAATGTTACCCATCGGCATTTCTGAGAAATTGTGCAAGTCCGATTCACCGGTAATTTATTTGGATGTTTTTAACATTTTAACAAAAGTTTAATAAAATTACTGGTATATTGGTTTTTTTAAAAAAAACACGATCAGATCATCTGTAAGACAAAAGATAAAAACATGATTGTTTACGATAGCAATGACAGTTCCCTTATAAGACACAGGGTAATTATTTTTAAGATAGACTTCTGGGGGAAAAAGTACGTCTTATATGGCGGTAAATACAGTCCTCGCTTTTAATGACTTTATCATTGTAGTTGAAGTCTTTCTTTCTTATTTATTTATTTATTTTGGTCTTAAGTTTCTTCCAAATGGGGTAACAGGTGCCCATACTCACCCTCATTTGTCGTCTTTTTCGAGAGGCCTGGTTGTGTAGTGTTTTTTTTTTTACATGTTTATTTCACTTCCAGTTGCATTAACGGTCTCTTACGACATCCCATACATATTTTCCAATCCCATATTTTGGTTAATTAGTGTCCATGTTTGGCTCTAGTATTCCCGAGTGGTATTGTCAGTATTTATATATCTTACATTTACATTTTTTCTCCCATGGAAATGTTAGGATGTCTTAAAAGTGTGCCACTTTGTAAACATCATTTGTTCTTTGTATTCATACCTCCGGTACAAAGGTTTAACTTGCCATCTTCTGTAAAACTGCGGCCTTAAACTGAGTATCGTGTAGTATTTACATTGTGATATATTCCTAGTAAAGAATGCATTGAAATAAGCGAAACATCGTAACTATTTCGGATCTATAATAATGTCTGACAGCATACGCCTAGCAGAAGTCAAGAACAATAAAGATAAACATGGACGAGTGTTACGCACCAATGACAAATCAAAATCCGTGAAATAAAATATTTTCATCTGACTACAAAAATTATGAATACAAAAGAGAAAAACAGTATTAATGGATAATCTCCATACGTAGAAAGGAGCAGGTAATAGCAATTTGAAGAGCTCACGGGAAAACATGGACATTGGATAGTGAACAAGAGTGGAGAGATGTTCAGAAACGTCGGTTCTTCAAATCGATTTGCTAAAGGAATTTGCTATCAAGTGGCCCTATTAAAGACAAGAATGGAAATCTGCTTAGCAGCATAAAAGAGCAAATTAAAACTGAGTGGGTCCATTTTTAAAAGGTTTCAAATAGATCATCTCGCAAGATCTCAGAGATATACCGCAGAAGCGGATGTGCAAGTTAATTTTGAATATATATATATTGTCAGTATTTATATATATATATATAAACCAAAATTTTTCAAACAAAGTTGGAGGAACATATAATGTTAATAAAATAACAGAGTTGGAGGAACATATAATGTTACCAAAATAACAAAGTTGGAGGAACATATAATGATACCAAAATAACAAAGTTGGAGGAACATATAATGTTACCAAAATAACAAAGTTGGAGGAACATATAATGTTACCAAAATAACAAAGTTGGAGGAACATATAATGTTACCAAAATAACAAAGTTGGAGGAACATATAATGTTACCAAAATAACAAAGTTGGAGGAACATATAATGTTACCAAAATAACAAAATTGGATGAACATATAATGTTACGAAAATAACAAAGTTGGAGGAACATATAATGTTACCAAAATAACAAAAGTTTGATGAGTTTTTTAAAGGACCATCTTCATCATTGCACATTGACAACATGAGTGCTCCGATCTCCTCCTTTAGATTACACAAGGAGGATCTCAGCACAGTGCACAAACTCCGTAGCACTGGTGAGAATCGCTATTACATGAATCACACATTCAATAGATATATTTGTGATGGGCAGGCCGTAAGGCCTACTCTTTACGATTTCCAACTGCCGAGGGATTTTTAACGTGCGCAACTTGCACACAGGACCTTTTATTTTTTCGCCCTTATCCGAGAAGGCCAGGCATCTGATCTCACTACCCAGGAGATCAGGGAAGAGTAAAACATTATTAGGAACGACTGGTTCTTAAACAAATTTCCACCAGTTGTATTCCCTGAGCTGGGAGCAATACCTTCAGATCTACATCTGACGGACGCCATACCTCTGAGCCGCTGGGACGACCCCCTACTAAAACTAAAATAACAATACGAACGGCAAGAGGTACCTTCATTGCACTAAGAAATAATAAATGCAAAGAAAAATAAATGAAGTCCAAAAAAAAAAAACTAAGAATCTTCTACTCAAATATCTTCAGTCCTATTTAGAATAGAAACATTAAAGTGCTATGACAAGATGACATGTGTGGAACTGATGGGTGAGCCCACACAAATACCAGTGGAAGACGGGATGAGATGAAGACTTGGCATTGAATAGCATTGACGTTAAGAAAACCAGTTGACGGCATTTCTAGACATTACTGTTCCGATATCTCAAAGGTACTAGAAATAGAGGGACGACAAAACATACGGAGAAGAGAACTTGTGACCAACATCAAAGTAATAAAGAACACACGAAAAGACTTTTATCAGATAACGCAGGTTTTTTTTTTTTAATGTTTTTGCCGAGGACCTGTACTGCATAGGAAGATTAAAAGTAATGATTGACTGAAGCCAGTTGGAGCTAATTCCAGACGCCAGGGTACAGTTTCTGCTTTTATACTTATCTTCATATCCTATTTGTTATTTACACCGTTGATTTTTGTTTGTTTGTTTGTTTAAATGCGTGGTTTGAGAAGTATTACCCACTTTGCATTATCGTATGTCCTTCACTTGTTGTCCGCGAAAAACAAATTTTTTTCTGTATCTGTCGTGAAGTCAATGCAGACTACACTTAATTGCAGAGACCAGACAAAAACCTTAGTGCTAATAAGGTTTCTATAACAAATTCTGCTATCATCGTGAGTTCTATCATTCGGCTCTTCTTTCATTCAGTTAAAATATATTGTACACATTCTTTTTTTAAACGCTTTGTCTTCTTGCACACACACACACACATACATACACACTCTGTCTTACTATTTACTAGAATGTTCGAATGGCAGAGTTGTTAGTGCCATTAGCGTACTAAAAGGGGAGGGGTATGAGGGGGTGGTCCGTTACGGGTGACAGCCGGGGGGTGTCATCGAACACTGTTTGATAGTACTGTTCTGTTAAAAAAAGGAACATGGTTCAAAACAAGGTGTTTAGGCTAGAGGCTATGCTCTAGTCCAGTGTAACAAGGTGTTTAGGCTAGAGGCCATGATCTAGTCCAGTGTAACAAGGTGTTTAGGCTAGAGGCCATACTCTAGTCCAGTGTAACAAGGTGCTTAGGCTAGAGGCCATGCTCTAGTCCAGTGTAACAAGGTGTTTAGGCTAGAGGCCATGCTCTGGTCCAGTGTAACAAGGTGTTTGTCGTAAATTTATTTTGAGAGAAAAGAGTCGTAGAAATAGTGGTCCGGTTTAGAGTGGAAAATGATGATGGAAAGCTCAGTGATAGAAAATGTAGATATTAAATAGTTGCTTCACAGCGTGCTGGAGGAGAGTAAAGACAGACTTATTTACGACAAATCGCTTCTCTCAATCTTCTCTTCCGCTCTCCTGGTCAAACAATTATTTGCCAGTTTTCCAGACTCGCATCTGCGCGCACACAGATTTGGTGTTTTTCACACACAGACGATGTAGATACAAACTATATTAAACGAATAGGGGAAAAGTTGGGCTTTGGGTACATCCAACACAGAACTAAATGAGTTTATGTGATTTTATTCACTTTAAAACATCAATCACTAACAAATATCAGGTATTACATAAATTATCATAAGTACACAAATGCAAATAACAAGTTTGGGAGGGGTGAAGAAGATTGGTATCGACTAAGCCCTTCCCGCTTATTAGACAAAGATAAACCCAGTCCAGAGATAGATAATATCAGGAACACGGGTACGTTAATCTAACAGTGAAGTTAATTACTCTGAAAAGAGGTGTTACCAAATTAGTTATGGTGGTAGACAAAAAATACTGTTATCCCAACTGGTGTCTTCCCTTTACTAAGCAAAGAAAAAAAAAAGGGGGGGGGGATGAAACAGAGTTAACAAATTATCCCACTAAAGGAACAATGCCGGGTATACAGAAAACGTATTACCCGGTAGGCAAGTTAACAAATGGTTTGTTGCAAAAAAATTAAATCTCCTGTCATTCATACACACTGTGCGGATCCACACTCATATACACCACACACTTACCGAGTTGCAGCATCAGACAATCCCTTAGAATGATAAACACAATAATTAACTCTTGACGTATGACAACTGTCTAGTCCTTCTATGTCCCGCCCCAGATAATGCGAGGATTCACTGAGAGCAAATATTCCCGCTTATCGCCGGACTTGAAGTTCTAAGAGTTCTTGTGTTTTATTATAAAGAAACGAGTCTATGGGATGGCACTGACGCAGTTCGACATAGGGGTGAAAAATGAGGTGATGGTATAATCCTTCACTGCGTGATGATAGTCACTGACCGGGAAAGTTTTTTTAATCCAGTGAGGAAAAACTCTGCTCGGTCACAGTCAGGTAAATCGGTAATCTCTCACAATAGAGCAGTATATAAACTATCGCTACTGGCACTGTTCATCTTCCAGTTTATCTTACAGATTTAATTTGATGATAATAATCAAATGATCTTGGGTAGGCTTTCTTTCATGTAATTATGTTAGCTAGGCCGTACCGGACCACCACAAGATTTACTTTAAAAAAATGTCTCATCAAACTGTCTGGAAGTTTAAGAACCGAGTATGGAAACTCTGAAAGATTTCGTTATTGCTGGGATTGCAAAAGGTGATCAATCGCTTTGCACAGAAATAGAATTCACTGCAAATAAAATGAAAATCCATGGGATAATCTAGCAAGATTTCAAATATCGCTAGTGCTACTATCAAGTTCTGGCCAGCGAATGATAACGTGTCTAGTCTTGATGGTCTATTTAGCTAAAATGGAATGTAAGTTGAGTGGGACATGATAAACTTGACAGCTTATTTGATCTCACGAACGATTTGGGGATCTGACCGCCAAATCAAGGGAAAAAGCCGCCCCCTGGTCTTCGTATCCGCTCGCTGCTGCCCGTTTCGGCTTTCCCCCGTTCGCTCGGTTGCGATTGACACCTAGACGCGAAATTAGCGGCAAGCAACTGCGTCTCGTATCAGGGACCACTACTGTCTTTGATAACGCCGATAGTCTCCCCTGAAATCCCTCCGTTCGTCTCTTTGATCGTGGTCGCTGTATCTGTTTGATTCCCGGTGGAATGAGTTCTGGCAAACGAAAAGTTACAACAAATGTTCAGGGGTTCTAATGTTATGAAAAGCTAAAAGTCCCTTTAAATCATCCATCATATCAGGGAGAATTCACTTGTCAAACTAGACGTACGTCACAATCGTCCCCACTTTTAGACATGAAACCATTTTTCATGTTTCATTTTTTGACAATGGAGGTGACCTGATTGGTGATTTTAGGATGAGTGGTATCTTCAGTTTGCTCTTCTTCCTCTGTAGACCAGTTTCTACTCAGGAAATCAGCCCCGACATTCTGTCTTCCCGGAATATATTCCACTTTGAAAGAATAAACGCTTAAAAGAAGCGCCCAACGCATGATCCTTGCGTTAAATTCTTTATTGGCACCAAGAAATGCTAACGGAGCGTGGTCTGTTTGCACCGTGAAAGATGTACCATAAAGAAACTCATGATGGCGTCTGATACCGTCAATCAGAGCAAGACATTCCCTTTCAACTACGCTGTAGTTCCGTTCCGCTTTATTTAATTTCCGACTGCCATAGGCAACTGGAAATAGCATGTTCAGGTCACTGTCATCGGCTTGAAGCAGTGTTGACCCGATGCCCTGACCTGACGCGTCGACTCTCAGTACAAAAGGTTTCTTGAGGTCAGGCAACCTCAAAATGGGGTATGCAGACAACTGTCCTTTCAAAGTGCTATACGAGTGTTCGCACTTTTGATCCCATATGACCTTATCAGGACAACCTTTCTTTGTGAGGTCAGTCAGAGGTGCCGTCAGTCCGTTGAAGTTCTGGATGTACTTCTGATAGTATGCACATAGCGATATGAAGGAACGTACGTCTTTCTTCGTTCGGGGTCTTTTTGCTGCCATTATTTTCTCCACGTTCTTCTTAATAGACCAACTGCATCCGTGAGAAATAGTGTGCCCCAGGAAGTCTAACTGTTCAAACCCGATGAGACATTTGCTAGGTCTGGCTGTGAGACCCGTTTCCTGTAGTCTCCTGAGGAGCATAGCAACCGTAGCAATATGTTCTTCATAGGTTTCCGATGCAATTAAGATGTCATCCATGAAATTATGGATATGGGGACTTTGCAAAGGTTCTAGAAGCTTCCTCATCATCCTGGTGAACACTCCTGGTGCGTTATACAAACCGAACGGCATCACGTTAAATGTGTAATGTCCTTCACTAGTGCTGAAAGCTAACAAAGGTTTAATTTCCTCCTTGACTGGTATTTGATAATAACCTTTGCTGAGGTCAATCTTGGAGAAGATCTTTGCTTTGCTGAGCTTGGTGAACAACTCAGAAACAGTTTGGAGAGGTTCGGGCTGGAATTCCGTTACAGCGTTTAGCAACCTGTAATCAATGCACAGCCGAACTTCCTTATTGGGCTTCTGCAACAGCACTACACTCGAGCTGTAAGGAGATGTAGACTCACTGATAATTCCTGCCTGACGCAGCTTGTCTATTTCTCCGCGAAGTGCATCAGCTTTAGCGTACGGGATGGGGTAAACTCTGGTTTGAACAGGGGTCTCGTTTGTTAATTTCATATCAAATTCAATGAGATTTGTTCGACCAGGTACATCCGTTAAGACTGCACTGTACTGTTTTAGTAGAGCCCTGGTTTCTGTTTGTTGTTCTGGTGAGAGATTGTCGCCGAACTTGACATCTTTAAAGGATTCTGTGGGTTGCAATGGATACTCCATGCAACCATCATCATCTTCCTCGTCTTCCGTTGCTATGGCGACAGCCAGGAGATGCTCGGAGGATGGCACCGGTCTTTCCAAATATTTCTTTAGCAGATTTATGTGGAAGACCTTCTCCTTTCCTTTGATGGAGATCTTGTAGTTGGTACGTGAGATCTTTTTAAGGACGGTAAACGGTCCTTGCCATCCGATGCGAAGTTTATTGCTTCCGGTTGGAAGTAGCAATAGGACTTTCTCCCCTGGTTGTAGTTCTCTCTCTTTTGCAGCTTTGTTGTATCTTTTAGTAATTTTAGCGCGGGCTTTCTTAAGGTTGGTAGTAGCTAGATCCCATCCTAGCTTTAGCCTTTCCTTAAGCTCAGATACGTACTTGCTTGCAGAGACGACTGTGTCGTCAGCCTTCTGGTCTGTCAGGGACCGAAGTAAGGCTTCTAGTGGCCCCTTTATAGGTCTGCCAAATAAAAGTGTAGCTGGCGCAAAACCCGTAGACGCTTGGGGTACCTCTCGGTAGGCGAATAAGGCAGCCGATATATATTGGTCCCAGTCTTCCGGTTTCTCCTGACCCAGCTTACGTAACATCATGGTGAGGGTACCGTTAAAACGTTTCACGAGCCCATTTCCGGCCGGATGGTAGGGACTTGTGTGGATATGTTTGGCCCTCAAGATCTTAAAGATCTCCTCCATTAACAGGCTACGGAATTGGGATCCATTGTCCGTCAAAACTTGTTGAGGGAATCCCAACCGTGTAAAAATTTGCACAAGGGCTTCTGCGACATGCTTGGAATTAGTGCATGGTAGCAGTACGGCTTCGGCCCACATAGTGCAAGTGTCAACTAAGGTCAGGATGAACCTGTTCCTTCTTTTGGTCTTTTCCAGAGGACCAATAATGTCGACAGCAACCCGTTCAAATGGAGTCCCTACTATTGGCATTTGCCCCATAGGTACTGGGGGTGTCAAGTGCTTGGGTGCTACCCGTTGGCACTGGGCGCAGGATTTCACATACCTGACAATGTCAGAGTTCATTCCTGGCCACCATTAGTGGTTTTTTATTCGCTGAATAGTGGCGTTTTGTCCCATATGTCCGCTAAAGGGAAGAGAGTGCCCCATTTCTAAGATCTGGTTTTTCTGTACTGCGTCGGTACTAGGAGCTGGTTATTCCCCGTGTCCGGGTTGCCCGTTCTACGATACAATACACCATCCTTAGAAAAGATGTCTCCGTTGTGTCTGGGGTCCTTAGCCATGGGCAGTTTTTTTAAAGCAGGGCGCCAGAGTAGGGTCCTTTTGTTGCGCCTCCTTCAGTTCATTCGGCAACAAATTTGGCGCAGGCTCCCTCTCCTTCTTGGCTTGCCCTCTTGTGGTTACCGCTGCCACAATCGGCTCCTTTGGTCTCCCAATGAACACATATCTACATCCCAGGATAACTGGGTAGATCGGATCATCCATTATGGCCGCTTTAATAACTCCTCTGACAAAGTCAGAGTGTATTTCTACCAGTGCGATAGGAAGCGTCCTGGGTGCGTCACTCCTGAAAACTCCACTAAGTTTGACGGTTTCCTCTGTCTCCTGACCGGGTTTGACTAGGTGCCTAGCGACAATACAATCAAAACTTAATCCAGTGTCAAAGAGACAAGTAGTTGAGGTACCATTCAAAATTACAGTTCCTCGAGTTGAGGGTCGGTCCCCCTCAGGTTGAGAATCACTGACATTGACTCTACCTTTCGAGGCTGTATGCAAACATCCAATGCGGTTTGCACCGGTTTGTTTGCCCTGATCAGACGTTCCTGGTGTAGGGGTCTTCCCTTTTCCTTGACCTTGGTGGCCGCGCTACCACGTAGGCTTGTTGGGTTGATCAGAATTGTTGTTGGGGGGGTATCGGGTTTTGTAGAATTTCGATTTTTCCTGGGGAGGTTTCTGGGTATTGTTATCTCGTTGGTTATAATGTTGAGAGGAAGTGGAAGAATAGGATGCCTGCTCTAGATTCTGTTTTCGAGATGGCTCATCGGTGGGTTTACGTTTAGTGCTGGGAAGTTCGGCCATTGCATTGCTATAGCGTTCGGCTTTATTGAGTATGTCTTCAAGCCTAACTGCCCCCTGTTCAGCCAAAAATCTACGAGTTTCATTCGACAAAGTGGATTTTATCTGCTCCACAAGAACAAGTTCGAGGAGTCCCTCATATGAAAGAGGTAGGTCAGATAATTCAATGCACTTTGTCAGATAACCCGTGAGACATGAAGAGAACTGGGGAAATGTTTCCGTGCTCTCTTTTCGGCTGTTTCTGAACAACTGCAGAAACTTTCGGGCAGTCATCTCAAACTGCTGTAGTAAGGCCTTCTTCAACAGGTCATAATCATGTTGATTCGGTCCCAGCTTTGTGTACACGTCATAAGCATTGCCTTTCAGTGACGTTGAAAGTTTGAGCGCCCAGCGGGTACTCTCTAACCCATAAAGATTCGCGAGTCTCTCGAATTTTTCTAGGTAGCTGTCAATTCTTTCGTTAGGGCTAGGAAAAGATTCTAAAGAAAACGACATAGCAGTTAATTGGGCAGACTGAGTGCTGGAGAGATCCATTGTTTGAGACTGGGGCGAAGACGGCTCTCCATTATTTGAAGTAGAGGCACTCCGACTCTCTAAAGCCTTGAGCGCTAATTCATGCTGTCTTTCCTTGTCTCTCTCTTCGCGTTGTCTCTCCTTCTCTCTTTCCCTGCGGGCGTCCATCTCTGCCTCAATTTTCTTCTGCTCCAATTGACGATCGTCCGCTTCTTTCTTCCTAGCTTCTGCCCTCTCTTCCTCCGCGTCATACCTTTGAAGTTCCTGGTTGATAAACAGATTCGCAGCTTCTGTGTCTAGTCCTGAGTCCTTGGCCTCTTGCCTCAAAAGGGATCTTATCCTAATTCTCTCTGCCATTGTCAAAGAACTGGATGCTTCTAAGACTAGAGAATAGTAAGATGGAACAAGAAGGGGAAAACTCAAAGCCGCTACGAAAAAAACTAAAGTAAAAAAAAAAAATTACTTGAGTTACCTCCTACCTGTACTGTGCAAACTTATCGCTGCTATTATCTGGCAATTAAGGCTCTAAACGCAAGCGACTATGCCACTAAATGGTAAGTTACACTGGAAAAGAATCTACTTTTACTAACAGTAGAGAAAAATTTAAATTAAACCAAATTAAAAAGGAAAAAAAAAAAATTTTTTTTTTTTTTTTTTTTAAATTTTAAATCTCTGACAACAAACTCCGTCCCTAAAGTCAATTATTGAGATGAGACGTTGTTAACTTAATTTTTTAAAAATCAGAACAATCCGTCTTTAGCTAAGCTCAACTCTTTTTAACTTCAAAAACCTTAGTGACTGTAAAACAATCACGCAATCCCAGCAACTCTTATAAAGAAAGAAATTGAATTATCTCCGCCAGAGGATAATTAAAATAGCAAATATTTTTGTTTATCTGTACTTTCTACTGCTGTGGAGAGAAAACAACCTGTAAATATGCTGTGTGGACAACCCAAATACTTAAAGAACGTTTGTCTAGGGGTGTAATTATTTATTTATTTCCCTAATTCACAAGACAAATCATTCACACTCTACCTAGTTAGACCCAGACTAAATCAGACTCAAAATATCTTTAACACGGCTATGCGATTGCCTCAAATGTAGCTCAAGATCCCAGAACCAGCCCACAAATATGTGTGCATCAAATGTATCTCAAAATAATCCCGGCGAGCCAGCCAAATATTGTCGTAAATTTATTTTGAGAGAAAAGAGTCGTAGAAATAGTGGTCCGGTTTAGAGTGGAAAATGATGATGGAAAGCCCAGTGATAGAAAATGTAGATATTAAATAGTTGCTTCACAGCGTGCTGGAGGAGAGTAAAGACAGACTTATTTACGACAAATCGCTTCTCTCAATCTTCTCTTCCGCTCTCCTGGTCAAACAATTATTTGCCAGTTTTCCAGACTCGCATCTGCGCGCACACCGATTTGGTGTTTTTCACACACACAGACGATGTAGATACAAACTATATTAAACGAATAGGGGAAAAGTTGGGCTTTGGGTACATCCAACACAGAACTAAATGAGTTTATGTGATTTTATTCACTTTAAAACATCAATCACTAACAAATATCAGGTATTACATAAATTATCATAAGTACACAAATGCAAATAACAAGTTTGGGAGGGGTGAAGAAGATTGGTATCGACTAAGCCCTTCCCGCTTATTAGACAAAGATAAACCCAGTCCAGAGATAGATAATATCAGGAACACGGGTACGTTAACCTAACAGTGAAGTTAATTACTCTGAAAAGAGGTGTTACCAAATTAGTTATGGTGGTAGACAAAAAATACTGTTATCCCAACTGGTGTCTTCCCTTTACTAAGCAAAGAAAAAAAAGGGGGGGGGGGGGGATGAAACAGAGTTAACAAATTATCCCACTAAAGGAACAATGCCGGGTATACAGAAAACGTATTACCCGGTAGGCAAGTTAACAAATGGTTTGTTGCAAAAAAATTAAATCTCCTGTCATTCATACACACTGTGCGGATCCACACTCATATACACCACACACTTACCGAGTTGCAGCATCAGACAATCCCTTAGAATGATAAACACAATAATTAACTCTTGACGTATGACAACTGTCTAGTCCTTCTATGTCCCGCCCCAGATAATGCGAGGATTCACTGAGAGCAAATATTCCCGCTTATCGCCGGACTTGAAGTTCTAAGAGTTCTTGTGTTTTATTATAAAGAAACGAGTCTATGGGATGGCACTGACGCAGTTCGACATAGGGGTGAAAAATGAGGTGATGGTATAATCCTTCACTGCGTGATGATAGTCACTGACCGGGAAAGTTTTTTTAATCCAGTGAGGAAAAACTCTGCTCGGTCACAGTCAGGTAAATCGGTAATCTCTCACAATAGAGCAGTATATAAACTATCGCTACTGGCACTGTTCATCTTCCAGTTTATCTTACAGATTTAATTTGATGATAATAATCAAATGATCTTGGGTAGGCTTTCTTTCATGTAATTATGTTAGCTAGGCCGTACCGGACCACCACAAGATTTACTTTAAAAAAAATGTCTCATCAAACTGTCTGGAAGTTTAAGAACCGAGTATGGAAACTCTGAAAGATTTCGTTATTGCTGGGATTGCAAAAGGTGATCAATCGCTTTGCACAGAAATAGAATTCACTGCAAATAAAATGAAAATCCATGGGATAATCTAGCAAGATTTCAAATATCGCTAGTGCTACTATCAAGTTCTGGCCAGCGAATGATAACGTGTCTAGTCTTGATGGTCTATTTAGCTAAAATGGAATGTAAGTTGAGTGGGACATGATAAACTTGACAGCTTATTTGATCTCACGAACGATTTGGGGATCTGACCGCCAAATCAAGGGAAGAAGCCGCCCCCTGGTCTTCGTATCCGCTCGCTGCTGCCCGTTTCGGCTTTCCCCCGTTCGCTCGGTTGCGATTGACACCTAGACGCGAAATTAGCGGCAAGCAACTGCGTCTCGTATCAGGGACCACTACTGTCTTTGATAACGCCGATAGTCTCCCCTGAAATCCCTCCGTTCGTCTCTTTGATCGTGATCGCTGTATCTGTTTGATTCCCGGTGGAATGAGTTCTGGCAAACGAAAAGTTACAACAAATGTTCAGGGGTTCTAATGTTATGAAAAGCTAAAAGTCCCTTTAAATCATCCATCATATCAGGGAGAATTCACTTGTCAAACTAGACGTACGTCACAGTGTTTAGGCTAGAGGCCTTGCTCTAGTCAAGTGTAACAAGGTGTTTAGGCTAGAGGCCATGCTCTGGTCCAGTGTTTCTAAAACCTTTTAGAGGTCTCGCACCCCTTTACAGCATCTTAAGAAATCTTACCCCCCTTTAAAGCATCTAAAAAACCTCGCACCCTTTTACACCTTTATAGCATTTTATAGCCTCGCACTCCTTTATCATCTAGCTAGCAACGCGTGCCAGAAATGCTTAAAAGAGATACAAGTTTATTTTGAGAAAATTATATTTACAGAATGTGACTAATGCGCAGTATCTAATTCACGTTGTCAATGTTCTATTTTGTACAAACACATTTGAGTTCTGTGTATTATATATTGTTTATGATGATTCGCGTCCTAAAATATCTGTCATGTCTCGCACCACCGGAAGGTGAGTCTCGCACCCCCAGAGTGGTGCACGCACTCCTGGTTAAGAAGCACTGCCTAGTCTAACCCAGCTGTAAAGATGAGTAACTGACTCTGTTCATAAAGCGGAACCTAGTATAATGAAATCTCTAACAGTGATCTTCTATGTGGCTGTATTTGCTATGAGGCTACCTTCTACTGCCTACTTCTCCATAACTCTCTCGACTTTTCTTAGCTGTGATAATTTCTCAAAAGAAAATACCTTAACATATTAATGAACAAAGTTCGGAAGAGATGGAAGCAAAGAAAGAGTGAGCGAGATATGACAGAAAAGAAATATCTGGCAGTATCTTATGGGGTGTTCTATCTGTCCAACTGTTCATTTGATGTTAATATTTATTTCATCATCATCATGAAGTGCCACGCCAGATGGCTTAGGTGATCAGAGCCGGATTTCGGCCGATACTACCTATTCCTCCGAATCGGGCCTCTCGCTTAGAAGGGCGCCGCGCAGGGGATTGACAGATGTGAGACTAATGCAGGAAAGCGAGATTGTTTTAACCGTAAAATTAGTTGACATAAATGGTTGAGTGCTTTGTGAAGAACTTGAAGCGTTAAAGCTAATTCTTCCTTCAGATTCCTTCTAAAAATGCTTGTATTTCTTGCATATAATATCCGATCAACAGTATTGCCAAATTTATTCATAGCAACTCTGATCTACCTCACTATTCCGGTAACTGTAGTCATACAAGAGAAGAGCTTCTCGAAGCTACAACTAATTGAAACATATTTGCCATCATCGATGCAGCCAGACCAGTTATACAGTTTCGCAATCACATCAATTAAACGCGAAGTAATGAAGTATTCTGTAACATGCTTTCTAGGTATTTGAGCCCTGGAACCTGTTTAAGCCTGATGTTTTTCACATGTATGTTAAGCGGGTATTTATGATCTGCTTGTAGCAAAGTTGATTTTGCTGGGGAGGTTATGATGGTATCCTAAAAGAATGAAAAGGTGTCTGCTTTAACCGTGTGAGGTCAAGCACATGTAGGTCTCTGACTCTATAAATGATGATGATGAATTATGTGCAGAGAACCTACCGCTACCTCCCTAGGTCTCACACGGTCACTATTCTGGCTCTAGAGTATGGTGTATGGTGTACCTAGTGTCTAGGGGAGAAATGAAATGATGGTACACAACAGTCAAACACTTCAAGTTTCTATAAAGAAGATAATAAAACTAGCAGTTAAGTTTTTCTTTGAACAAATTTTTACAATTTATTTTGCCTGTCCATTCATAGCTTGTGGACAGGTCTTTGAAAATAAGGACAAGATAGTTTACAGAAAAGAACAATTAAAATTTTGGGACAATTTGCCCAATAACTAAAAGTTATTATGTATTTATATATGTCTTTCCTGTAGGAAATATTAAAAGAGTTCACTTTATTTAGCTAAAGGGATAGTCACTGTATATGAGGGCTGTAGTTCATCCTACCCCCATAAACGTCCTGTGTAATATTTTGAAACACAAGAAACTGTCAGAGATGCACCAGATGTCTAACTCATCACCTGGGAGTCCTTGTTGTAAAATATTTCAATGTGTAGTTGCAGAAAGTTCAATTTCACCACTCTCCAAGGCTTCTACTGTTATCTTCGACAGCATATAAGTCTGGTTGGAGACTGGTTGGCGTTTATTAGTACTCAGCAGGTTTCCTGTCACCAGCCGGCAACAGGAACATAGACCCTCTGCAACAAAAGGACACCCTGGCCTTTTATCTCTGATCACTTATTCTAACACTTAATTTCCTACGTGGGTATGGGGTCAGCCTCGCGTGCCTTACAAATGCACTAGCCCCGAATTGTACAGGACTCCCACCTTGTTGTGACCACACCTCAAGTCCTTATAGTAGATACGCCACTGTACGTTCACATACTTTTCCTCAATACAATAATGTGGAGTAACCACATTTCCCTTGATATGATATTCTCTTCTTTTCTTTTCAATTATATTGGCTTCAGGCATGTAAACAGTGTTCATTGAACACAGAGGCTTACTAATCTATTCTAATACAATAATATGACAACATAATAACAACATACATCAGTTAGATACCGTTTACTGTGAGGACTCAACAATGTCTGCTTCCGACATGTCCTTCACTTTTTCCCCAATAGCAGTATCTAACTTTGTAGTTGGACCAAACATATTAAATTTCATAAAATATCCTTACCACAATCAAGAAATATATAAACAAATGACGCTGACTGTGTGAAGAAATGGCCTCAGCTTCCTTCGAACTGCACAGACTGTGAATTTATTCTTTATTTAAGTTTAGAATTTACACAGCTGTTTCTCAGCGTATTTGAATAAATTTTTTAGTTCAACTGGCAATGAATAGTCAAAGCCTTTTGCTAATATTTACTAGCACTGGCCAATCGAAACGTTCGACTACTTGAATTCAAAAGCAGTTTGAATGAAAAACCAAAATAATTTCGAATAATTTCTGCGTCTGGTGGTCGATTGGCCAGTCTGCTTTAGTCATGCCCAATACAAAAAAATATTACGTTTAGGATTACATTTTTCCTACCGCTCCCTTTTCCCATTCATACTCTTTTTACCCAAGCGAATTTGAATGTACCTCCCTGCCCCTTTTCCAAGCTCGCGTCCCCCTAACGTTACAAAAAACATAAGCAGGAACGCCAGTCCGTCTGGTCGAGTGTCCTTAGATATTAGTATTTCTTCAATAATTTTTCTAATTCTGGGACTATCATATTATTTAAAGTACATTCTTACTCAGCTAACTCTACGTCATACTACCATATAATTTTTATGGGGAACTACATAATGGTTTAAAATTTCCAATTTATGTCATCGTCAATCGTCAAATAAAATTTTACACAAGTCCGCCATCTTTCCTCTCCCTCATCTCGCCAACATGTATTTTTCAAATAACTAACTTGTTTTAGTTACGTCAGAAATGCTACCACTAGGAGGAAATAAAATTGTCTGCGTGGTTATGCCTGGGCTGGCTTTTCCGCAGTGTGTGTATATGCGTTGCAGACTGTGTCAGCGAAGCGGGGTGTAGACGGGGCGGGTTAAGAATTTGCGTTACTAATTAGTATTGTATCGTGTAATACTACCAAACAATGTAAGGATTACTACTAAACTTTTGCGTTACAGTTGACAGAAAGCGTTACTTCAGATAGTTATATTGCGGCACGCTTCCGCCAATAGTTAATTATAAGGCTAGACTACAAAGTGTATGCAGCAGATTGGGCAAAAGTTAAATATTAGTAGTGTTTCTCGAAAACGAAACTAAAAGCGTGTCAAACTATTACCGTGAAATCGGTCTATAGGCTTAGCACTGTGCAAAAAGCAGCGCTGCTGGCGTCGAAGATGCCAACCGTCAGACACATGCGGGCAAATGTATTTATTATCGTTTTATGCCTAAAATCGTACTGAATTGAGCGTTTATTCTCGCAGATTTTGCTACACTGCTGATCTTCATAGTTCGTCTATAATGTGTTGATCTTCATGTTGTCTTTCACAGGTTGAATTAAGTGCATATGTATGATTTTGCAATTGCTTTCATCTTCTTAAATTAGACTGATCATCTGCCAAAAAGTAACTCATTCAGGGGGTTGCATTCTTCAATTTCGGTGTTTACTTTATCTTCTGGATTTACTTCTAGGTTGACTTTTGATGTTATTTTATCCATATTCTTGTTAAACAGTATTTAAGATAGCAACTCCTGGGGTTATATCAGTTGCTTCAGTGAGTCCATTAATTGTTCTTATTACACTTGAGCATGTATGGTACAGAGCTCTTACGCCATCTAACAAACTAAATATTTATATTTTAATAGAATAAACATTTATCATTGTAAATTTAGTTTTTAAAATGTATTATTCAACATGTATTATTCAACATGCATGCAAACATATAACCACACATACGGACCAATCTTCTATGTGGTAAGGTTTGGAGACTGTGGTACCAAATTGTACCATATACAGTCGTGGAGTTGCATATCGGTGCGTTTTTAAAGTGAGATGCCATCTTCTGCTTGAAATATTGGGAAAACCCAATTAGGTTTAGCGCGATGTTGAGAAACGCACCAAATGAACGTCAACGCACCAAAAAGATTTACATGTACCTTTAACGACGTCGGTGGAAGAAGTTGCTCTCTCTCCACATCTGAAACTTCGACTTGTAATTTAAAGCAAATAATTGTTGTGAAGTATACCACTTGGTAGTAAAACGATAAAGTTGTATTTCATAAGACTTACTCCCCACAAATTAAAAATGGGGGACCGCCTATAACTATTTTTGTTTAATAGCACTGATCGCTTTTTTGGGGGGGACATTAATTTCATTATCCGATAAAGCCGAGTCAAAGTTCTTTGACTCCTCAGTGGAAAGGGTCAGTTAGCGTATCTGGCGACATTTGGACAATTCAAGAATACGAAAAAGAGGAAGACAGATAGATAAATACCTCAAGAAAGTGACCACGTGGTATAATAAGCGATTGAAGACATAGCTGCATGAAGACATTAGAGGAAGTAGTAAATTAAGGAGACATTAAGGAAATTAAGAAACCAGCGATGATGCATTTGGACAATTCAAGAATACGAAAAAGAGGAAGACAGATAGATAAATACCTCAAGAAAGTGACCACGTGGTATAATAAGCGATTGAAGACATAGCTGCATGAAGACATTAGAGGAAGTAGTAAATTAAGGAGACATTAAGGAAATTAAGAAACCAGCAGATGATCAGCACTGTACTTAATAAGTGAATTTCATGATCTGGATGGAAATAGAAAAAAAATTAAAAAATTAATAAAACCTATTTATGTTTATATCTTAATTATAACCACACCATACTGGATTTTATTATGTACACATTTTCGGATGTCGTGTTTAAATATATTTATTCACAGATTGTCTTTAATGATGCGTCAACACAAGCAGGAGGAGTAACCCAAAAGTTATTCGATTCAAATGTGTGAGTATATATTATTCAGATTCGCAAGATTAAAAAAAGCACGTTTTGTTGTCGTAAATATCAGTCGCCCGTAAATTAATACTGTATACTTTAATATTTCGCGAGAAGTTTATTGCTCTTTCAAACAATACATAATGTAGTTCATTTAGTTTCGCGAGGAAAACATTTACATGCGTGGTATCTTTTTTTGCTAGTATTTGATGTGGCATGTTAGTAGCTCTTACAAGGTATGCTCTTTTCATGACTTCATCATGCTAACTGATAGAAACTAGTTGTCCTTTTCAGGGCTTAGTATTTATCAACACTGCGCTTGAGTTGACAGTGTTCACTTTTTTTTAAAGCGGCAAGTGGGCTCAGATATAACCGACGAAGGCATGGAGGCATATCTAGAGTCATCTTTATATGACCACCAGCTATGCGCAATGCTACAGTATACATATGTGGAAGTGAACCTCTGTCTATGAGGCTAATTACACCCTCATTGACACTTGAAATCATCCACACACTTTCAGGGATTCCCCCTTGTTGTGAAACTTGTTGAGAAACTAGCATTGCACACTAAGCTTGGTGACGTCTCTTGAGCCCCCAGACGTGATTCCTTGGTGTTGACCTGGTTGACTGCAAGCAGAAGGATCTCACTATTGACTAGTGATAACGTGACAATTCTTTGGGAGAGCCTAGAACCAGAGCACAGTATTTTAGCTTTGCATAGTTGGAGAGCCCCCTTGGATGACGAGGAATGCACAGTATGCCACTCGCTTCTTACTCCTAGCTTGGGACCAGATGTCACGATCCTTTAAATGCAAGCCAAGCTGGAGAAACTGGAGCTCATGCCTTAAACTCAGCACCTTTCGGAATGGCAGAAAAGCGACAAGAATAGCCTAGATCTACAGTGTAGATAATACCAATTAGTCTTCACCTTGGTATTGGCTGAAAAAAAGAGAGAAAAGCTCAGCAGCCCTAGTTTAACAACAACAATACAACAGACGAACTTCGATCTAGGTTGAAAATTGCGTGCCTTGCTAAAAGGAATCTAACACCTCAAGGGAACCAACAAACCAAAATAAGCTCTTTTGCCGTAAAAGAATTTGATTAACTTTTTTTTCATATGCTTAACTTACATCAATATCACCGGTATATTTGTAACCCTTAATACTTATATAAAACTCACGGCGCTGACCAATCTCATTACGTAAACATACTACTGCAAAAACAACGGCTACAAAAGCACATCAATGTTTAGCGCCATCGTCCTGCAAGGTAGCCGGCTACATCTGTGGCTCTATGTTCTATAAGAGAAATGAGGATGCCGTATATCGCATGAGATCTATATCGTCCACCCTTTATTAAACGAATATTTTTCTTCTTTGGTCCTTGGCCGCGGACTGACAAAGCAATAAGTGACCATGATGCTTGGTGACATCTTGTAGGGCAGATACAAACTGTCTCCACTTTGCTCCGTCGACAGCCATCCTTTGTGTGGCGCCCGAGTTCTGGCTCATGTTTAGCATCTCTGCCTCCACAGCTCCCCGCCAAGTGGTCCCCGGCCGTCCCCGCTTCCGCAGCATGGCATGGCAACCCCGGTGATGGCGTCAAGGGCCCCCCCCCCCCCATCAGGACGCGGCTAACCCAGCCTAAGCGTTCAACCGCCATAACTGTGCTCCGAGTCAGCAGGTCCTGGACGGCGATGGCGCTCGGCCAGAAAACTCGAAGAACTTTCCCCATGCAGACCGTGTGGAAAGCGGACAACATGAACACCCCCCTCTGCCACTCCACAGCACCCCGCACCACACAGAAACCATGCAGCTCTCTTATTTACTTAGTCGTTCCCCTTCTACCGTGAGGTGTAGAGATTTGGGAGAGAGAGCGCCAGACTATCCTATCGGCTGTCTTCCTCCTGGCCTGGTTCCATTCTAGTCCTCGGTCTTTCAAAGATTGTCTAATATTGTCCTGCCAGCGGACTCTGGGTCGTCCTGGGGTCTGGATCCCTGGCTCTTTGTTTCCCATGCTTGTCGTGGTAGCCGATCTTCTCCCATTCTGCAGACATGGCCAAACCATCTTAGTTGGGACTGTTCTACTTGGGTCTGCAGGGGGGTGGGATTTTAGGCCTTGACGTATCGTCTGGTTGCAGACCATGTCTCTTCTTGTTACTTCAACCACCTTCCTCAGATACCTCATTTCTGAGGTTTGGATCTGGCTTTTGTGGGTTATAGTCATTGCCCATGACTCACATCCATATGTCAAGACTGGGACATAGGTGGAGCCATCTTCGTTTTCTTACCAACCTCTCTCTTGCTGAGGAATCCTCGATTTATTGCCTGAAAAAGTCTCCCAGCTGCTGCTTTTCGAGTGGCCAACTCTTCTTTGACGCCTCCCTTTTGGTCTATAATAGTTCCGATGTATTTAAAGTGGTTGACCTGCTCCAGGACCTGTTCTCCCAGCTTAATTTCTTTCTTCTCGTGATATCACCATGGAATTTGTTTTAGAGCTGCTTATGACATTCCTCTCATCTCCAGCTCTTCCTTCCAGACTTGCAGGTTGGATTGGAGATATGCCTCTGTTTAGCAATCAGGGCAACATCATCAGCAAACGCCAGCTCTGAAATGCAGACCTGTCTCATCTTCCAGTACCCCACTGAATACTTTCTTGTTCTCTCCTTACATGCCTTGATGACATCGTCCATGAGGAGTATGAAAAGATAAGGTGACAAGATATCACCTTGTCTTACACCAGTGGTGGTCCTGAACTCTTCTGACTTATGGTTTGCTGTCCTCACATAATTTCTGCAAGACTTGTAGAAGCTCTGTATAGCATGAATCAGAGGTGCTGGAATGTTCTTCCTTGCCAAACAGTCCCAAAGTTTGCTCCAGGGGACCCTGTCAAACGCCTTTTCCAGATCTATGAAACAAAGATGGATCTCACTCTTATACTCAAGGGCCTTTTCACTCAGCTGAATGAGTGTGAAGATTAGGTCTTGAGTACTTCGGTTTGCTCGGATTCCGCACTGAACCTCATCCAATTGTGGCTCAGCTAGGCGTCGGAGTCTCTGCTCTAGGATTCAAAAGTAGATTTTACTAGGGACACTGAGAAGGGATATGCATCTATGGTCTCCACATTGTCGATTGCCATGCAGCTCACACATATTTCTAATTCTGTGTCTGCACTGCACTGGGGGGGGGGGGGGGGGGGGGGGGGGGGGGGGGGGCCTCCAGATGCTGCCCAAGCCGGTGAAGGCAACCCTGGCTCCACTCACTCGGCCACTGATGTCCCTGCCTGCTCAGCCATCTTGTGTCACCATGCCTCCCCAAGTATGTAAACTCGTTGGTACTCTCCAGCACCTGCTCCCTTATTTCCATGGACGCAGGATCTCCCACATTCAGTGTCATGACCCCCGTCTTAACGACACCAATGTCCAGTACCACCTGCTGGCTATGCCCACCCAGTTCGTCTTTTTCCCCATCGGACGTGGCGATCTGAGTGTGTGAGTAGTGCAGTGTCATCTTCGTATTACAGATCCTCCCGCGAAGAGAATTCCCTCCACTAATAATTGGTTATGACGTCATTTAATTTAATTATATAACTGCTCTTGATTGAATCACAGTTTACTGCACATTAGCCATCGTTATCGCAAATAGGGTCAGGGTTATGGTTCAGGTAACAGTTAGCGGCTACTTTTTTAAACCCTAACCCTAAATCCTTACACTTATTCTTTCTATGCAATAGCAGTAAGCAGATCATCAGGCAGAGATAAAAATTACATACGGGCTACATTTATTCCAAATTCCAAATGCCGTCAAACTTAAAAGAAAAAAAAAATGTTTTTTTCAAGGTAGATTAGACATTTCGGGGTTTCAACAGTAGATCCCCAAAGCTCACGTAATCCATAATCACCGTGCCCATAATCATTCGAGATTGGCTCACATAATCATTAACGTCATCAATGAAGTCTGAACATATACTTACAACAAAGTTACACCAATCAAACAAGTCAACGGAGTCACACATAACGTCCCATCTGACTCTCCCAAACGTACAAATACTGCACCAACGAAGCTGCACGCGGAGCACATATGTTTGACACCTGTAAATCGTATAATACTGAACTACCCATTCTTGACACTGACCAAATTTTTTTTTTTTTTTGCGCCGGTGATGGCTATGTACAGTACACTGTGATTCCTATGTACAGTACACTGTGATTCAGCCTTACGCTCTTGTGGTGAACCATGGTAATATCATTGTGTCCATTTCTCTACTCTCTCTTATTGTTTGATCTTCACATCCTTATGTCAATTTCATAGGTGTTATTTTATTATGTTTAAAGACACGACTTTTAATTGACACATTTTGTCATACTTTGTAGAACCTTCGCCGACTTAGTTCGTGTTTATACAACACAAGAGAACAACGGTCAGAACTGCAAGGTTCAGTTAGGGAACACACTTTTGTCAACGGTTCACGCAAGCACTCTCGTATCAAATTATCTAAATACGTAAGTACGAATGTTGTGCTGACGCAATGTTGCTAGATTTAAGGGGGGAAAAAGCTCAAAATCTGATCATTTTGTTATCAGCCACACAGGGCTGATTCAGTGACATAGCTGCAAATGTCACTCGCCACATATGTGTGTGTTTCTTCACCACCATCATCACATAATATCATCGTCACCATCATCATCATCATCATCATCGTCATCATCATAATCTTCTCCTGGTTGTTTTTATTTCTTCATCTTCCTCCTCTATTATCATGTAGTTCCGATGAAAAAAAAAAGGGGGGGGGGGTCTAAGGGACTAAAAAATAGGACTACTCCCTCAGTAAGAGGGGCTAATATGAGGCTGTGAAGCGGCTGACAATGTAATGTAATATGAAGTGCTACAAAGCTGACAATGTAATGTAATATGAAGTGCTACAAAATCCACCTCTGAAAGATCATGTCTGTTGTCGTACACTTTTCATCAAAAGAATCATATGCAGAGGGGGAGGGGAGGGAGGGGGATCTATTTCAAAAAGAGCGAAAATGGGGATGATGATGATAAAGATGACGATGGTGATGATCTTTCTCCCGCTATCTTCTATTCTGACTTTTTTTATATTTTTCTTGTCAACTCGTTCCTATTGCCTATTACACTGACAAACAACATTTTTCTTTCTTATATAAGAATAAGTGTTCTTATGTCAGTTTTTTGCGCTGATTTCAAATTTGAAATCCGTTTATCTCTATCACGTCAGGTTTTTAAGATATTTGTGAATACATATATTTTTGGGAAACCGTTATGTGCTCCGTTTCATTTTTACTACATAACTTATTAAAAATTAATAAAATGCAAAATAATTCCACTTTTTATACTGCTAAAAGATGCATGACATATGTTACGCTATTTTTCCAATAGTTACTGTATTTTGAAATAATTCTGAGCGAAATATGGCTTCTAGAAGTTGTAGAAATTCAGCTGATCTGTTCTGTTACGTGTGCGGATATTTTACCGATCGTGTTCACCAGAAAAACTTTACACCATTACTAAAGAAAGCATATGAACTTTATTTCGATTCGAAAGTTGATGATGCAAATAAATCTTGGAAGCCAAATGCAGTTTGTTCGACTTTGTGCAAATACATTGGCAGGTTGGTTACGAAAATCGCCGAAGCATAAGTCGATGCCTTTTGGAGTGCCAGTAATATGGCATGAACAAGACAAATCACGCTACTGATTGTTACTTCTGCTTGACAAATATCCATGGTTTCACTTTTAAAACTAGAAAGTCTGTGGTTTATCCAAATATTGAATCGGTTTCGAAACCAGTGTCTCGTGATCCAATCACGTGTCCGATCCCAGTTCCACCAGAACAATATCCGTTGGACGTCAATGAACCATCAGAAAGTGATAGTTTACCTGCTTCAGAAACTAATTCTGACTCGGATTATATACCGGTGAATGATGGTGTTCACTTAATTAACCTTTCAGATCTAATACGTGATCTCGCTCTTACCAAAGGACATGTGGAATTACTCGGTTCGCGACTCAAAGAATGGAATCTTTTAGCGCCCAATACTTTGATATCTAAATTTCGTCATAGACACAGAGAACTTGTTCAATACTTTGAGATGGATGATGACATTTGCTATTGCAAAATTCCAGTCGCCTACTCTGTTCATATGAAAGAAACTTATGACAATATGGCTATACTTTTGGCAAAAATAAAGTACAATGACTACCAATGGCGGATTTGTGGAGACCTAAAGGTCATTGCAATTCTCACGGGCATGCAGACTGGGTATACTAAATTTTGTTGCTTCCTATGTGAATGGGACAGCCGCAACAGACAGGAACATTATGCAAGAAAGGTGTGGCCTATCAGGGATCGTATGCAGCTCGGGCATAAAAATGTAATACACGAGCCATTAGTTAACAAAGACAGCATCATTTTAACACCGTTACATATAAAGTTGGGGCTCATGAAGAATTTCGTAAAAGCATTAGATAAAATGAGCAAAGCTTTCACTTATCTTCGAGAAAAGTTTCCGCAAGTTAGCGATGCAAAGATAAAGGAAGGTATCTTTGTAGGACCTCATATTAGGAAAGTTATTGCAGACAAACAATTCGAGAACTTGTTACATGGTAGTGAACTTCACGCATGGATGGCATTCAAATCGATCGTCGGTAACTTTCTGGGAAATCACAAATCTGTCGACTATGTGCATATTGTTAAGCAGTGCATAGATGCATACAGAATTATGGGCTGTAACATGTCCCTCAAAATCCATTTGCTCGATTCGCATCTGGACTTTTTCCCTGACAACCTTGGCGAAGTCAGCGATGAACATGGAGAACGATTCCATCAAGATATCGCCGTAATGGAGTCACGTTATCAAGGACGGTGGAGTGTGACCATGCTTGCCGATTACTGTTGGATGTTTCATCGCGATGTACCACATGCCATTCACCGACGAAAGTCGACTGCAAAGAAATTCAAGCCTACATAACTGTTATACTTCTTGTACGAATGATGTTATAATACTGTATGCGTTGTTAAAAAACTTCAATTGCGTATTTCTCGAGATCCCGACCTGATAGAGAAAAACGGTTTGCAGATTTAAAAACAGCGCATTAAAATTGACCAGAAAAACATAGAAATGTTAGAGAAAGAAAAAAAAAATTTTTTTTTTGTTAGCCAGTGTTATCTGTCCCATTTCATATTTATTTGCAGTTTTTTTTTAATATTTCAAATGTGTTTGTATACTATTTTTATACTCTTGATCTGTTTTATGCATATTAGTTCTCTGTATATAAAATTTCTGTACATTTCATACTTGTAATGCATGATCATTCACTGTGTATTATACTTCTGCATATTCAATACGTAAATAAATATGCCAACAAAGAGTAAGGTAATAAAGAGTACATAGTCCAAACAAATACAACATTCTATAGAATGAACATTCTGTGCATTACATCTTTTCTGTGAAATACATCTTTTCTGTGAAATACATCTTTTCTGTGAAATACATCTTTTCTTTGCTTTCAGTTATCGCTCTTACCTGGATTACCTTCGTAAAACATGTGGGCGTGGCGACAGTCACGAGCAGTTAAGCAGTCCACGAGTTCCACCCAAATCTGTGCCCCTGTTTCTTCCCCTAGCCGGAATGACTTCGGTGTTTTCCGATGATTCAAGAGAAGATCCCGAATTTCTTGAACTGCTGAAGAAGACAACAACCGAATCTATCCGGAAGCTGTGGCCACATCCCAACATAAGTAACGTCCGTAAAGTTGGTTTGGTCGACACGAGTGAGAATAAAGACGAGGAGGCTGTATCAGTGATAGAAAACGTCCAGAGGGATTCTGGCAGTAATGAGACATACATAGACACATCATTACAACAGTTTGTAGACACAACAGAATGTGAAACTGCCCAATATAGTAGCGACGGAATCCCAATTAGTAACTGCGAACATTTGAAAGCATATAAGTATTCATTTTTGCGAGACAATCAGTTGACTCTCCAAGAAGATTATAACGTTTCTACAAATAACCCAAACTATGCAATGAAGTTTTCAGCAGACACTGTACTCATTGGAGACGGCGACTCTGCCAATGTTCAGAATATGAACTCTGCTCAAGTGCAGAAGGGGCGTTTGAAGGTCCCAAACGACGCTCAGACTTCTGTGGACAATTTATATAAAACTACAGCTGAGTCCTTAACTCAGCAGAACAGCAATAGCGGCTTATCGAGCTGGAGTGATCTCGGCCAACAAAAATGTGCCAGCGACTCTAACATTCAACTGAGTAGACCGTCAACATTAGATACGCTTCTGCAACAGCAACAAAAGCTGGCACAGCACCAGCAGTTACAGCGCCAGATGTTGCAACATCAGCAGCAGCTCCAGCAACAACGGCAACAACAACAGCTGCTTCAACAATATCAGCAGCAAGAACAGCAGCGGCAGCAGTCGGAGCAGTTTTCTGCTAGCAAGTCTTATGGATACCAGTCTTCGTCTGATCCGTCCAAGAACTGGTTACAAGCAGTGGGTGACGGAGCAGGATTGACCTCATACAGGACCAGCTTAAGCAACAGCTCCCAACCAACATCCTCACACAAAACCGAGTCTGAGATGTCCCATCACAATGGTCTCGATTCATTTAGCAACAACTATCAGGTTTGTCTTTACATAACTGTCTACAAAGTCACATACTCTGATGTTACACGATCTTTAACAACAACAAAAAATGAGGGTGTACTTAAACAGAAGAATAATGTGTAAAGGTAGTTCCATCGTAAATTCTGCCGTAGGGGACTAAAGTGTTAAAGATTTCGTATAAACTAAGTGTAAGCTACATTACCTAGGGGTTACCAGATTCCCTCCTTGCTTAATTTACATACCCTACATCATGAGCGCTTGCTTTTCGAAGCTCTAGTCTATCCAGCTGTAAATGGGAACCTGAAAATGCTCTTGAGTTAGGGTAAGTAAAGACAGCGAGGAAATGAACTGGTCACCCCACCTCATAAAGCTGAGATATAATACAGTAAGGTCTCAGGTTACGAATAGAGTTCCGTTTTGTTTCAGGGCGTTCGTAACCCGATTTTGTACGAAAGTCGGAATTAGTATGGACAGTCTGTTACAACGCGCGTCTGTAATGCGTGAATTTTTTCATACGCAGTAGATAAATACGGGAATAAAATCACTAAACGGGAAATCGTGTTCGCTCATACGCGATTTTTCACCTGGGTTACTTGCCTTGCGCTATGGAATAACACCAGGTGAACGCGAAAAACGCCACCTGCCAAAACGTAGTGATCTACGGAGGAACACACAGACATACCTCATGTCCTACGGCTGTCTGTCGCGCTGTTCTCCAGAGTTTGTGTACTATTCTTGATAAATATATTTGTATATACACAACGCAGCAATCATGCACTTTTTATACTTCCGCGCAAAAATACTACAACTAATGAAGTCACGCGGTATCAACTAGGAAGATATATCAGCTGTATTGAATCAATTTTGTTTTCTGTTTCTGTACACATGAACGTTGTTCTTCATCTCAGTGTTCATCTAGAAAATGGGCAATGAGTCACTTTCTTGAAAATGTCAGAGAGAGCTGACGATACTAACTGACTTCTTCCTTTTTCTGTCAACATAATCTGTTTGCAAAAATAATAGCACCAGGGCTGCTTGTTTATGAAAACCTTATAGAAAAATCTTCAAACATGCACGTGCCTCATTCTAGTGCTAAAAGTGGCTGGTTTAGTGGCTTCAAACGCCACATTTTTATTGGGTTTGTTATTTAATTTTTTTAAATGTATTATTTACGAGACCGTGCAAGTTTTGAGTGATCTGTCCCTAACCTTATTTTCCCCATAACCTCCTTTATTTTTGCTGCGCGGAATTCCACAGCGTGGTGATTAGTAGGAGTAGGTAAACCGCGTTACATGATCAAAGACGATACAGTAACCGTTCGTTAATAAAGCATCGGCAAAAATATTGCTTTGTAACATTTATGTTACCGGAAAATGCCCAAAGCTTATTAATAATGGTAGTGTATTAAAATACAGTAAATTTTACAACACAAACAATTCAAATGAAACAAATGTTACATCGACATTTTCGATAAACGATAATGACACGTCATGGACCAGGAAAAGTTGCTACTGGTGGTTTGTCAAATCCAATGAAGAACTGTTGCAATGAAGTCTGAACAGACACGTTATTTTTTCTTCATAACGTTGAATAGCTTCGTTGACACCTCAATATACCTTGGTGAATTTCTCATCAATAAGGATCCACACAAGAGCTGCTTTCAAGTCTTCATCAAGCGTTGCAGCATTTCTTGAATCAAGTTCCAGCTATTCGCGGCATACGCCGATGAACTTGAGCCTCAATCAAAATCACTAACAATCTTCCATATCAATAAGCAATACACTACGCTGAGCAGCAATGATTGTACATTTGAATAGTGCTGACCCTTTCACGGGTTCCTTAGTTCGGACATTGTCCTACATTACTGTTCCCCTCGTAGATCGGTTCTAGCCATAATCCTTACTAATTGTCTATGGCGTTTCTTCCCTTTCTGCATGCATTTTTATTCCCACGTTCTCATTGAACGTTATCTGTTTCTTGTTCTTATCATCACTATAATTTTCTCTGGACACACGCTTTGGCGGCTTGATGAAAAACCCATAAATACAACGTTTTCTACCGAAGATCGCGAGACAAGAGTGAACGAGAGTTGACTTAGTATAAATGAAACATCATATATCAGCACCGGTAATGACCGGGCATGCATATACTAATCATCCGCGTCAGAGTTTGTTCGAATCGTTCTTAATTAAGGGACGGATGTCGCGTCAGTAGTTGACAATTCATTTAAATTTAATGGAAATTGAAAATCATTTGATATTGGCTAGTTCGTATCGGCGTTACACTAGGCTTTACTGTATAGTACAGTCTAACATTCCACTACCCTGCTGTGTCATTTTGTCCACAAGACAATCGAAACTAAGAAGAACACAGAGCCAACGTTCACGATTCACGACCGATACGTTTTCAAGGACCAGACATACAGCAACAAAAAGCTTTAGGTGTGTAGTTTCTATCTTCAACGAAGTACAGCAATGTCTTGCTTAGCGCTGTTAATTTGTTCTTGAAATCTCGTCCGCTAACAGAAAAGCGCTAAACGAAAATTGATTTCCAGAGTACGTTAAAACAGTACTATTGGGCTTTAATGGCTCCTACTTCCGTCGCTTGTGACTATAGTTGTCACGACAGAGCTGTGTTCATCATCAGACGACTGGTTAGCAGAAGGTATTGTAGGCGCTGAAAACGTTTTTCTGGCTCCAGATGTAGAAGGTATGGCTGTTTGATCAATGAGGACAGAAGATATTCAGGAGACTTTAATAAATAAAAAAATAATAATATAAAAAATAGGAATTGACCTTGATGAGCCACATTTTTTTCAGTTTTTTTTTCTCTTCAAGAGACACCAGGTAGCAATTAAGATTTTGTTATATATTACGGATTACCATAGAACTGCTTTCCGTTTTCGGTCATGCTTCATTATCCTAGAAATGACAATGCTTCTTGGTCATCCCACCACCATAAAGAACTTGATGAGCATGTGAAAGTTATATTCCTGCCTCCCATGGAATTTAGCACTCAGCGTAAGATCTAATTTTTAAAGTGTATAACAGAAATATGGCATAAAATATAAACAGCGTTACATCGAATAAGCGCTAATCGAACATAGTTATTTAACTAGACGTAAGGGCAAATGGGAACGTCCGATTGGCATAGTAATAATAGCGCTTGCCTCTGGCGGCAAAGTTACAGGGTGTCGGGGTGAAAACTAATTCTAAGAACCTTTTATATTTGGACATGCGCCTTAATATAACCGACTAGGTTGAACGGGACGCGCCTCGCCAAAACGAGGCAAAACTTTATTTAAAAAAAAATAAAATAGTGTGGCCGTTGACGCTTGTGTCTACTATTCTTCACTTTAAGTGGCGTATGCCACAAATCAACTATCTTGTTAGTTGTAGATCGTATAGTGTGGGTTTCTATCACTATCCTTCAGCATTTAGGTCTAGTATCAAGTGATTTCAAAAACTAGACTCCCTGACTCAACATAATTGACGTGAACGATGACAGCAATACTTCTCCAGTTTTATGTCAACTTTATTTACACGAAGAAAACTTGAAGACAAAATGGTAAAATTCACAACAACCAGCCTTCCAATATAATTGTTGGCTTCTTTGCATAGACAAACATGTGCTGCCGTTCACTCTCTCACTCTTGTAGTGGCCTGGTCCCATGTTGAGAACCACTGCATGCTTATATGTTTTTCTTTAATACTGTCAATTTTATTCATTATCAATATCTTCTTCTATCTCTGCCGCTTCCTAAATGTCATCTTGGTACATCTATACGAAACTAGCCTACCGCCAGGGATGTTAAAGTCTACCAAGTTTCTACTCTGACTTCTGCTACTGTTCTGTCTATCCCAAGTCTGTTTTTATTCTTCAACTATAGGTTTTATTTCAACACGTACCTGGTGTACAGAAAACTCAGTCCTTACAAAAAGTATACTGAATATCTGACATCTCGCTGCTTACGAAATCTGTCACAACACATGAGTGGCATCAGAGCTTTACGGGTAGCAAAAATCTGTATACCACAGACAACCAACTGAGCTGGTTTTACTAAACCCGAGAACTAACTCGATGCGCGCTCTGTCACGTCTCAGGACGTGAATTTCGACTACTCACTCAATTCTGTTTTGACAGTTTAATCCACCTAATGACCTTAAAGAATGGAACCCTTATCTCTACTCTACACTCGTCTCAGTTTCTCTACGTTATGTTACCTCCCTTTGACCAGAACTTTGATTAACTTCTCTTTTTATCTACTGTAGTAATTCCGGCTACACTAGGAAGCGTCGCGCTCATGTCTACCTGTCTGTAAATGAGTACCGGGCTCTGCTCTTGCGTTAGGGAAGGCAAATGCAGCGAGGTAGGGAACTTGTTATCCCACCTCATTAAATCTGACCTAGTATAGTAGGTCAGATACTAGGCAGTATCTGCTATAGCATTACATTTACCATTTTAAACTCAAGAGTAGAGTCAGGTACCCACTTTTACGACTGGTTAGACTGGAGTGTGATGCCACCTGGTTTTGAAATTGGTTCCTTTGCCTCTAACGATTCTGCCACTCAGACACTCAAACAGACGTAAAGAAGTTAAAAAGAATTGTCCCAATATTTGCCGTAATGTAGCACTTATAAGTCTATAATAATGGTAGAGTGAGACGGTGCAGTCCCGACTAGCCACATTCTGGACAGCAATGCTGTAATGCAGCTACGATATAGTTCCCCCCTCCCCCCCCCCCCCCCCCCCCCCCCCCCCCCCCGCCCCCCTCCCCTCCCCCCCCCCCCCCCCCTATAAAAGAACCTTTTTTTTCCCATCGCCACTCAGTTTTTGTCTTGGACATATGAAACTTGTCATACAATATTGTCATAGCAGTCTGACGGTCTGTTCTTACGCAGACGGAACCGTCAGTTCTTTTAAAGAGATACATCCAAAACACTAGACCATAGGATCTTTTATATTTAGGACAGGCGCCCTAACATATGGGGACTGACCTTATGTCTTTGTTGAATGGGGGCACCTCGCCAAAATGAGGCAAAACTCCTGTTATTAAAATAGTCAGTCCTTTTAATTCTATGTGCAGCATAGCCAGAACTATGCTGCTCGACACAGATTTCTAATCAGGGTTGTCTCTTGCAGCTCCGCAAACAAGATTCCTGTTGCCTTGATTTGCTCGCCTTCCTTCCTTCCCCGGGATATCTAAGTCTTCCTCATTTATCTCCTCCTCCCGGTTCCAGACAAGATTGTCTTTTTTAATACAGGCTGGTTTTCTCCCGAGTATCACTGGTTGTTGTTTAATACAGAGAGATGGATGAGTTCATGAAAAGATGCCCAAGTTACTATCGTGCACATTACAGCTGCTCATCCTAATACGCGCACGTACAATTTGACGATGCTCTGAAAATGCACCGTTTTATTAACGTAACCCGCACTATCTTTAAACTCCACAGTGATTCCTATTCTAATATCATGTCCATAATTTGTTTACAGTATGCTCTGTCGTCCATGTGATAGAAAAGAAATCTAGTCTTTGAAAAGAAATATAAACGAACAAACCACAAGTAAATCATTAAATTCGTTTTTCGTAAATAAATAACATTCATATTTTTGTTAACTCTTTGACTCCGGAACAACGCTCAGAGCGTTGGTTTGATTTGATACCTGTGCCAAAACAACTCTCTGAGCGTTGTTTTTAATCTATCCCGAATTTTGCGGCACAGGGTGGAAAATAATTGCGGAGTCAAAGAGTTAAGCCCCCTGTAGTTCCCCGGGGGTCTTTGAAGAGACAAAGAAGAAACACGGCAACTGCTCCCTCAAGTGTGTCGTACAGGGCCACTAATATGAGGTTGCACTTGGGGCTGGCAACCTCATCACGTAAAACAGGTTGCCATAGAAGCAAACATTGCAAGAGTCTGCTGTCTGCATGGGGACCAGCTACAGTGGTGGAATTATCTCCGTAAGGAACACCAAGGAAAGTAATGATGATGATGATGAGAATATGATGATGATGATGATGAGAATATGATGATGATGATGAGAATATGATGATGATGATGATGAGAATATGATGATGATATTTTTGTTGAATGGACCCTAATATTCTTTTTAAAAGAGTTGAGGGTCCGCTAGAATTATTTTCAAGATGGTCACACATTCAAAAGTAAAAACAAAACTCTAGATAATTTACTAGGGGAAGATACTAGCTGTAGTAATTGTAGCTGATCATAGTCGGTGTCTGCTATAAAGTTCAACACACAACTTTGGTCTATTTTTCTTTCAACCAGATAAGCACGGATTATTTTGCCTCCAACAATGGACAATGCCTGTCAACGTGTGTCCCTCACCTCAGCTCTCAAACAAATGTCTATCCTGAAACATCAACGCATACTAGGACATTAAAGGTAAGGATTTACAGCTCATGTTATAACAAAAATCTCAGTCATGAAGCAGGTAGACATTAAAACAGTTATTCCACCTGCAGCTACCATGTCAGTATTCTTAAAGGCACGAGCTCCATCAGAAAGTCTTTAATTTCCACAAAGTTTTGACATTAATCCACCATCATTCATCATCAACATTATCATTCCTTTGATTCCCATAAGGAGCAGAAGACTGTGGCCGTCACACTGATGTCTATTTTGGCCGTCTTTTATTTGGTGTGTGTTCATCTCTGTCCACTAGAGCCCTGTGACTTTGGCTTTCTCTTCCACCGTTCTTTTAAGGGTTATCCTTGGTCTCCCTACTCTAACCTTACCTGTAGGTTTCATTCAATGTCACGGCTGATTTAACTGTTTGGTAGTTTCTCGAGGATGTCAAATTGTCGTGGGTTGTCTCCCTTACTCTTTAGTAGTGGTTCGTTAATGGCCCGGCAGTCGGGTAAACGGGATTTTTTTTTTTTTTTTTTTTAAAGGTTGCAAACTTTGTTCAAGATTACTCTTGGCAGAGATGTAATAAGAAGATTGGTGATCATTTTTCAGAGAGTCTCACAGGGATTTTAGAATGGAAAGTATAACAACTGCATCTTCTATGTTTGTTGTAAACTATGTATTCTCCGGCCACTTCTGTGTTATAAAAAAAAAGATGTGTCACTATGTAACACTTGGCTCGTATTTAATGAGTCACCAGCTGAAGGTAATTCATAAAAGTATTAAGTTTATATTTAGCTCTGAGTATAAGTATTTTTTTTAAATGAGTCGTACGGGCACAGCCATCAAAATCACTCAACCAAGTTATAAATTCCAACTAAGAATTTATGTTTACATTGATAACAAGAGATTTATTTATGAAATATTTGATCAACAAAGTTAAAATAAATAAAGTTGATTTGTTAAGAAAAACAGTTCACTGATGGCGTATTTTCATTGAGACATATTACTGTAGGGTGGGGTTTAAAGAGTCTGTATGCTGTGCCAGTACTTTGCACTTAACTGGCCAGGTGGTAACAGAGATTTGTCGTTGAATTCTAGTTCTGTCACTGCTGGTTCTCAGTTAAATCTTGATTGTTCCTTCTCAAGTCAGGAGGCGAATGGCTTGCAAGAGCACGTTCGCTGCTTTGCAGAAGTAACTTCCAAAACAAAGTTCACCGCTTCGAGTGTCCCGTAGACCCGTCTGTTATATATATATTGATATGGATGGTGTTTTGCGATAAATACTGGTAACTAGTACCAGAAACAGAGAAAATAGGCAATTGTATCCCCCTTAAGTTTTATGTCTTCTGATGTAAGCATCAAGCGACCTCCACCATTTCATTTTCTCTGAATTTTCCCCGATGCTCATGAGCATAAAATTTCAGACCCTTGAGTCAGATGAAAGTGGGTTCTGAGAGCAGAAGAGTGCCAATGACTTATAATTAAGTATACATCAGGCTGAAATAGAGTATCAACATCTGAAATATACATTATGATATCATTTTCGTCCTCTTTCGGCTCCCTACGGAGCATGGGGCTACTTCTGCTAAAGAATCCTTGCAAGAAAACCCGCATCAAGCAGTCTCAAGTTCTTGCAGTGGTGGTTGTGTGGCAAGTTATTGTTCATGATGAAGTTGCCAGCCTCATTAAAAACTGTACATTCATAAATATTTGATACATGTTGAATGCACATATAAAATTTAAAAATTGCACATGTCACAACTTACCCCTTCTTTCATGAATGGGTTATTATATCCAGACTTTGATGCACAGACTGGCCGCAGTAATGTCCAGCAACTATTTAAGAGGCAGTCTTTTCCTGAGTGAGCTAAGGTTACTTGTTAAAGTACACTCCTAACTTTTAACACTGTAGGAAGATTTCCTCAGACTTGTGGCTCTATGTATTTTATAAGAAGTTTTACACTTGTAATTTTATAAGTTACTTCTAGTAACTTTGGCCAGTCCTGTAATGGAATCCTTTATTACTAACTCATATCCTGGCGTCTGGTCTACTTGATGAAGATGGAAATGCAGTGGGGAATCTTCAAAGCACTCAATTTTTTATAAGTTAACATTTTGCCCACGCAAAACTCAACCTCGCGAGTTTAGTTAGTTAAAACCAATCACATTTCAGTTTAGTTAATTTTCTTATTTTAAGTCAACCACAAGGTAAGGCGTTTTATTTTAGTAAATGTGCTGCCCACATATCATGATTATTATTAGCATGACCATATAAGGTAGTGCAACTAATTGTTACCTTTACCGAAAGAATTATATAATATTTCTCGCCCTAACTATTCAATTTGGTATGCTTTTCCCATCCCCCCCCCCCCCCCGACCCCACCCGCTCTGTCTATTCAGACAAGATGTCTTGCCAGAAGCGATTATATCATTGTTGTAATTAAAATAAACTTAAGGATGGGCGATTTATGTACTCATGCGAGGAAAATTAAACACACGTTATCTTAGAAAAGCGATCCCTTCCTTAATTCCTCCATATTATTTTAATCCGGACAGACTTAAATGTTGTCACTTCTGCTGGTCTCTCTTTCAAGATAATAACTCGTATCTGTCAAAATAAGTCAATCTGAATGTGTTGTTAGACAGTTGAACTCGCTATCTCGTGATATGCGACTGCCGAACCTCTGCGATTAAGACAAGAGACCAGAATTTACGCTTTGCTAGCGTTGGTGTCCACAATCAGAAAGTGAAGATAAGATAATTATCTGTAGATGAAGGCGTACAAGTACTATAATGACCGCATGAAAAGGAATGATCGAATTAGTGACGTTCTGTCTGTTTCGTCACACAAATTCATCGCCACTTTTTCTTTTATATCTATACTGGTTGTTGTTCTGATTCTGTTCCACGTGTCTGTATTTGTTATTTACTCTGGCCATGTAGATACAGACAACAAAAAAGAGGCATATTATGGTGGATATCCTGAGTTTTGACATGATGCGGTTGGGGACATGATACAAGAATTTTCATTTTTGTTGAACACACTGATTTGGTTTTATTTGGAAAAAAGATGCAGATTTCTGTATTAATGTGCGGGAGACGGCAAATCTAGCTTGATCCATGGTACTGGCGTTTTGGTTTATTCCCCTTTCTTGTCGATGTTACTTCCTAAGTAAGCAGAAATGTTCACTTCTTCGACAGTGCGATCATTGATCTTTCTTGAATCTGTTTGTCAATGATTTATTCTCATTTAATTGTTTTATTTGATGTGTTGCCTTGTTTTGGCTGCTTCTGCTGTTAAATTGGTAGTCTTATCCTGCGAGTCTTGTTTATCTGATAGAAAATATAGATCGTTTGTAGAATCAAAATCTTCTAGCAGTTTGTCAAATTTCTCCTGCATTCATGTTTTCTTTCCGTCTCTTGTCTGTATCATTTTCAAGTCCCTGAGGAAGACACCTAGTGAAAGCAGATATGTGTCTTCCCCTACTGCCCACTTTAAAAGATTAGGAGAGTTTGCCTTTGAATATAGTTCTACAGTTGGTCTCTTGTAGAATTACTGAATGCTTTTAATATTTCTTTCTGAGATGCCATGGTGGTTCAGTAATTTTCCATATCACTGCTGTGCATTCGTTATGCCAAATGTTTTTTTCCCAGAGTCCACACAAATTTTATTTATGAAGGTGTCTGCCATTCATTTGATTGCTGTATGTCTGAATGTTCCAATCTGATCTGTATATGATCTTCTTGTACTAAATTGTCGTAGATTTTTGATAGGGGAATTAAGACTTGGGTTGGTCCCTTCTGAATAGATTAGAATAAGTGATAGCAACAGTGAGAGAAGATAATAGAAATAGATTTCCAAGAGTGAGATGGAGAAATTAATAGAGTCTGTCCCTGAAATCGAGAATCTTCTCTCTTTCAGCCTATCTTCTACAACAGATCTAGAGGAGTCAGACAGTCTAAAAATATATATATATATATATATATATCTCCACTCACATACACACACACACATAAGTGACGACAGTTAGACGCACAGACGTGGAAAAACTATAACAATCAAATATAGATATTTTGGAACGAGGTGACCGACACGCTTGAATAAAGTTTATGTAAATTTATTAACATAATGGAAAATTTACCACAACACATAAATGTTAATATCAAGCATAGAAAATACATATAAAGTAATGAATTACTACAAGTAATCTTTTCCCTCGATGTTTAGCCCACGATCCTGTTAGCTGGCGCACGTTAGTACACACACACCGTTTAATCTGTCTGTCTTTTTGATGAAGCGGATCCCAGCTCTGCAGATTTTAGTTTCATCCAATGGGTCCAGGGAGCGTCCTCTTCATGCGATAGTTTTCTTTTCAGATTTTAAGTTTGTGTCAATTTACTCAGTTCAGGTAAGAATTAGATTTAAGCGGGCACTCGGTGTCAGAATCACGAGGTTTCCCTTATTTAGGAAGATGACCGGTTGGTAAATTCTCTCAATAGATAATTATTGGTCACACCACAATTAGTCAAAATGTCGGAATGTTAATGGTTTGTAATTTTTTTCCGCCACAGGGCTGCATGTACATGAGCGTTTGTGAAGAAATATAATCTGGCTCAATAGGCCCAGTATAGGCATTTAGTCTTTAAAACCGTTAGTGAGATTTGTACTCTGTCTGTTTCTGGAGGCACACACACTGCCAGACAGGTGTTAACTTGTAAACCCACGTGGTTAAAGATAAAAATGTTTCCTCTCTCAGTTGTACTAAAACCGCTGGTAAAAGTTGGGCTGACCCAAAACTGTATAAGGAAGAGAAAAGTACAAAATACTTAACCATAATATTCGCTTCGGTTTTAACTTACATTATAACTGCAAGCGTAGAGCTTGTCTTAACGTTAAAACTCCCGTGAAATAATTATGATCGTTTTAAAAAAATCAATCATCATGAATTAGAAATACCTACGTATTCCGTCAATACTCAATGATGACTCAGTGCAGTTATAAGTTAGTTACAATATACTCGGACTGGTTACTAGCAATTTAATTAAATTTTCTTTACAGCTGCATGAGTTTAAGCTAGAAATAATAATTTATTCTGCTTTCCACTGTAACACGTCAACTAGAGAATATAACAGACTTATAATTTAATCCCTCTGCACATAAATCTAACTAGTGAAAATAAAATAGGCGATTTACCACTTAAATCACTCACAGAATACTAGATATATAATATTACCTCCAAACAGAACTACTGGCGATCACCACGAAACTAGAATTTATTCACTAGATAGGTATTCTAGAAGCTCGGCAAAAATTGACGAGAAAACTAAGAACTTCGCTATACAAGCTTATTCTCTAGCACGAGCGATCCGTCTACTGCAACTTAGGAGTACTGAATGCCTGAAGTCTAACTACTGGGGTTTATATCTTATGAAAAGAAAAGATTTCCCAATTCTCGAAAACCCGAAATAGTTCCGTCTTAACGCCTACATAAAACTCAGACGACGGCACTGAAACTGCCAGACGCGTTTCACACCTGCTGCTACCTATGGTCATTTCCCACCGCTGTAAATCAGGATTATTAGTCCTGCTCTGTCAAATCCAAAACAAGGAATACACCAAGGCTGAACATGCTATGCGGGTATAAACTGTTTTAAACACAGTACCACGAATAAGGCGGTTGCTTGACAAGATACGGAACCAAGGGTCTCACTAATTTATTTGACTGTGTTCTGATAAACATTTAACAACTTTATGAATACATGTACTACACATGTTATTACAGAAACATTTTTGAAGAAATAATTTATTTATTTCCTCATATGCATGATAAACTCTAGAACCTATTTCCTTTCATATTGAATACGGGGAAGTTTACTGGAAGCCAAAGTGGTACTGGGACCGAAAAAAAAGCCTGGAAACCTCCGTACTAGTACCATTGCAGTCAGAATTTTTACGGTCAGCGTCAGGGGTTTTATACCTAAAGTTGCTGCACTTAGCCTTTTTTGGGAAGTTTATACTGTGCCCTTATTTATTTCTCTTCCATGATTTGTTGCCATATTTCCTCGAGTAGGTGCTCCAAGAAATCTGTAGTAGATGGGATATCAACCATCATAATATGTATTAATATAATTGTATTATCAACATAGATACGTTTTTGGTTTGTTCTTTGTTGAACACAATATTTTCATCACAAGAATTAACAAAACGTATTTGGTTTTTTTTCCTAGGCAAGTTATGCGTGTCTTGATCCAAGTAATCCAATGACACTGTCCGTTGATCCTCTACACGATTATAACAACGAGGCTGATGTTTTCATGAACCAGTGCGACCTATCCTTGTATGACAGACAATCATTTTCCAGTCTGCCATCCAATTTTGGACCTTCTTTCGACGACAGAGGAAATTGTTCAGAGCCTAGTAGAATGTGGGCCAAAATCTCAAGGCCTATTACTTCTTTTAACGACAGTGAAAGCGTAGGAAAATCTCTTGAAGAACGACTACGCAAGGCGTATGCTAGGTCCCGTATCTCGCAATTTGCCCAGCAAGGCCAGTGGAATGATACGTCCAGACTTTCCGTCCAACGCCCCATTGTTAAAGTGAACCCAGTGCCAGACAACAATGAAGATGGTCAGTACTACACGTACCAGAGCCAAAGAGGATTAATTGACGCTGGGGGCAGGAGAATCTCGAGCTCAGCTACAAACACCGCCAGCAATCAAGACAGGTGGAACAGAATGACCTGTTGTCCAGAAGCTCTAGATACCCTTGACAACGATGGTCTGATATCAAACAGCTCTGGCATGCGGGATGACAAGACGGCCAGTTTCGTTCCTCTACAGTCGTCAGCAACAGTGGACCAAAATTCACGTAAGACATAACCTAGAATACTTGTATAACAAGAATCGTGTGGTAGAAGAAGACGCTGGCGATAGATGGGACACACAATGATGAAACACATTGCATGACAGTCCTTTTTCTGGAATTTTCCAGGGTAAGAGGGGCAGAGGTAGATCACAAAACTCTTGAAGAAAAGAAATGGAAAGAAGAGATATGAAAAGGATGAGAAAGGCATGGAAAGAATTTGAGCTGATGACACCCGGTATGAGAAAATGACGTGTGTTTGTTGGAAGCCTATGCTCCTTGGGAGGGGAGGGAGGTGCACTAACGGGTACTGAGGACAGATGAATCTGTTTATTTATGCTAGCTGATGAAGATACGAGCGTCGGATTGGCTAAGCGATTAGAGTACTTGCCTCTCGCGGCCAAGCTACCAGGTTTCGGGGTCGAAACCTGGCAGCATCGCTTTCCAGTCTGCCCAGCTGTGAATGGGTAACTGACTCTGCTCTTGGTTTAAGAAAGGCAAATGCAGCGAGGAAAAGAATTGATCACACCAGCTTAAAAATAGTTAGACCTAGTATAATGAAGTCTTTAACACTTCACTCCCCTACGGCAGTATCAGCTATGGGCTTACCTCTACCTTTAATGACGTTACGGGGAGCCTTGCTAGCGTAGTGGTTACCACACTGCGCTGGCGACCGGGTGACCCAGGATCAAACCCGGGCGAGAACATTTAAAGTTTTTCGTCGACTGGGATTTGGACTGGATTAACTCGAGCCCTGGCGAGTACGGTACATTTGAAGAAGTGTCGTCGACCAGGGACTGGCGGCTCCTGAGCCGACCCAGCTCTAATGGGTACCTCCGAAATCGGCGAGTATCTGCCTGAATGGCGAGGGACACCAGTCTCTGTGCAAGAAAAAAGGAATACTCACGTAAAAATCAGTCTCAGGTTAGACATAATAACCTGAGATTTCGTCTCGAGTAATAGCGGGCGTACGAAAAAAAAAAAAATGACGTTACATTAGGAGGTCAGGTTTACATATGTATACATTTGTTAAGTGTTTTGCTACAATTTGAGTTGTGAAACAGTTAGCATCTCTCCCTTCTCTTTTCACTTACTACTTCTTCTACTTGATCTAACATTTTTCTTGTACGCTACTCGTGCATTTTCCATATAGGGTAATGTAGCAGAAAATTGGGGACAGATATTGAAAAAGATGCTGAAGACATGGAAAGACCTTGAGTTGATGGTACAGGACAGGGGAAGTCAGTCACATATCTTTACGTACCATCAGAAGAAAAAGATGATCAGATCAATCAGAAAGCCACCAACACAGGATGACTACCAAGCTATGAACAGATCAGAACAAATTGTCATTCTGCGCCTCAGAACAGGACACAACCGACTCCGCAGCCACATGTATACAAAATTCAAGATTGGCAATTCAGCCATGTATACATGTGGACAGGCACCCCAGACTGCGGAGCACGTACTTCAAGATTGCCCAGAATATGATATATTGAGGCAAACCCGCTGGCCCACTGGAAGCAAAACTATATGGACCTCTGTATGAACTACAAAAGACAGTGAAGTTTATACAAGAAACAACATATATAGCAAATATAGACAATATATTTCAAGCGAACGAAAGAAGAAGAAGTCACATATATGTTAAAACCTGTACACCATGGGAAGCCGACATATATTGATTGTTTTGATTGATTGATTTATTGATTGATTGATTGACTCGTGACCTTAGTTCTATAAAGAAACATCTCCTAATTAAAATTTAAATATTTCAATTTGTCAACAGGCATGTCCAGACTTTTTCAATGGAAACAGGACATGCCAGCGTCGAACAAGCCAAGCTACTTTCCAGCATCCAGATCGCCAAACGATGTATCAGGTTTTTCTGGCAGTGACAACGTTGTGCACACGTTGCTGTCTGGACTTCAGCTTGATCGGGACTTCTCGTGGAATGCATCCTCGACGTCCTCCCAGATGGCTTCCCTTCCAGTGCAGAGCTCATTATATCAGTGCAATGATCATCACGGACTAGGCAGTGATAGCTTGCAGTCTAAGGCGTCGGATCCGAATTTGACCAAGCTGAGCACGCTCTCTGCCGATCAGCGCCGGCAGCTTTCAAACAACAACAATGCGTCTGTGCTGCTTCGGGGTCAGAACGACCAGGTGAATGACTCAAGCTTGTTTTATGACGTGGGCGACACCAAACATAATACATGGTTAGTGTACGTTTATGCTCCCTGTATTTAGAATTAACACACGATAACAAAGCATTCCAATTAGAAAATGCCAAAGACGAAGCTGAAAAACTATTATGAATGCTAAATCCACTGATAGGCCAAAGAGTAACTCTAAACAAATGTGCCTGCCTGCATGTAACGAAGCAGTACCTGGTATACTTTATAACATTTTGAAGAAAACAACTGTAATCAAATATTTATGCAAGCTTGTATAGTGTTTCACATTTATAAAATACTGGCCATAACCGCTGTTGTCCAGAACAACAGTTGGGTAGGAGAAAGCAAAAAAAAGGGGGTGAGAGGAAAAGGGGGGGGGGATTATTCCGTAGCCACTAATAAGATAAATGTGGTCATTTGCTTTTCTTTAGTTTTTTTTTCGTGCAAGAAGGAAGGTAAAAAATAATTTCACAGCTATCTTGTTTTATTCTTGTTCATCTCGTGGGTCAATGAAGTGTGGAGCACAGCTCAAATACAGCTCACAACAGTCAAGTTACAAAATAATATTTGTGAATAAGAAAGAATGTCCTTTCTGCCCTATGAGCAGCGGACGCACACAAACATATGAATTGTTGACAACAACTATGACACTACAGGTATGCCGGACAATAGTTCTCGCAGGATGTTTGAATTATCTGAAAATGTCGAATAGCAGCTGGTTGATCAACGTAAAGATGATTTTAATTTTTTGGTGTGATGTGAGAAGTCAGCCCTTCGTACTAGCATAGCCCAACTGAACTTCTTGTTTGACTTTACATCGTCCAGCATTATGGCCAAGAACTCGCAGGATTTCAAAGCTGATACCAATGTCATGTTGCATTCCTTCCACTGCATTCTGAGAATGTTTTTAAAAGTTGATGGATAAAGTGGTTAAAATTAACTGCATTCAAAGTTGGAGTGCTCTTATTAACGATAGTTTGTTTAGTAGCTCATAAAATCTGAGACGTGTAATTTATATGCCGCTGATATGTTGAATGTTCTATGGGTGAAAGGTGAAAAAAAAAACTGGAAACATCTTTGTACATGTCAGCTTTTCTTGTTCCGAAACAACTGACGTTAAAATCCTTCATTAAAAATGTGATTTAAATGAGCTAAGTGCGAAGCTTCTTTGATGGAGAAAACTGATTTGTGCCCAGAAGCAGCACGTGATACCTGAATTTTCATTTCGCACAGTTGCACAAGAACGTCACTAGTCTTTCCAAAACTGAGGAAACGGCTATTGATTAAAACAAATATTTGCAGTGCTACGCCATCTTCAATAAAATTTTCTTTCGGAAATTTAAATCACGCTTTTTCTATTTCCAAAGCTTAAAATTTGCTTTCCAACGTTTGTGTGATCAGTTTTAATTCTATATTATAAGTTTGAAAGTACACACACACACGCTCATCCACATACTCACACACACAGATACACACACCCACCTAAAAACATTGCTCACTATTTGTCTATAGCAGTGTTTCTCAACCTGTTTGTGTTCACGGCACACTTTTAAATTTTCTAAAAATTTGCGGCACACCTTTCTGACCCCGCGCCTGAATAAAAAATTACAGTGATATACTGTATACTAAATTAAATACACTAATTTGTGAGTACTTTAGAATAAAGAAAACTCAATTTGATTTTCTTTTAATTGTTTACAATTATTTTGAAGTTTATCTTTGTTTGTTCAAACTAGTTGTTAATAGCTCCTATTATTTTTGAATGAATTCAAGCTGTAAGATCAGTTTTACATTATCTGATCACTATAAGTATACTTCATATAGTAAATTTACTAAATTTGTTCGGCCCACTTTGATAAGCGTGACGGTACACTTTGATAAGCGTAACGGCACACTAGTGTGCCGCGGCACACCGCTTGAGAAACACTGGTCTATAGACACATACTGTTTTAAAGTTATCGTGTTTTTTTCTGAGCAGCATTAAACTAATGTTGCTAACATTAAAACTTAGGATTCAAAATTTGTTTTCCAATTTTCGAAATCAAGTGTGATTAGATTTATAATACACTGTGATAACTAAAATCAAAATGTCGATCAGTAAGTGTTGATTTCAGTTCACGGACCCAGTTAAGTTGTGCAGTGGTTGCAAGTGTTTTGTGGGAAAATTTCCATGTTCATTGTCATTTAAGTCATATGAATGTTGAAGACGCTTTTAAGCACGGCATTATTAGTATAGTCCGTTCGGAAATTCGTGCCCACAGAAAGTGTCAATTTTCTCCAAAACTGTTTGTTGTATGGACATGAATTTTTGCATGCAGTCTTAGATTTTCCATGCAGTTATTAATATATTTTTTGCCCTTACAAAACTCATGTCATGTTCGAATTTTCTTCTTTACGTTATATAAAAAACTCTTACTGTTGTCTGGGTTAATTTTTCTTAGTTTTACAGAAAAGTTACAAGATCCGTTCAAAAATTATTTTTTTTTTGGTTTGAATTCTTCTTCTTCTTCTTCGTTCGTCCTGAAAAGGACGGTGGTTGCGTTGTGTCTGTTTACGCCTAAGCTGTGATATCTGCACCTTTCGGTCGACACATCCGACTTCTGCACGGCATTTTTTAGGACCGGGTTTGCCTTCCCATTTCGATCCACACTCGCTCAGCCAGACTGCACAGCTGCAGACTGTTTCCAGGACCACCACGTGGAGGTGGAGTGCGGTCTTGACCAGCTCTGATTCGCTGGTCCTGACGCAGGCAGTCAAGCTATGAGTCGCTGACTGCGGTCTCTATTGCTGCGTCTTGAGGTTTGAATTAGTGTAGTGAATACATGTCCGCACGAGTGCGCACCTATTGTACACAGTCGCGAGTAACTAATAAAAAAAAAATATTTTTGAACTGATCTTGTAACTTTTCTGTAAAACTACTAAAAATTAACCCAGACAACAGTAAGAGTTTTTTATATAACGTAAAGAAGAAAATTCGAACATGACATGAGTTTTGTAAGGGCAAAAAATATATTAATAACTGCATGGAACATCTAAGACTGCATGCAAAAATTCATGTCCATACAACAAACAGTTTTGGAGAAAATTGACGCTTTCTGTGGGCACGAATTTCCGAACGGACTATACGCATCATCGCTTGGGAGCATAGATTTTTCGCCGTGGTGCATAGATTCTCCCGTAAAGCATAGATTTGCAGCTATTGCTTGCCGCAAGTTTCATTTCAGACCACGTTTTTTTTCCAGGTCTTCCCACGATGTACCGTTTGCTTTGGCTTCCTCTTCTACTGTTTTTCCACAGTTTCTTACTGGATTCCTATTCTTCTCTGTCTCTGTGGTTTCCAATCGGTGTCATATAAGGTTTCACTGACTGCTTTTTCCTCGGGTTATGCCACATCCACTTCTGATTTTGTCCCTTAATTTCCAGCTGCATTGTTTGATTCCACGTTTTATTCCGTAAGTGTGTGTGTGTGTGTTTGTTTTGTGTTTTTTTTTTACATTATACCTGGCCGTCCGATAATGAGGCATCTGTTGTGAGTGTCTGCAGTTTGGACATGACATGCTTCTTTTTTTTTTAAATAAAGTTTTGCCTCGTTTTGGCGAGGCGCGTCCCGTTCAATCTAGTCGGTTATATTAGGGCGCATGTCCAAATATAAAAGACCTTTAGGTCTGGAGAATCATGGGCAGAATCTACAACCGTGATGAACAGCTTAGTAATATTTTCTTGGAGAGTTTACTGCAGAGTTTACTACTGGTCGGAGAGAGCTAGACACAAATCTGGTTTTATTTTGTACTGGAATTGACACATTCATTTGTTTGCCTTCATTGTCGATGTTACTTCAGCAGTTGGTAAAGCTAAGCGCTTCTTTATGACGCTTACCATTCATCTTTACTGAACCTGTCTTGCTTTAATCTCGTAGGTTTCAGGTGACAATCTAGATTGCAGTTTCACACCAAAGATGTTGCGAAAGGGAAAGTATATTATGTAAACTGCACAAACATTATAGAAAGGTTTTTATGTTATGAAAAATACAAAAGTTACGCTTGAAAGAGCTTGAAAGTTATTCTTGACATCTGGAACTTTTTATATCATGAGTTCCAGGTAACAAAGGTTGCTTGAGTGTTTGTTTTGTTTCAGCAATACATTTTTCTATACATTTTTGCGTGCAATGCCGAATTTCGCTTACCAATCGCCTTATCTATGACTAGGCAAGATAGAAACAAAATCTATTTTAAGTCTAGAAACAGAACATGGCTGGAGTTAACGGGGTTGGTGTGTCAAATGTTAAATAAGAAGGAAACGTGCATCTTTTTCCACCTTCTTTTCGTTTATTACTTACTTACTTAGTCGTTCCTCTTCTACCGTGAGGTGTAGACGTTTGTAAGAGAGAGCGCCATACTATTCTATCGGATGTCTTCCTCCTGGCTTGGTTCCATTCTAGGCCTCGGTCCTTCAAAGATTGTCTAATGTTGTCCTTCTAGCGGACTTTGGGTCGTCCTAGAGGTCTGGATCCTTGGCTCTTAGTTTTCCATGCTTGTCTTGGTAGCCGATCTTTTCCCATTCTACAGACATGGCCAAACCATCTCAGTTGGGACTGTTCTACTTGGGTCTGCAGGGGTTGGGTTTTTAGGCCTTGACGTATCGTCTGTTTGCGGATCATGTCTCTTCTTGTTACTTCAACCACCTTCCTCAGATACCTCATTTCTGAGGTTTGGATCTGCCTTTTGTGGGTCGTAGTCATTGCCCATGACTTGCATCCATATGTCAAGACTGGGACATGGGTGGAGCAGTATACAGCCATCTTCGCATTCTTACCAACTTCTCTTTTGCTGAGGAATCCTCGATTTATGGCTTGAAAAAGTCTCCCAGCTGCTGCTCTTCGGGTAGCTAGCTCTGTTTTGATGCCTCCCTTCCGGTCTATGACAACTCTGGGGTATTTAAAGAGGTCGACCTGCTCCAGGACCTGTTCTCCCAGCTTAATCTGATGTCTTCTTTCCTCTCGTGATATCACCATGGTTTCTGTTTTCGAGCTGCTTATGATCATCCCTCTCTTCTCCAGCTCTTCCTTCCAGACTTGCAGGTTGGATTGAAAATGTGCCTCTGATTTAGCAATCAGGGCAACATCATCAGCAAATGCCAGCTCTGACATACAGACCTGAAAACCAGAAATTGTACCCCACTGAATACTTTCTTGTCCTCTCCTTACATGCCTTGATGGCATCGTCCATGAGGAGTATGAAAAGATAAGGTGACAGGATATCACCTTGTCTTACACCAGTGGTGGTCCTGAATTCTTCTGACTTATGGTTTGCCGTCCTCACATAATTTCTGCAAGATTGTAGAATCTCCGTATAGCATGAATCAGAGGTGTTGGAATGTTCTTCCTTGCCAAACAATCCTAGAGTTTGCCAAATGCCTTTTCCAGATCTAAGAAGTAAAGATGGATCTCACTCTTATACTCGAGAGCCTTTTCACTCAACTGTCTGAGTGTGAAGATTAGGTCTTGAGTACTTCAATTTGCTCGAAAGCTACACTGGACCTCATCCATTTGTGGCTCAGCTAGGCGTCTGAATCTCTGTGCTGCAGTATTCTAGAGTAGATTTTACCAGGGGCACTGAGATGGGATATGCCTCTATGGTTTCCACATTGTCGGTTATCACCTTTTTGAAAATCGGTGTTATTATAGCAATCTCACAATCCTTTGGTATGGTCTTGTTGCACCACGCTGCCTGTAAAACCCTTAAGAGTAATAGGTCGCCTGATGCTCCCATGTACTTAACCATTTATGGTGTTATACCATCACGCCCTGCTGCTTTGCCATCTTGATTTTCTCCAGTGCTGCCTTCAGTTCTTCCATCTTTATGTCATCTTCACCATCATTGGTTTTCTCTTCTGTGCTAGTGGTTATCATTTCTGATGCTTCACTATGCTCACCATCCAGGAGTTCTGAGAAATATTCTTTCCATCTTTCCATTACTTCCTTCGGGGCAGTAAGCAATTTGCCTTGCTTGTCCTTTATAAATTTGAGAGGGCATTGTTTTTCCTTCCTCGTGTTCTTTAGGGTCTTATAGAACAATTTCTGGTTTTCTTGCGCATCGCGTTCTAGCTTTTCTCCAAATTCTTCCCAGGACTTCTGTTTTGCTGCTAGCACCTTGTTCTTTACTTCTGTTCTGAGTTATCATATATTCTCTGTGTTTTTCCTTGTGTGTTTTTTGCTCCTAAGTATTGTTTCCATGCCTTTTTCGTCTCTCTTATGTTCTCTTTAACCTCATCTGTCCACCAAGGTGTCCTCTTTCTCTTGTTCCCAAGTCGAACGTCACCACTTGCTTCTGCTGCAGCTGTCTTTATGATGTCCTTGAATTTCAGCCAGAGTGTTTCCATGTCATCAGGTTGTTGTTCTGTGTTTGTCACTGCTGTAGCAATAAGCCCCTGGTATCTGGTCTTCACTTCTGGCTCTCTCATCTTGTGAGTCTTAATGCTTGTTTCTCCTGTTCGTTTACTTAACTTCTTGCGTGATGTTAGGCAGTTCCTAGGCCGAGTAACTGTTTCAGTTGTTCTTTTAATTGTTAACAAGTAGTGGTCACTTCCAATCTCTGGCCCCCTCCACACTCTAGCATACCGGACATACTTGAATGCGCTCTTCCTAACTATGGCATTGTCGATCACTGACTTCTCATTCTTTGTTGGTTCACACCTAGTGTATACATGTATGCGCTTATGGGGGAACTTTGTGTTTGTAATGATCAGATTCTGCTCACTGCAGAATCTAAGGAGTCGCTTTCCATTGTCATTAAGAGTATCTTCTCCATATCTTCCGATAACTCCACCCCATCTAGCATGGTCATTTCCAACTCTGGCATATAAATCTCCGAGCAGGATTACTTCTTCCAGGCAGTCGTCCACTGTCCTTTGAAGCAGCTCGAAGAATTCCTCCTTGACCTCGTCTCGCTCATCTTCATTTGGCCCATACATAATGACAAGGTTGACTATGGTTTCTCCTTCTTTTAGTTTTAGGACCATAATGCGTTCCGAAACAAAGTTCCATCCCTTGATACTATCCCTTTGGTTTTTGGCCACGATACAACCCACGCCCCCTTTAGCGCTTTCAGATGTGAGAACACCACTGTAGAGCAGCGTGTCGCCATCGAGATCCATAACTCCTTGTCCTTTTTTCTTTGTTTCTGTTAAAGCCAGGATTTCTAGTTTTGCTTTCCTCATCTCTTCCACCAGCTCCTCTTCCTTCCCATTTATACTTCTTGTGTTTCATGTTACCTCTACACCTCACGGTAGAAGGGGAACGACTAAGTAAGTAAGTAAGTAAGTGTTTCATGTTCCGTATGTCGTAGTCCGTTCCAGTTCGTCGCCTTTAGAATCAGTCCGGTTTTCTCTCTTATGTTTCTCGTAATCTGGTTTTTAAGATAAACAGGTGATTGGCCTGTTGTGCCTTTGCATGGTGGAGGGGCTGCCTCCTTATGGCCTCCATGCAGGCCGCCTTCCTCCTTTTTCAGCCGGGCTTGGGACCGGCCTAGGCGGAGTTTTCGTTTATTGAATACAATAATTATTCAAAGCCTTATATATTAATATAGACATGCAAACTATCTGGAGCGTCTTTCAGAAGACAGAGCGAAGTTTCTCGCTGTCTCTGTGATTTTAAAACTTTATTTTTAGACTAATTATGGTGATGGATTGTTCCATTAAAATGTGACCCTTTCTTTCTTTTTTTTTTTAATTCTTTGTTTTATGCGTCTGTGTAGAATAGGCAATAGTGTCTCAACTCAATGAACCGGCTTTATTTTGAATAACAAGCTTTTTTATATTAAAAACAATACTCGATTTTACTAAAAAGATACACAAAAGGTGGCCAAACGTTGATATTCTTGATTATCAGTCATCAGAATTAAATGCTTATTCTTTTTTTTTTTAATTCAGAAACTACGAACACAATTTTTTTTTTCATTTAAAAAAAACCTTATCATCTTACTTCTTCTTCTTCTTTTTCTTCTACTACTTCTTGTTCTCTTTAAATCTTCCATCTGGCATAGGTAATTATATGTTGCCTCTACTTCCCATTACTACTGCTTTTCGCTATTTCGGTTGTTGGATTTCTTCACACAGTGCTATAAAATTGCCTACCATTTTCTACGTTGTCTGATGTGTCTTACTCCTTCTATTTTTATTTTTCACAATCTTTTACCTGTCCTCTCCACATAATGTTTCCAATACAAGTGGATGGATTGCCTCTGTCTGTTGTGGGTAGTGACTGCCAATAAAACATTGACTTCTTAGAGGAAGTTATCAATTGTATTTTCAACTGCCCATTGAATACTTTCGTGTAAAACCTGAAGTCTTTGATATTCTGTTAAGTTTTAAAAATGATTTTACATGATTAATTTCCTTGCAAAACTATTGGTTTTTATTTAAACCTTGACATTGTGATGCAGGAAAGTACTAAATATAAACAATTGGATGATCAGCGTTCAGTGAAATATAATATATAATTTTCTAGCCATGTTGTTTTATTGGTGTACCTAATGAACCTATTGTAAGTTTTAGACTTATATGTGATATTAATATTATTTCATCTAAATTTAATTTCAAATCATTTTTTTTTTTGGGTCAGTCTAAATTCACGTGTGAACGTGAAATAAGCCTTTCACCCTCCGTCCTCGTCCATGTTTACTTGACAAGATAGCTCCACTAAATACCACCGACAGAACAGATAATTTGGATCTTTACTTTTGTTATTTAGTTTGTACACAGTCAGTTCTGCTCCCATGGTGTACTTATATTAAACCATTTGCTTTCTAATGCAGCGCAGGGCATCTCCACCAAATTATATCGTGCTCTGCTATTACCTTTCTATAGACATATCCAATATTGTAATTTTCTCCTTTCCCAGTGTACTCTGCTACGTAATATCTTGCTGCCTATCTTTAGCATTTATTCAGTTTGTTTAATCAACATCACTAGACCCGAAGGTCTTTTCTATTTCGACATGCGCCCTAATATAACCGCCAAAACGTGGTAAAATTTTATTTTAAAAACAGTGTTGTAACATTCTATCTATTCTTGTATCAGGTCTAATAATGGCTTCACATTTGGGTATTTGGCTGCAGATTTCCAGATTTGTCTGATATTTGCTTTGATGATACGCTATTTTTCTGTCTATCTTTTGATGTTTCACTCATTCCTACGCCCTGTTATTACCTGCTAGCCTTAGACCTTTCTTTCAATTATGTTTTTTTTGTTTAACCACAGTATTGTTCAACATATTATACTAGTCTAAGTTTGACATATTTCATGATTCATTGCTTTATTCATAGTTTGTCCTTGACTTCTTGATTTACTTGTTTCTTGTTCAAGAAATGCACCTCATTCTACTACATATCCAAGTTTCAGTACGGTATCATTTTTTTTCATCAGACTGTCCATAACCCTTTACCATAATAAAAGAAGAGATATATACCACTGTCTGACTTTCTTTTTTTAACTATTTTCATAGGTCTATGAAGAACAGGCAAGAGTGCTCTGACGACCAAGGAGTTTCTGGAACCAGCAACTTAGGGTGTGGTCCAGTACTTTCCCCGTCCATGCAAATTCTTAACAAAAAGGTAGTTTGTCTTTTTCAAACATGTATCACTATCGCTTTGGTATCACTTCATGTTTATTATCGTCCGGCATCATTTGCTTGCTTCCTTCTTATGCAACCTGTAGCCAACTAACGCAGCTGGTCCTGATTAATCAGTCAATATATATTATTTAGCTCCCTGAGGAGCATAGGCCTTCAACAAACACATGCCAAGAACTCCTGTCACATGCCATCAGCTCAAGTTCTTTCTACGTCTTCGTCATCGTCTTCACTTCTGTCTAAAGTTCTCTTCTTCGTGTGTTTTTGGTCTACCTCTGCCTCTCTTACCCTGGATATTGCAGAACAAAGACTGTCTTGTGATGCTATCCACAGGTTTCCTCAAAGTGTGTTCTATTCATCACCAGCGTCTTCTTCTCATCTCTTGTTCCACTTGCACACTTGTTTGATTCTTATCATCAGTTCCACATTGGTGACCTTGTCTTACCATTTCAATACTTCTTTTCTACGCAAGCACCCATTTATGAAATTCTGTAGTTTTTCGGTCGTTGTTTTTAATAATCTCCATGATTCAGAGCCATTCAATAGGACTGTCTTGACATTTGAGCTGAAGATTCTTTCCTGTGTTACCTAGGGCCCGAAAGGAAAGAATAGCAACACTTTACCCTACCAAGCATGTCGTAAACGCCACGAAGGACTGTGGGCATGGGACTTGTTACACCATCCTGTAAAAAAAAAATACAAATAATTTTTACCACAACAATTCAACAAACATTATGGATAAGTCAAATACAGAATATGTCAATTCAGCTGTCCAAGACGGCTGGTCGGTGCATTAATGTGTTCTGTAACAATTTGTTGTACGTAATTAATTTGCAAGCCCAATGCACACCATCATGTTAGTCTCCTCCTAAGACATGCCCGAGGGGGCAGTAAGCCTATTCGTTTTCTCCTGAACCACGTGAACTAGACGGGACATGAATCGACATTGTTTTCACTCAAGTATTTTAAGTATTCACGTATAGACATTTCGACGCCTTATTACTGCTTCATCCCATTTCAATTTCAGCTTGTTTTGAGAAAAACGCGTTAAGAGTTTTTGGGTTATTAGTTCACAAAAAGGTTATATCACTTTAAAATTAAATTTTGCATGATGTTCCAAACTGTTAACTGTAAGATAAGTGTTTGATCAAAGATTTATGACCTCGAGTCAATTTTGGCCACAAAAAGGTTATATCACTTTAAAATTAAATTTTGCATGATGTTCCAAACTGTTAACTGTAAGATAATGTGTTTGATCAAAGATTTATGACCTCGAGTCAATTTTGGCCAAAAGCGGAGATGAAAAAAAGGGTTACAATAAAGGTCAAAACACCAAATGTAACAGAATAAGCTGGGTGGTTTCCAGGGGAGGGGGGGGGGGGGGGCTATGGGGCAAAAAACGAACACAAAGGACCACTTTTTCCGCCACGCTTGTCGTAAAACGCAATTAAGCTGAGGCTGTACATGAGTCTATCACCTTAAGTGTAAAACAGCTGTGTAAAACAGTTGTTACATATGCCATCACTGCGAGATCACAATTGCTTTTACGGAGGCGCCTTGCATGGGGAATATAGTGTATTTAGGTGCGGCCTTAGAGCACTTGGCGCCATGGGCGAGTAGATTGACATGCACATCCTCTCCATCTCTTGCGAACGAGAAAGTTAATTACACTCTACTGGAAAGCTAAGATACATACATTAAACTGCAGATTTAGTTTGAGATGGTTATTAGTTATAAAAATATAAGACAAATTTAGGAGACCAAGAGCTAGGGATTCAGACTTTCAGGATGACCCAGTGTTCGCTGCGATGACAACATTAGACATTCTCTGAAGACCCAGGAATATATTGGAACCAGGTTAGGAGGAAGACAGCCGATATGATAGCATGACGCTCTGACAACCTCTACACCCCAGGGTAGAAAGAGGAACGATTAAGTAAGTTAAAACAAACAAACAAACACTACGATAACAACTAAAAACGGAATGTTAAAAGAATGTCGCACTTTGGTTCTAGAGTTTTCGTGTAAAAGATTTACGTTGCTTATTTCGGCGCAAGTGAATTTGTGTCACATATGAAGAATGGGTCCAACTTCTTGCCTTTGTGCCCCGGTGACCCCACCCTAAGGCCGGTCCTGGCTGTATTGGTGGCACAATGTTCTCTAACTTCGACTACCCCAGAGAGCTGAATGGCACCCCAGTAGTACATTATTCTCCTAAAGGCAGCATAGTGCGCCTGTTGGTTATAGTAAATTCTCTCATGAATGCACTAACAAGGAGTCGGTAAACCGGTCGATGACAATCTACTGGTAGGTCACAGGAAATAAAGGTTGTTTCACCCAGTGCTTTTATATGTACTTACTTACTTTTGTCGATCAACTGTTATCGTGAAAAATAGATAAACTGTTATCGTGAAAAATAGATCAACTGTTATCGTGAAAAATAGATCAACTGTTATCGTGAACAATAGATCAACTGTTATCGTGAAAAATATATCAACTGTTATCGTGAAAAATAGTGGCGTTCTTGAGCCAAGTATGTCGCATTGGCTGCTAGTAGTAGCCCCCCTTCAGTAATAACTGACTTTGGGAATGCGCCCCTGATGTGATAGCCCTTAGTTGTTTTTTCCCCCGGTGTTCCTGTCGGCGAGTTCTTTTCTCGTTTGCTTGTTGTAAGAGATTTTCGCCCAGTCTGAGGTGGCGCTGTAAAGAGCACCGTCACTTGGTGCGATCGGCTGCTTCATCCTCCCAAGGCTGCTGCAATTATGTCCCGTACCTTCACCTCAGCTGCCTGCGATCGCCCGACTGTTCTTTTGCCATCTGCCAGTTGTCCATAGAAAAAATCTTAGGGGATGCATTGGCTGCTATGATCCCGGATTATTGTAGGATATCGTCCCTGTGCATTGAAACCAGAGCTTCTGCTGTTATAGGCGTGTAATGGTAATTATGAGGCTCCATTCTCATGAGGCGGCCAAACCACTTCAATTTCTGCTTCTCTACATACTTGATGCAGGATATACAAGGTGGTCATAAAGTCTTTCCCTGATTTCAAAAATTAAAAACAAAAGTGTTTTATGGTATTTTGGGGTCAGAGAACCCATGTGTTGTGTTAGAGCACGAGAGGGACAGTCCTAAAGTGAATGTGTGGTGTGCTTTGTTGCACAATAAAGTTATCAGACCATTGTCAGCATCAAGGTCCAAGAAGTTTTTTTTAAAGACACCATACCGCTGGATTGGAAGTGATGGGCCCATACCATGGCCTCCACGTTCGCCGGATATTACACCTCTATACTTTTTTCTGTGGACAAAGTGTACAGTTCACCAATTTCAGATATTGACACTTTGAAGGCAAGGATAACACAAGTGCTTGCGACGGTGACTGAGGAGATGTTATCAAACACATGGCCAGAAATTGAAAAGCGTTTAGACATTATCCGTGCAACAAACGGCGCAAATGTTGAAATCTACAAATAGCATTTAAAAACCTGTTTTAGTTCTGGAATAATTTCCAAAAAACCAAGTGTCTCTGCACAGAATACTTTTTTTTTAATTTTTGAAATCAGGGAAAGACTTCATGACCACCCCGTACATCCTTCAATTTTTCTGATGCCATCATGTCTCAATTTCTCATTTTAGTCTCCTCTGGTAACATTTATGACTTTTTTTTAAAGCCATCTCATCTCACAGGATGTAGTCTTCCTCTTGTGTGCTTTGGTCAGAGATCGTGTTTGATATTGACAGCAAAGAGTTGGTGAGAATGTACTATGTATCAGATATTTTATAGTTTCTATATTGATTATTATACGTCGGAGTAGTTGTGACAATCGATGAGTCACTGTGCTGGCAATTTGACATCTTGTTTTAATTTCTCTGTCAAATCTTCAATTTTCTGTAAAATGCTTCCTACTTATCTGAACTCTGGAACTTGTTTAAGCTTGGTATTGTTGCCATGTATGTTAAGTGGGCCTGGCTATTTACTGATCTTCATAGTTTCCGTCTTTGATGTGTTGGTATTTTCCACATGCCGAATTAAGTGCATTTTTGAAAGTTTGTAATTTTTCATCATCAAACGTTAGACTTTGGTCATCTGCAAAGAGTAACTCATTCAGTGGGCTGTATTCTCTCTTTTCTGGGTTTACTTCATCTTCTGAGTTTGCTTTGGGTAGTGTTTTGTCGATGTAAATGTTGAACAGTAATGATGATAACACACAGACTTCTTGAACTCTTATTAAATGCATAAATTATTTCATCAGTTGTACATACTTTACTTCTGCACGTATGATTGTGACGGGATTGCCTCCTCTGTTCTGTAGTTATGGTCCAACAATGGCCAAAATTTAAAGTATACAATGAGGATTTTTAAAGGTATCTACCTTCGCTCAAGATTACTCTTGGCAGAGTTATAAATAGAAGGATGGTGCTTCTGTTTTAGTGAGTCTTCATGGGATTTTTCAGAAATCCACAACGCTGAATTTATCAAAGCAGTCGTGAACTTTGCATCTGCCCGCCAATACTATGAAAAAAAGATATATTAGCTCGAGTCTGAACCCCCAACTGAATTATTATTAATTGAAGTAAAATATTACTTAAGTAGCTCTGGTGTACATATTTATATTTAAGATAACTGATTTATACTTGTGCACTTCTCTCTGTAATAAATAAATCAACTTTGAATTTGTAGATACATATAACACATTTAAAAATCAATTATTGTTTAACATGAGTAAATAAATAAGCGATGATAGTGAATTGAAGTATTGAGATTTTCTTCACTGAAAATGGTTACGGTGGGGGTTGTTTTGGTGGTGAGTTATTTTGCTTTGACCAGATTGAAATTACTTAACTGGCCAGATGTTGAAATAGTCTGCTGACTGCTCCGTAATCATCGACTTCTGTGGTGAGGGCACGTCCCAGGCGTAGTTGCAGGGCTAACCGCTCCAAATGTCAAGGCAAGGATCTTCACAACCCGTCAAAGGCAGACATCTAGCATAGACCACAAGCGCTCGATCCACAGACTCGTACAATCTGGTGTCACACACTGATATCTCCAACTTGCACCACAAACTGGTATCACCAAATTGTAACACAAACCCGTGTTGGGTAATATTTATTTACAGACGTATTGCACAGGAAGACTTCCGAACAATGTTGGGCTACAGGTTATGAGGCCGTCTTACAGGTAGTCGAGTATTACTTTAATTATAATCCCACTATTACCCTGATTATACGTCCCGAGGACTTTGTTGTTTCCAGTATTATAAAGTCGAATGTTCTTGCTGGTTAATTTTAGAAGTCCTCAATACTTGGTCCAATCCTCTTTATTTAAATCCTACCTTTCTATGGTCCTGGCTAGTCTGAAGTTGTCGTCTTGACTCAATGGAACAAAGTGCTGGGATCTAAACTCGTGCTACATTATAAGGGACTTTTTCGCCCATGCTCTCCCAGCTTTCTACGCCGTGAAAGTCACCAATCTAACGTCGTCGTCTTTAATATATTTTTTGTAGACTAAGCAGATTTAAATCTTTGACTTTCGTATATATCTTCTCCCTCCTTCCCTCATGAAATTTAGCATGACAACCGGCAATTTCAAACTCCTCTCATTTAAAGTAGTAACTCTACTGGTTGTTCGTATGAATTCTCAGTTTAAATGGTTATCATAAATGTTGAGAAGCACGAGTGTTCCCCCCGAAAGTGTTATGTAACTTTCCTGCCGGCAAATTCATGTTTATCTTCTGAGTGTCAATATGAGAAGTTTGGACTCCTAGCTTGCTATGAGCGAGATACAGGCATTGTTTTTCTGTCTGCTCCTAGCTGGGTTGTTAATGTTATCTCTACCCATGGTAGATAATGCGAAAATAACAACGCGATACCTGAGTCATGCGTTCCGATATGAGAGAAAATACAGGAAAGGAAGAAATGAATGGAAGACTCAAGATAGAAAACAAAGTCAGGTACAACACGCTAAAATGAAGAGCACGGTAATTTCGTGACAATGGTACAGACTTCTAACAGTATCTATTGTAGGTGAGAGTATATAATAGTGTATATGAAATGTCCGATAATCTACTCCAGAAATATTTACGAGAATAAGTCTTAGATGGAGAGATAATATTTCTTAATAGCAAGCTCTGAGGGTTAACGAGATGGCAACTGCTTATTACCTTGAAGAGAATGGAATTAGCTAAGCAATGTTTAAGTCTCTGCCACCTGTCCCGGGTTGCCTCCCCTTAGCTCTGCAGTAGTGGTCCAACAGTGGCCAAACCACAAGACAAATCTCGGTCTTCAAAGGTGTCTACCTTCACACAAGATTACTGTTGGCAGAGTTGTAGGTAGAAATTATGTGAGGACAGCAAACCATTAGTCAGAAGGGTTCAGGACCACCACTGGTGTAAGACACGGTGATATCCTGTCACCTTGTCTTTTCATACTCCTCATGTACGATGTCATCAAGGCATGTAAGGAGAGAACAAGAAAGTATTCATTGGGGTACTGGAAGATGAGACAGGTCTGTATTTCAGAGCTGGCATTTGCTGATGATGTTGCCCTGATTGCTAAATCAGATTAAGCTGGGAGAACAGGTCCTGGAGCAGGTCGACCACTTTAAATACCTCGGAGCTATTATAGACCGAAAGGGAGGCATCAAAGAAGAGTTAGCCACTCGAAAAGCCGCAGCTGGGAGACTGTTTCAAGCCATAAATCGAGGATTCCTCAGCAAGAGAGAGGTTGGTAAGAAAACGAAGATGGCTGTATACCGCTCCACCTATGTCCCAGTCTTGACATATGGATGCGAGTCATGGGCAATGACTACAAACCGCAAAAGCCAGATCCAAACCTCAGAAATGAGGTATCTGAGGAAGGTGGTTGAAGAAACATGGTCCGCAACCAGGACGATACGTCAAGGCGTAAAATCCCACCCCCTGCAGACCCAAGTAGAACAGTCCCAACTAAAATGGTTTGGCCATGTCTGCAGAATGGGAGAAGATCGGCTACCATGACAAGCATGGGAAACTAACAGCCAGGGATCCAGACCCCCAGGACAACCCAGAGTCCGCTGGGAGGACAATATTAGACAATGTTTGAAGGACCGAGGACTAGAATGGAACCAGGCCAGGAGGAAGACAGCCGATAGGATAGTCTGGCGCTCTCTCTCCGAAACCTCTACACCTCACGGTAGAAGGGGAACGACTAAGTAAGTAAGAGTTGCAGGTAGAAGGATAATGACGCTTCTATCTCAAGGTAGTTTTTACACGATATTCAGAAAAGCGAGAACAATGCTGCATGAGGCTGAGCAAACGTTAACTTTAGTATCTGTCGTCAAATTTTGTAAAGGATAGGGTTTTCGTATAATTCGTTAACTCGTTCAAGCCCCCAGCCGAGTTAGGTCAGCGAAATTCCTCTTATTATTACATATTGCTCTGTTTAAGTGTATTTAAGAAATTGTCTGAGACATATAGATGTAGTACATTCAAAATGATTAAATCAACTTTAGATTTGTCTTTATACAAGTAACAAATTTAATAATCAATTATGTTTTAACTGTTATAAAAATGAATAACTCCTTATAGAAAAGGTTGTCATCGTTGGGTGATGTTATGGCGTTAAAAATTGGATAGTTCACATGGCAGCTTTTATGTTTCTGCAAATGAATTTGTCGTTCTGCTCCAGCTGATGTGTGGTTCTTTGTAGATGGATGCCTGATTCACACTCGTCACTGGTCAAGTTTGAAAGTCGTAGCACGTTCCAAGAAGTGTCAGGGAGTAAGTACCAAGCTGGTCCCGCGTCTCTAAGACCTGTCCGATGATGTGCTGGTGTCAACTTCAGGCCACTTACACCCTCACTTGTTCCAGACATAGTATCTTCAACTGGTACCACAAACTAGTGTCACAAAAGAAGAGAGCAAATACCCTCTTGAGTATTGTTTCCCGACACATACTTATGTGTCCCCCTCTTCCTATTCCACCATCCCATCTATCTCAGAACTGTTACTCTCGCTGAGAATTAATATTAATCCCATTAAGCGGAAAACGTTCGTTATATTTAAATTGAATAGATTTATATTTGACTTTACATCTACCATGTTTGAACATGTTAATATATATTCAATATGTTTACATTTACATCTACACTGGTTGAAAATGTTAATAATATATATTATGTACATCATTTCATTCATCATTCACTCCCTGCTCCATATCGAACTTGGGACTACCTCTGCTTTTGGTTATCTGTAAGAAACTCGAAATAAAGGAGTCACTAGCCCTGGCAGTGGTGGTTCATGAAATAATTTTTCTATATGCTGAGGTTGCCAGCCTCACATAACTTGAGCCTCACGTCCACTAGCAATTTTCACATATTAATATTCACATGTCAATATATACATATTATTTCACATGTTAATAATGCAAAATATAGAATTTAAAATGTACAACTTACGCCAATCTTTAGGCTCACAGACTACTGGCTCAAGAGAAATAGTTTAAGGCAGCTTGACGATACCTCTTACACGTGGTCTGGGGTGTTATTTTAGCAATAAGTTCCAACTTTGACTTTGTATTTCAGATTCCTCAAATTCCGGTTTTCCTTGCTAATAATGGTAGAGTTTTCTTGGGAGATAATTCTTCAAGATGCTCAAACAAAGTCCGGTCCGGTAAATGAATCTGCTGCTATTCTTAACTCTGGTAAGGTCTGGTTGTCTTCTTGACGCGAGGTGAATTTTCACAGTGCTCTAAATTGATTAAAGTGTCAAGTTATATTACACTTTCCCCCGCAGTACTTTGTTACGATTTAGTTAGGGTCCAATCAGGAATTTTGTTGTTCCTATGTTTCGAATGCCCTCTAATCGTTTCAAAACCTGTGTGTTTTGGTGGGGTAATTCAAAATATTTCCACTATGAAATTTCTATACGTTAATGCAAAGGTAATGTCTTCTAAATATGGAAGTGAGATTTCCTACTATTCTCGTCAGTGATTACAAATAACTTCTTACTTTTACCTCAAGTAATATCTTCGTAATACTTCTATCCGGATGCTATTACCTCATTCCGTCTTCCAGGTGCACGTCTGTAGTATGTCCCCAGACGGGTAATTTATCTCCCCGTCCTTGTGCAAACACCGACCCTCGTGTAACCATCTGGGCTGTGACTCTTCACGACAGTAATTAAGGAATCTCAATCGCCATTTCAGCGCTAAATAAACTGGCTGGGCGTACGTCGTGCTAATTCGGCGCGGCCAAGGTTTGGTAGACGAGAATTTTACCAACATGACTGTCGGTCAATATTGCTACCTGCCTACTCACTTAGCAGGGATGGTTAGATAAACAGACAAGACGAATTATTACTGAAAGGAGTGTAAGGTGATTAGGAAATAGCTAATATCTGCTTGATAGCAGAGAAAGAAATGTGCTGAACGCGGAAATAGCACGTAATCAGTACGCACAACAAATGTAACTGAATAAGGCCGGAGAGGACAAGAGATCGACCCAAAAATTATGTGAAATTTCTTCATAATAGAAATAGATTTACAAAATTAACTGGCTCAAAGAAAGTTTGTTCCCAGCTGAAATTATTTGTTCAGTACTAAAAAAAAATATGAGTACAGTATCGTTTTATCTCAGTGTATTAACTTTAACTCTTAATTTATATTTACAAATATAAAATAGAAATGTTTATTCTAAAAATTAAACATTAGAGTCCACAGAAAGTGAAAAATCAACAAATAATTCATACAAATAAGACTATTAATGATCCTTCCATGGAATGTTTGAGGGAAAGAACTTATTCTCTTAAGATATTTAGAACTGCGTTATTAATATTATGAATAGGGGTCTCAATATGTTGTAATGAAATTAGGGTACAGTTTGAGTTAACGTCTCGTCTGCTCTTGGAAAGGTGTATGTTTTTGTGTTCTTCTTATACTGCAATGATGTGACCAGTGAGTGTTGACTTGCTCTTGTTCTAGCACCTGGCAAGGGTAATTTTTCTCACGATCGTGCGTTATTACACCCAACCTTACTTCGAATGTCACATCGAATGAGGGATGTGGACACATTCCTGTAAGAGGCTTATTTTCCCACACAGATGTGTACTTCAGCCCATTGGAAACCCACTTGGGACCTGTTCACTTTTCCAGTTTGTAGAATTTTTCTAGACGGATTGCTACCAGACTTAGGCTGTATCTTAGGACTAACTTTTACTCTTAAAAAAAGGTAAAGGATCCCGTTACACGCCCATTGAGGCATATTGGGAATATGATGTTAGGCCCAAATTTTATTGACCATCGGCACACTAGGGGTGATGTGGTCAGCATCACGCCGGCCACCTTAACCTTCCCAGAAGTTGCTCTGGTACCCAAATGGGGCTGGGTCGACCCAGGAGCCGTTTGTGGCCTAAAAAAAAATCCCACATCATCTGGGGATCGAACTATAGACCACTGAGCTAGTAAGACAGTGCACCAACCACTATACTACCGCGGCTGCCCAACTCTTAGCTATAGTGCGTTTCACAATGTTTGCCGCTGTTTAATATTCAATACCTCTGAAACCACTTGATCGTAATTGTTGTAACTTTGCATATGACCTAATGATCGCTATGTCCCGAGGTGGACATTTTTTTCCTCGTTAACAAACTTATGGTTTTAAATTTTCTTTATTTAAAGTATACAAAATCGACCACCTCCTAGTCCAACCGTGTATTGAAAGGGCTTACCCCTTCATATTTGTGAGCTATTTCGATTTAACATCTTGAACGTATTTCACGTGATTTTCCCCGTGTTTCAGCACACTACCGCACTGTTTTGAACATTACATTGATCCTTCCGGTGTGTTCAGTTACAGTGGCGTATCCTGGTAATGCGAGCTAGGCGTGCTGCTACTTAAAATGAATATGTACGCCTACTAATTAACGCCTTCCCCTCTTTAAAAACCAACTATATTCAATTACGCAACGATAGTTATTCGGCTGGAAGAAAAACATTAACTAAATAATACATATTTTCACTTACAGGTTTCACTTGAAGATCAGATCTATTCTTCTTTCCTTTTGCAGAAATTTCTCTGTTACAGCATCGTAAAATGTATTCTTCATTCTAACCTTGCTCAAAAGTTCCTTTTCAATGGACAATAGGCTGAGACTGGAGAGTCGATCTTGACCTTGTGTAGATCTGTGGTAACTGTGGATTCGCTTTAAAGCTGAAAACGATCTTTCTACAGAAGCAGTAGTTGCTGGAATTGTCATTATCATTTCTGCCAGTTTGAACACTTCTTTAAAGCCTGAACTGAGATCATTTTCAACTAAGAACTGCAGTAACTCATGAACTGACTTGTTGCAGAACTCATCCGAACAATAAAGTACAACAAGTTCATTCTTCAATCTTACATTCTCGAACATTTCTCCATAAACGTCTTTTAATTTTTTGATGAGGTCCTCTGGAAAATTTTTCTTCAAACTGGTATACTTTTGCTCATAAAGAAGGTGAAAATACTCAAGTTTCTTTAAAGCTGCAAATCGTGTTTCTGTGTGAACACTAATGTTATCAATGATTTCAAAATACAGTTGGCAACATGCATTTTTTCCTATACAACCACGGCGTCGTTTATTTGTAGGTGATTCAAATTCTTCTCCCCTCCTTCCTAATGCAGCATACCAAATCTCATTAAAGGCAGTATCCCTTGCTCGTTGAAGTTCATTTTTGATCTCTTCTATTTTCTTGCAGCAGTACAAAATATCGAAATTTCTTGTTTGAAGTAAATTGTATAAAACATCTTATATGCAAATAATCTTGAAAATACTTGAAGTAGGAAAATTGTATTTAGGCTCCTCAAGAAAGACAAAAAGCCTTGCGATTTAACCACTCCACCCCTCCTCTTTGCGCGCATCCCATTCTAAAGAACAATCAATGACATTTTCAAAAAAGTCAATAAGCTCTGACCAATGATCGTTCACTGTATGTACTAATCTGGAAGTGAAGTTCCACCTGGTAGGTGCTACAGTTGGCAACTTGTTAGAAAGAAATTCTTGAAGAGCTATTGTTCTCTTAGACGATTTTGAGAAAAGTGGAAGAAACGTCATCTGCGAGAAGCCGCACTTAGTATCTATGAAAAGTAAATATTTACGTGAAGTACGGGAAATGCGTAATCAAGATTATGATATTTTGTATGTGGATGAAACTTGGATCAATGCTCACCACACAAGTGAAAAGGAATGGCAGTTATCAGATGGAACGATTAAAAGATGTGTACCCAGTGGAAAAGGACAACGTCTGATAATGGCACATGCAGGCAGCAGACATAACGGGCTAGTGAAAATTGCAGAACTTATTTTCACTTCCAATTATACGGACAACCGGGACTATCATACCGAGATGAACGGTAACATATTTAGAGAGTGGATTGAAAATACTCTTCTTCCGTCCCTAGACAGACCATCCTGTCTGATAATGGACAACGCATCATACCACAACGCTGTGGCAGAAGAAGACAAAATCCCGACATCTTCGACTACAAAAGATGCTATAAAGCTTTGGCTCAGAAAAGAAGACATTCCATTTCACGAGGGGTTTCTGAAACCTGAATTACTGTCCCTTGTTAAGAAATCACAAAAGACCAAGATATTCCATATAGACAAGTTGATTCAACAGCATGGTCATATGTGTTTGAGACTGCCACCTTATCATTCACATTTAAACCCAATTGAACTCGTTTGGGCAAAAATTAAAGGACAGGTGGCAGCTGAAAATAAAACTTTCAAACTATGCAATATGAAAGAACTAACATATGCCGCCCTCTCGCAGATAGACAAAGATTATTGGTGTAAATGTGAAGACCTTGTCTTAAACGAGGAAAATGACTATTGGAAAAAAGATGGACTGTCGTTCGTTCAGCCGAGAATAGTCATCAATATGTTAGACTCGCCTGACTCAGAATAAGTGTGTAAATACCTTATATGTTTTATATATGTTTTCTCTTCCATCTATGTGTATATGTAAACCTATTCATTTCCTTTTTATCTCCGCGATTTCACTATTATTTTTAACACACACAGTACTTTCACCTCTTCATGCATCCATTCACGTTTTAGTATAAAAAGTAACATTTACAACGAATAGGGGTTATTATTCTCTCAAATATTTCGAAGAAATAAAAAAAAGGAACTCATGTAGTAATCAGTTAACAAACCCCTCTAACATTCGAATTGTATAGACGCCTATGCCGAAAATATGCAACTTCCTTCATTTACGGTAAATTATTTCTTCCAGGACAAAATAATTACTTCGTTAAAAAAGATCAAAGGAATTAGCCGTTGCAAGAAAAGAACACTACCTGCAACATTGAATTTTATAAAAAACTTTGGGACATTGAAAATATAAGACCACATGCAAAAAAATCATGTTTATCAGTGCAAGGAATATGGAGATATTTGAAGTCAATCGTCGACCGATCTTTTTGAAACGCACTATAGCACTAATTTTACAACCTGGGATTTACTTTAAAAAAAAAATAAAGTTAGTACTGAAGATGTATTTAACGGTATGTAGACATCATTCAATCGCTTCTGCTCTTCTGTCTTGGATTTCAAATGAGCCAAAACTAATGTATGTTTGTTATAATAAAGCTATGTCCATTTTCATTGCGCCAGAATCGGAGACAAGTCAATCGTCGACCGATCTTTTTGAAACGCACTATAGCACTAATTTTACAACCTGGGATTTACTTTAAAAAAAAAATAAAGTTAGTACTGAAGATGTATTTAACGGTATGATCCTATACTAGACATCATTCTAAAACTCTCGGAGATCGCTTCTGCTCTTCTGTGCTTGGATTTCAATGAGCATACTAATGTAGTTGTAAAAAGCTATGTCATTTATTCTTTCCTTGGCCAGAGCTTATGCGCTGCTTTCATCCTATGAGAGGAGAGATTTGGGGGGAACTTTATTTCAAATTCTGGTCACAAATGAAATCACTTCTGATAAAAAATGTGTTACCGTTTTCTTAGATATATGAGCTGCGTTATATGTAAACTTTCCGAATGTATGGAGGATTATCTCACGAAAAATGAACAAGGGAGAAAAAAATGGATGGATAGAGAAGGTGAAACAGGCATCCTAAAGAAATACAGCACGCCATCACAGTAGATCGCACTGCATGCTCTAGATCGGAATAAGATAATTAACCTAATTTGCTTCCATTCACGACATATACAGTAGATTACAAAAAAATCAAAACTCATATAATACGTTCCAAGCTCTATACTGACCGGGAAACTTCGAATTAAATATCTTAAAGTGTACAGACCGGGGAACTGCAAGTTTAAAGTCCCAACATGTAGAGACGGGGGAATTGCTAGTAGTTAATGTCCAGAAGTTCACAGATAGACCTCTACACCTCACGGTAGAAGGGGAACGACTAAGTAAGTAAGTAAGTAAGTTCACAGATAGAATTTTAATATCACAGAGCATGTAATCCGGGGGAATAGAGAGTTTAATGTGCCGCGAAAGGTACAGACGGGGTAGCTGAGAGTAAGTAAAATCCCAGAGTGTGCAGACGGGGAACTGTAAGTGCGAAACATCAATAACTAACTGAAATGTCCAAGAGTGTACAGAGTGAAAAAACTGCAAGCAGAGCGAAGAGACGGAGGAATAGAGTAAGGGATGTCCCAGATGTACAGTCGAAGGAACTGCGAGTATGAGATGTCCCAGATGTACAGTCGGTGGAACTTTGAGTAGGGGATGTCCCAGATGTACAGTCGGGGGAACTTTGAGTAGGGGATGTTCCAGATGTACAGTCAGGAGAAATGCGAGCAGTTGATGTCCCAGATGTACAGTCGGGGGAACTATGAGTAGGTGATGTCCCAGTTTTACAGTCAGGGGAACTGCGAATAGGAAATGTCCCAGATGTACAGTCGGGGGAACTGCGAACAGGTGATGCCCCAGATGTACAGTGGGGGAACTTTGAGTAGGAAATCTCCCAGATTGTGGTAAAGTGGGATGTTATAAATATTTATAGGGGACTTAGTGTACTGACTGAGATCAGCTGTGAAGGTATCTATATCTAATAAGAGTAGTGTATTATAGATAACCTTACTTGCTGCCACATATATATATACCTCAGTCAGAATTATTCTGGAATAATGTGATGACTACGTTATATGTCTAGGGTATGTGTATGATGAAGTGTAAGTCATAACAACAACAGACAGATAAACAATTTAATTTATTCCACCACACTTGACAACACTGTGACACTCACATACATATAACACTCTAAGAGGATATCTTAAAGGAGTCACTGATAACTTTTCAAATAACACTATGTATTCAGTGCCGTCATGAATGTATATGTGTCCTGATTCAAATACAAAGGGAACCAGGAATCACAATCAATTTTAATTACAAGTTATATGTACAGAATTTATTAATATGATTATTATAGTGACATATATTATTAATGGTATCCTATGTGTGTCAGTTGTGTAGTGGTAATATGAGGTAATACTGGTTTTGTTTTGTTCAAGCTCTGTTGGTATTTGTCATCATGACTTCAATAGTTTGTTTCTATTGGAACCAGTATTGGAGATGTTCTCATTTCCTGGTATTAAAACAATTAAATTCCCCTCTTAATCTTAGTTTACAAAGTCATTTTAAGATGGGGGGACATAATGTTGAGCTCCATGGCCACACTCTCTTATCTTGCGTGATGACTGCAGTAAAAGACTCCTCTGCTCGATAACTGTAATGAGTTCTGGAGCCACCCCACTGGTTGCTATATGGACCAAGGAGTATGCTGTCCACTTCTGGCTTCAGCAAAGCTCTGACCAGGAGCTGCTCAATAACTTTAAGACCACGGTCCCTGAAACAAGAAGGTTGTACCTTCTACGTCAGAACTAATTTACACTCTAGTTCTACACTGAGCACAATACATCACAAACATTGAGTTCAGAGCGTTAGGCCAACTGTCAGCTTCATCTGAAATACTTTATACCAGTATTTCCCTCCCTAATGGTTACTACGCCTCTGCAATTCCAGCATTATTTCTTTCTAGTTAATAATCTAGGTGTCAGTGTACTGTTTGGCCATTCCATGCAGTTTTACTTTCCTCCGACACCTTCTGTTCAGGCTGGAGCCTATAGGCTTTACATCATGTTCGCTACTGAACCACACATATATACAGACATAAATTATCAATTTACATTCAATTTTCATTAAAAGATATTGAATATTTCAAGCTTACCACAATTCATGGAAATAATAATAAACAGTTTCGTTGACTGGCAATGAATATAGCACAACTCCGATCTGCCGATGTCCCAGGCTTTATTTTATAAAAAATATACACTGGTGCTCAACGCACTGCTTCTTAGTAGGTTTATTACAAGATGTGGCAATGAACAGACGCTCTGAATGGAGTATATTCGCAGCTCTAACCAATGAAACCATGTCTACACATCTTTTCAAAAAAGTACCCCTTTCTCACGTTTCCCCTGACAACACAAGATAGTATTTATAGTCCGACCAATCGTGTTTAGTCTTTCATTTGTTGCGCTCCAATCACATAGGAGTTAACATGGTAGGCTATTTCCGTACGTAATGTTTTTTTAAACACGTTATAAAAAAAATTTTATGAGCAGAAATGATTTCATGCTGTCAGGCACCCCCACTATTTTATTTTGGCCATAACTTGGTAATTCCTAGACTATTTGCGTAACGTTTTACATATTCTTTGTCAGCAAACCCTAAGGAACCCAAATATACGAATTTAATAGAGCTAATATGCTGCGTTCAAAATATGCAATTTCTTCTACCTCCTGTTTCGAAGATGTGCTGTCTGGGTACTGTAATGTTTTCAAACGTAAACCGGTATAATGTCATAATTCCCAATAGGCGTTTTTCAGGATTTTAAAACCTAACTCTGGGAAGGGTAGTGAATTTTATCACTGTCGATTTGAAATAAAGTTAGTGCATGTGGCCTTACACGCGTGATGGCAGCAATTGTGTATCGCGCGACGCGCTTGCGTTTTAGTATTGTTTCCGGTGAAAGCGTTGCAGCGGACGAATGTGGTGAAGTGGGATGTTATAAAATATTTATAGGGGAATTAATGCTTTCTGCTTCTCCCTTTCTAAGTTATTGTCTAGGGTATGAGTATGGTGAAGTGTAAGTCACAACAACAGACAGATAAACAATTTAATTTAATCCACTACTCTTGACAACACTGTGACACTCACATACATATAACACTCTATGAGAATATCTTACAGGAGACACTCGTAACTTTTCAAATAACAATATGTATTCATTTCTATCATAAAGGCATATGTGTGTCCTGATTCAAAGACAAAGGAACCAGGAATCACAATCAATGTTAATTACAAGTTATGTACAGAATGAATTAATATGAATCTGGTAGTGACATATATTATTAAAAATATCCTATGTGTGTCAGTTGTGTAATAGTAGTATGAGGTAATACTGGTTTTGTTTTGTTCAAGCTCTGTTGGTAGTTGTCATCATGACTTCAATAGTTTGTCTTAAGGAAATTAGTATTGGAGATGTTCTCAGTTCCTGATATTAAGACAATTAATTTCCCCTCTTAATATTATTTTTACAAAGTCATTTCAAGATGAGGGGACATAATGTTGAGCTCAGCTGGCCAATTCGCTTATCTGGCGTGATGGCGGCAGGAAAGGACTCCTCTGCTCGAATTCTCCTCTGGGCTCAGGAGACACCTCACTGATAGCTAAAAAGACCAAGGAGTATGCTGTCCGACTCTGGATTCAGCAAAGCTCTGACCAGGTGCTGCTCACTACCATCAAGACCACGGTCCCTGAAATCAAGAAGGATGTACCTTCTACTTCATAACTAACTTAAACTCTCTTGTTACACTGATCACAACACAGCACAAACATTGAGTTCAGAGCATTAGGCCAACTGTCAGCTTCATTTGAAATACTTTATTCCAGTATTACCCTTCTTAATGGTTACTACGCCTCTGCACTTCCAGCATTATTTCTTTCTATTCAATCATCCAGGTGTCAGTGTACTGTTTGGCCATTCCATGCCGTTTTACTTCTCTCCGACACCCTCTGTTCAGGCTGGAGCATTACAGGCTTTACCTCACGTTTGCCACTGAACTACACATATATATACAGGCATAAATCAACAATTCACATTCAATTTTCATTAAAAGATATTGAATGGTTCAAGCTTACCACAATTCATACGAATAAACACAGATACGTTGATTAGCAATGAATTCTGGCACAAACTGGCACAAATTCCCATCTGCTTATCTTCCAGGCTTTTATTTAGCAAAATATAAGCTGGCTTCAACGCACTGATGCTTTATCAAGCTTATTTAAACAAGTGGTTTCGAACTAACGCTCCCAAGTGTGTATATCAGCGAGTCTGACCAATGAGCCCCGTTTCGACAAGTGTTTGAAAAAATGTTACCCTTCCCCGTCTCCCCTGACAACGAAAGATAGTATTTATAGTCCGACCAATCGTGGTTAGGCTTTCATTTGTTGCGCTCCAATCAATTTGGAGTTTACATGGTAGGCTATTTCTGTAACGTAAATTTTTTTCAAACACGTTATAAAAAAAATCTTATGAGCAGAAATGATTTTATGCTGTCAGGCACCCCCAATATTTTATTCTGGGTATAATTTATTAATTCCTGGACTATTTGCGTAACGTTTTACATATTCTTTGTCAGCAAGCCCTAAGGAACCCAAAAATACAAATTTAAAGGAGCTACGTGGCTGCGTTCAAAATATGCAATTTCTTCTACCACCTGTTTCGAAGATGTGCTGTCTGGGTACTGTAATGTTTTTAAACCGTAAACCCATCTATTGTTATCTTTCCTAATAAGCGTTTTTTTTTTATTTTAAAACCTAACTCTGGGATGGTTAATGTATTTTATCACTGTCCGTCTGAAAAAAAGTTAGTGCATGGCCTTACACGCGTGATGGCAGCATTTGTGTATCGCGCGACGCGGGTTTAGTGTTCGGCTTTCTGCCTCTCCCTTCTCGCTATCCTTTTCTACTTGAGTCCATCTGTTCGTTCGTTTTGGTAACGTAATATAATTAATGTTAGGATTAATTTAGGTCATTACGCAGGGCCTCTCAATGCTTTTCCAAGAAATACAGCACACGTTTCATTGAAGAAAGCAAGGGGGGGTAATAATACAGTAAGCTTTTTAATATATCAACGTGAGTAAAGCGTTACAATTTGCAGACGTAGCAGAAAACAAGGGGGATTTCGAGTACATTAAGATATTGTGACAGTCAGGGGAACTTTAATGTACAGTGGGGAACTTTAGTAGGGAATGTCCCTATGTGCAAGACGAAAAAATTGTAAGTTTAATGTCTAGGAATCTACAAACGGGTAATTGCAAGTAAGTAAACTGCAAAAGTGTTGTAGACAAGCAGACTGGGATTACGTAATGTCCCAGACGGAGAATTGCAAGCTTATTGTCCCACAGTGTGCAGAAGGTGGAAACTGCGAGTTTAATATCACAGAGTGTACAGACGGGGTAACAGCGAGTTTAATGTCGCATAGTGCACAGATGGGGGAACTGCTAGCTTAATTCCATAGTGTGCAAATGGGGGAATCGCTAGCTTTGCTAGCTTAATGTTCCAGAGTGTACAGAAGGTGCAAACTGCGAGTTTAATACCCCAGAGTGCACAGACGGGGGAACTGCTAGCTTAATTCCATAGTGTGCAAATGGGGGAATCGCTAGCTTTGCTAGCTTAATGTTCCAGAGTGTGCAGAAGGTGCAAACTGCGAGTTTAATGCCCCAGAGTGCACAAACGGGGCGCCTGCGAGTTAATGTCCTAGAGTACACAGACGGGGAACTGCTAACTTAATGTTCCAGAATGTACAGATGGCGGAGCTGCGATTTAAATGTCTTGGAGTGTAAAAATAGGGTAACTGTGAGTAAGTAACTGTCCCAGAGTGTACAGATGGGGGAACTGCTAGCTTAATCTTCCAGAGTTTACATAATTTTCTTACGTTTTATATAGTAACGCTTTATCGTGGGTTTACTCGAAAGTTGCGGATACTACACTTGTTTGTGTTTTTACTCCTGGTTTTGTATGTTGTAGTTTGGTGTAATCGCTGAAGACGATTAGATGCAACGTTCGTTTTAGAACATATCAGTTTTATTTTGTTTGTTTTTTGTTTTTTATTTGTTTGTTTTTGTTTTTTTAAAGAGCAAGAGTGTACTCATTAATTTACTTCTTCATTGTTTTTAGCTACATTTACAGTACAGTTTTACCATGTGTTGCTTGTTCCAGCTGCAGTCTGTGTTGTAACCAATATAAGGGCTATGATGTTCTCGTGCGCTCGGTGCTTTCAGTTTTCTGTTCAATGAGAGCGCATTAAATAAAATATCATATTTTCTTGTTTACAGATCTTGGCAGCCCAAAGCAACATCAAAAGTCATCTTCACGAGGGAAGCTCTAATGGTAATAATGGAGGTCATGGCGATTCCCCAAATGAGAAAAATGTGGAGAAAACGCAGAGTGGCACATCCACGCCATCTAGCGTAGATTCGCAGTCAGATAACCTTTCCAAGCGTCGACTAAGCCGAGCATTCAGTGACGCCAGCAATGTGCAGTCTCATACAAACGCATCCATGTCACAAATTTCAGTCATGCAGCAACAGCAACAAGGCAGACAAAATGTGGACAGTTCAGTGTTCAAATTGTCAGAGGACCTTGAGAAGACTTTCTTAGATGACACGCCTAATTCAACTCCGTGGCATGAGCTCGCGTCTCAAGAGAATATTGACAACGAATTTAATATAGATAATAGTATCGGTGATAAAGACAAGTACTTAAAAATGCAAACTTTTAATGCGTCGGGCATGATGTTAGGTGACCAAGAAGTAGGCCAGCTTCGTTCCAGTGACTCCAGCAGAATTTATGATACAGAGCACAACTCCAAAGACCAGCGCTTGCAGTCTACGCTAGGAAACCACGTGACTGGCACTCAGATTTCTTCAAATCAGCAAGGTACTTCAACGCCCCGTATGATTCTCGGTGCTAACAGTGTGAAACAGATAAACGAGGATAAGATAAAAGCAGACGTTGAAGAGAGCAATAGGCGGCTGCGCCAAATGCTAGGACTGGCCCCGAATAAGGACCAATGTAGCACTGTTCATGTGTCAGGGATGAGGCTGCAAGAGAGCTCACAGATGCCTCCGCAAATCCCCTCCTCTGGAATCATGTCGATGGGACATACATCAGGACCATACAACCAAAACAGCTCACCGATGACCGCAGGACAAATGCCCCGCATGCAAGTAACGGGGGGTAAAATTCAAGCTCCAGTTGGACTAGCCCAGCAAATGTATTGCGTACCTAACATTTTAATGCCACCTCCGTCCGTTCAGTCACAAAATTCTTCTCGTCAGTCAAATATGATTCCTATACAAGGTGTCATGACCAGCATGGGGTCAGGCTCTAGATTTCCTCAAGGAATGATTCGTGTGCCCTTTGTCGACATGTCTCGGCTCGTTTACGTCCACCAGGTGCCAGTTAGCATGTCCTCTGCACATCCAACCAACAATAACCACAACAACAGCAGCAGCAGTAACCCCCACGTGAACACCAGCAACATCATCACCATTAATACAAGCGACAACGACTTTAGTGCTGGCGGACAAGGGGATAAAACTGGAAGACATGTCAGATCAAACCCTGGCAAAAGCAAGACTACTTTTCTGAAAATGCGCTCAGGCTCTGAAGAGTTTGCAGTGCCCATTCTAGGGATAAGGCCACCACTCGATGAAGGTATGTGCTCTCGTCTGGTCAAATCAAGGACGAATCCCTGGGATCAAGATCTCGACCACGACTTTTCTAATTCACTGATGTCAAAAACAGTTAGTGTCGAAAACATGTCCGGGGTTTGTGCTTCACCCGCTGTGGCTGATCCTAACTTTGGAAACCCTGAGTTAGGTTTATTATATCCTGACATGACCAGTCTCCATGGGGGAAATCAACCAGGGGTGGAGCAGGCGACAAAAACAGCAACATTTATGCAATGGCCTGCCTCAGCAGACATGCACCCTGAGATGTTAGACATGCTTCCAATGCGTCGAGCCATACCGGAAGACTGTGGCTCTAGCAGACTCTGCTGGCCGGAGATGGAGTTTTTGATGTCTTCTAGAGAGCAGCTTCAGACAGCTAGGAGAAGTAACAAGCCAATGGGCTCAAATAAGGCGAATTTGATAAGTATCATTCCTAAAGAAAACGCAACAGATGGACTAGGCGGAGTCAAGGAGACCAGATTTGAGAAACTTGATAATAAACTGGCATAAATATATGTAATCGAACTACTTAATTTCGTTCACACACAAACACTTATTTATGGTCACTTCATTCATGGCATGATGGCTAATTTTAACGGTTAAAAACGCTTGGGGTAGCCAAGCTGAAGCGAAATGTTTTTTCTGAGCAAATGCAAATGTGCAAGCCAGGAAAAGAACAGAAGCCTACGCAGAAATACATTAAAAAAAATATATATCAACTCATAATGAAATACTCACATACCATTGTTTGTATATAATTATTGACAAGGATTTATGCTTGGTACAACTTCTAAGTGACAAGCCGTTGTACTCGTTTTCAGTATCACGAGTCTGTTAGAGAAACGTCATTACAAAGTGTCCGCAAAATTATCTAAATGTCAATTGTTTTAAAAAATCTAACACCATAATTTTTCCATTGCCCTATTGTACTGCATTCGGCAATGATGTTGGAGGCAATGATGTTAGAAGATTCTAGTGAGCGACAAGTTCCTATTTTGCTTAGTTAAAATAGAGAATTGTATAAATTAATCGGTGACGCAAATATTTCATCCTGGAAGATGCAAAAGTTGATCAGAAAATGAGAGATATGTCTAAACGTCAATGTTTGTATTCGATAATCATAATTCTGATCTGACATTGCATTTGAAAAACAAAATGGTGTTCGTACTGCTTGATAAAATTATAGAAGTATTGAGTGCAAAGCCTAACAAAATGCCAAGAACCAAGTAATCTATCAAATGATTGATCTGCCGAATTAAGCTCACTGTTACATCGATAATATTGATCTGCAATAATATACGCTTTAAATTATATCATGTGATTTTGAAAATGGAATTATTCAGTGTTGTAATTTTGTGTTTAATTATCAATGTAATTTGTATGGACATGTTTTCTACGTAAAACAGCGCAGTTAGTACTGTAAAAGTGGACACCACAATTTTTTTTTTAATTTCATCGTGGTGTCGACCAAAATGTAACCTTGTAGGTATAGAATCTTCGAACAATTGAACTTAAAATTATAAATCTTTCTAAATTAATTTCATTTGCGAAAATTGTATAAAACTTTTAAAATACTTCGAGTGCATGTCCTTTAAAAAAAAGGTACTCTTAATTTATGTAAGAAAAAAAAACACTCTGTACAAAAATTGATTGACTAATGGATCATTTGCGCTCACGAAAGTTTCATGTACATTGTGAATAGTAACTTCACTATATTGTTTTTTCCCCTCCTAGTTATACTTTCCAAAATGATGTGTGTGTTTTTTTTTTTTCAACGCTTGCAGTACTGTTTATTGCGCATGTAAATAACATTTTTGGCAATAAGATACTTAGAGCATTAAAATGTATCCGTTGCTTTGCTTGTACATTAGCTGATTGTCCGTGCAATGCCAAGCCGACAAGATGCTCAGTTCCTATTGTATTGCAAGACGTTCTTGGAATGAAATCCGTTGTGTTATTTTGACGTTTTGAAAACCACCAATTGTCGTTAAACTGCCATCAACAGAATTTAAATATATCCTGCCCAGCCAGGCTAATGCGCCTTGTGGAATTCTGTCAATAATCTTAATATACTTCTGGCTGTAATTTGTGAAAGAAACCGTCCAATCCAGACATCTAGAAGTATACGTTTCGGTACTGGAAACAAGTGCTGACTGTAGTAAATTTTTTTATTTAAATTATTATTAAGTGCTAGGCTTAACTTTTTAACACAACTTTCTTGAGTGAGTGAATTGAATTAATTTTTTTTTAAACTAAAAGTTGTATTTTTTAGTTAATTCGTTTAAAAATAATTTTACTTTGAAAAAACGGAGGTAAAAGTAAATAGGTAATGATTCTTACGGTAAAGAGGTGCTCACGCTGTCTTTCTTTCTTATGAGCGCCCACAGTTTAATTACATTGATTATTTTGTTTGTGGGAGAGAATCGACAAAGAGAATCCCTCTTGAAAAGCCAAAACGTTACAGTAAATATGACCACTCATATTTTGTAAAATGCCTGTGGAAGGTGTATGAAGGTTAGAGGAGCGTGAGAATAGTGAAGAGAAATAGCGAAAATATGTACATTGTAGGCACTCGTAAGAAAGACAGAAAAGAAAAGAGATGAATTAAACACATAGCACTTTGGAGATTCGACATTGGCCCATTCAGATGACGCCATTATCTCGCTGTGAGAAAATGGGCTACCAGCTGCTAAGGAAATTAGGTCCGTGAAACGCAAAGATAGTACCATAGTAGCTACTGCAGTAGGGGAGTGAAGTGTTAGAGATTTAACTCACACTAGGTCTCAGCTTTTTTTATGTTGGGGGGGGGGGGGGTGTGACCGATTCCCTTTCTCGCTGCCTTTGCTTTCTGTAACTCGAGAGCAGAGTCGGATTCCCTTTTACAGGTAAGAAATTTGTACAGAAATTACTACCTCCAAACTGTTCTATTTACAAGCGCAGGCCAATTTATACAAATTCTGAAACTCTTATTTTGCGCTCCTCATGGAGCATGGAACCACTAATGCAGCTGGCCTCTGTGCAGAAAACCTTTTGCAGCTGTAGTTTCTGGGGCAATCTGTTTTTCATGTTGTCTCGTGTCTAAAAAAAAAAAATAAAGTAAAACGTTAAACGTCAATCATAAATTGTGATGGCAGGTTCGGTAAAGAGGTGCTCACGCTGTGTCTTTCTTTCTTATGAGCGCCCACAGTTTAATTATGTTGATTATTTTGTTTGTGGGAGCTAGGAAATTTCATTGCAGATAACTTTTTTTTCCCCATCGTTATCGTCAGATCTCTCAGCCTTCTGGGTTATTTAAGTCTGAAGCTCTTAATCCGCCAGGTTTTTGTCCAGAATTGTATCTACCCCTCTTTCTGGAGCTGTTACATTAAAAAGAAAATTGTGTATTGTTGGTGACTTAACACCTGTTCCTTCCTTGTCTCCATTCAAGGTCATACGTGTTAATAGAACCTATTCTTTTCTTCTCTGCCCAGTTGATTTGGTTTCTGAATCACGCAGAACTTAACTCCAGATACTGTTCACACTAATCGGCATCCTGTGGTTTCTTTTGAGTTCTTTCTGCCAATATTAAATTCCTTCCCTTTAAAGTATTCTAGAACATTGCTTACTAATTTCACTTTTTCCATTTTTCCATTTTTTTTTTTTTTTTGTGAAACAATTTTCCTTTTTCTGTGTTGCTCGAACCTTAAACTTACTTTAGAACATATTTCTGGAACGTTGCTTGCTAATAATAAAAAAATCCCTTACATCTCGAACAGGTTTATTTTCACAATCTTTAATTTTAACTATATTAACCATCTTTTACGATATGATTATTTTAACCTTCGAACTTTCGTCTGTATTAATGTTGAAACTGGAATTTTCATGTTCGGAAATTCCCTGATAGTTCCATTGTAACATATACCAGAAATATTTACTACGTAAATAATACCAAGAGGGGTCTTTCAGCAACTGTATAAGGAATCTTACTTGTAATTACTCTTTCATACTTGCCGATAGGCGTGTGTGAGCACTTGTAATAACGTATTTAGCCGCCTTCTTGCCGTCTGTATGATGATGCATGCACTTCTTCTATCTGGTATATTTTAAAAAAAAAGAACACAAAGAAAACAGGAAAAAGAAGGGGAAACAAACATTTGAACTAAGTTAGCAGTTTTTCAGTATGGATTATTAGTTGTAGATTGTTTTAAACACATTTAGGTCCCAGAGTTTATATTTTACTTTCTTATAATTTCTTCTGGTCATTTGTGTTAAGCAGACACCATAAGAAACATCCTATATTTTCATAATGTACGCTAATACTGACAGCTTTGCAATACTGAAAGTGCTACTGAAAGTTCTACTGAAGGAACCTTCTTCTAGCAGGACTAGATATCTTTGGAATCGCCATTATCATTACTTTCCTTTGCGCTCCCTGTGGAGGGAGAAGCTAACACTGAAGCTGATCCCCTTGCAGGAAGCCTGCACAAAACATGTACATGTTCTTGCATCGATGGTTTCTGTGGACATTTGTTTTACATGATGAGTTTGCCAGCCCCGTGCACAAACTCATAATATTCGCCGTGTACGACATGCATGATGTTACAGTCTTCATATTCTTTTGTCTCTTCATAGTTCTCTAGGATCTACAGAAGGAATATCTTTGGAATATAGCACATCATGCTCTCTGTGGAGGTGAAGATTCCTCAGTTTCAAGATTGTAATTCTAACTTTATGCCTATCTGTAACGTATAAGAAACTTCATTATTATTAACTAATTAATTTTAACTTAATAAATATACTACTGGACAAAAGTTAAGGGCCGCCATTCAGTTTAGACAAGGTTTATATAATTGATTGGCAAACTGTAAAGACAAGTGAAAATGTCAGTAAAACTGAGCTCAGAGAAATGTGTATACATTTCTGTGTGCACTAGGTTAATTTTTTTTAAATGTCCAAAAACTGGGTCACCTTAACCCGCACGTGAAAATTGCCATTGTTGCTGCAAAAACTCGTGGTTTTTGCAACACGCCCCACTAGTTCAAAAGGTGAAAAAGTGAGTTGAATTTCTTTTTGTTAGTAAGTCACACATAATTTAAAAAAACTTGACTGATCTTTTCCACGGATGAATCAACTTTATTTTGTAATAAATTGTTTACACCTGGTTGCATTTATTTGCTCCATAGTGGAGTTTTTCTTGGTGGCCCTTAACTATTGTCCAGTAGTATATTAACAAGAATATCTCAGCCTGTTGTCTGATGAAATGAAAATGGAAATGTAAGGTTAACTAATACATTTAATATATTACTGGATTTGAAAAATGAAGGGGAAAAAAGGAAACATCAACTTTTGTTCATATGCAAATATGTATTTCAATTTTCACGACTTTCGTTTAAAAAGCAGCGACTGGCTATTCTCACAAATGTCACTTTTCTGTTTAAACTGCAGGTCTGTAATCTTGATATTTATTTGTCGCGTTTCTTAATTATTCGTGTTTGTATGGGCCAAAAAAAAAAAAGGACTAATATGGTATGGCTATTAATAGTTGAGTAGACACGTAAACAAAAAAGATGTGTGTAAAAATGTGAATATGAAAGATGTGATTTACTATGTAAAGTTTCTGATAACATCTTAAGTGCTGTCTGGTTTTGTATAGGTTTGTGCATTCCGGTTTCACCGTGTGATGTGTTATAATAGTTTGAAATTCAATAAAGTTATAAATTAATAAAAGTGGCAGAAAATTGTTCTTTTTGTTTATTGAAAGAAAAAAAATGTTCTGTTTATCCATATGAAGCATTTGGTGTTCTCTGTTGTTGATTTTTTCTGGTTTATATAGGTCAGAAGTCAGCATAAGGTAGATTTAGATCTGCAGTTGGATCACAGGGGGATGGTTTCTAGGTGACGGAAGTGGAAAAGAGAAGGAAATTAAATCCAGAGGAACTTCATACAAGCCCTCTCCCGCCGGTATTTAAAATCGTCTGGTTTCCCTCAAGATTAAAGGTACTTTATTTTCGCTTACCTACCTAGTGAAATCTCGAGAGCTAGCTTTCAAAATTGTCACTTTTAATGATGAGCAAGTGTGAGACAGGAACGTGATCGTTTCTGTGAAGTGAAGCTCTTTACGATTTTCGTTTTAAGGACTGGGACAAGCTAGCGTCTCTAACCGGCAGTCTGCTTGTGTCGTTTGACGAGTATGCATGGAATGTGTCCAGTAGGACCTGATTTAGATTGTGTTAATTGCCTTTGGGCATCTTTATATTGCACCTGCAAGATCGATTACCATCACTGCCTTATGCTTTCATTAACGGTATAATGTCAGATTAGTCTTAGCAGTGTGTATGGAATTCTTGGGCACGTAAGTTGACTGTTCCATTAAAACTGAGAATTATCAGAATCAAGGACAGTAGAGACATGTGCTAGTAAAAGCTACGATGTCATACCATACTCAATGTGGAGTACTGTGTCATTAAATGTATGAATTGTGCCAAGAAGTTAGGCCTTGTTACTGAGTACCTGTGGTGCGGGCCAGGGAGATTGTGTGTGACTGGCCATATTTAAATATATATTATAATTCCTCAAATGGAATATACAAGGAGAACCCTGGAGGGTATTCAGCAGGCCACTGTAATAAGGAGTGTCAAGCCTTAAGTCTAATGCACTCTTACCACAGGACGTCGGGAGGACGGTTCCTGAAGTAATAATAATATTCTAAAATTTACCCGTACCATTTCTGGGGGCCAAGCCATTGGATGCCTTACAAGCCGAAGAACGCCTAACGAGTCGAGTACTATTTTTTCAAAATGACGGCACGCATCGTCTGCCAAACGTTTTTATGAATGGAAGGGATTTCCATCAACGTGAATGTGCCTCAAGTTGTCACTAAGTTATAAAAGTGACCCATTAGTACACAGAAGTCATAGGAACTGACTATCTTCATCCAAGAATCAAGTATTCTGTCAAAAATCATGGACCAGATCGATGTCCTTCAATGTCAGCATGAAGCAATTCTAAGCCTAACCAAATACTAGGCTACTATCATCACTACATCCCTTGCTTGTCGAAGTCTCAAGAAGGATTGTTTTCTTGGCAACAGATAAGTCTGTTTATTGTTACATACAGCTTGGCTGTGAATACAATCTGTTTGCCTGATATCTGACTTCACCATATGTGTTTTCATTACGTGTTTTTGTTTTTGTAACTAGCGGGCAGGATGGAGGGACTTGATTTGTGATTATTCAATACCGCGAAAGCTAGGTCGAATGAGCAAATCAAGCGTTCTGTAGGGCAGTATCTGTGTGATTCAGATAGAGGACCCAGCATATTCTGCTGGTTGTATAAAAGTTTGCCTCTATTGAATTTAACAGATCCATTTTTGTTAGCTGTGTAGTCATGTTTACCTATTGTTTGTTCTCATAAGTACTGTCATTGTTATATTTTATTTAGTTCGTTGCATTATTGTTTGTAATATTGTCTATTCTCATCTGACTATCATTTATTTCATAGATGTCATAATTGTTGTGATATGCGTCTTGTCTTGTCTATTTGTACTAGAGCATTAGTTTAAATTAATTCATATATATATTATAGTTATTTCCTTAGTTAACCATTTGTATTTCCTTTAGTTGCTCGAACCCTGTCTTGCTGTTCTTACTTGTTGTGGTTTCTTTTTTTTTTCATTACTCCATATTGTTTATCTGAATACATCTACTATTGCAATTATAAATTGATCTGAGATTGGTGGATGAAGTATTGAATATTTAGCTGACATATTCATATACATAAAAGTTAAAATATTGTGTATTATTGATAAACACAAGAATAAGCAACCATGACTTCATTAAAGGATTTATTGAAGATTGAGAAGGAACTTAATTTGGAAGGTCCAGCTTTGCAAGCTTATATTGATAAAGAAGTAAACAGACAAGAAGAACTTCGCAAAGAAGAATTGGCTGAAAAAAAGAGACAAGAAGAACTCCATAAAGAAGAATTAAAGAGACAAGAAGAGCTCCGTAAAGAAGAATTAGCTGAAAAAAAGGAGATCAGAAGAATTGGCTCTTGAAAGGGAAAAATTAGCTTATGCCAGATCTCAAGAGGAGAAAGCTCAAGAAGAGATCAAATCTCAACAAGCTCAAACTATAAGACTAGCTGAGATTGAACTGGAAAAATTAAAATTACAACAACCACTGTTGCATCCTGGGGTAGGCGAAGATAAAAATAAAGATCATACTACTGCCATAAGGATTAATTTGCCAAATATTAATGCATCCATAGATGACATTTCATGCTTCCTAAATAGATTCCAAACTTGTGAAGAATATAAGATTGACAAATCTACATGGACATGTAGACTTATGAATTTATTGGTTGGTGAACAATTAACTGTAGTCTCCACTTTGGATGACCAGACTAGAAAGGATTATGAAGCTGTTAAGGTGATTTTATTGCAGAGGTATCAATTAGATGATGAGGGTTATCGTCAGAAATTTCGGTCTTTGTACCCTGATTCTGGAAAAGATTTTACTGAATTCATTTCAGCTGTTAAACCGAATTTTTCTAGATGGATTGAACTATCCAAAACTGAAAAAACTTTTGAGGGTTTGTCAGATTTAATTCTAAGAGACAAGGTTTTGTCATCTATTAGTTCTGATTTTCTTGCGTTCCTGCAGGAAAGAAAACCAGAGAACCTAACTAAATTACAAACTCTAGGACGTCAATATCAAGTTGCACATCCTAATAGGGTATTGAGCAAAAACAATGTAAGGGACTCATTACCAGCTGCATCGGCCAGATCATTCCAAGACAATGCACCTAGGTATAGATCAGACAGCATAGATAGGAATCAAAGATTTAAACCATCACATAATTACAGTCAAAATAGAGGTAGATACAATTTTAATAAATACCAACCTCAAAGACATTGGAATTCATATCAGGAGGATAACTTTTATCCACAAACCTCATTTAAGTCCAATAACTGGCAAAATAGAGGAGAATATAACTCAAAATCAAATAGAGGTCAGAAATCATTTTATAGAGGAAATGATCAAAATGCAAATAAAAGATCTTATCATAACAATACTTCCAGACAATCAAGAAACACTGAAAGTACCAATGCCATTGTTCATGATAATAATCAGAACCATAATGATATTGTAGCACATGCAAATTCATGCGGTGTAGACTTAGCAAATAGTGATAACTGCACTAATTGCAATTCTTGGTTCTTGTGCGTTTATTCACCGGTTAAATCAAATTCTGGAAATTTATTACCAAAACTGAGAACCGTACTTTTTCTTGACTGAAAAATGTTGATTTCACATTGTGATTTGGGAGGCAAGTTAAAAAAAAAGCGTTTCTCTTGCATTCATAGTTGACACGCTTACGACAGACCCGCCCTCAAATCCCCCCCCCCCCCCTCCCCCGTATTTTTAAAAAAAAGTTTATAAACCAATAGAACGGAATTGAATCAGTTCTACAAGTTAACGGTACAAAGGAAACAAGGGAAATCGCTGCCGTTGCCTTCACTGACTCAAGATCAGAGTCAGGCACCCTTTTACAGCTGGTTTGACTGATGCGTGACACATGTTCCCTTCCTCGCTGCCGTTGCCTTCTCTAACTCAAGATCAGAGTCAGGCACCCTTTTACAGCTGGTTATGGAGTGTTAGAGACTTCACCATACTAGGTCCAGCATCGAGAGGTGGGGAGACCAGTTTCCTTCCTCGCTGTCTTTTCCTTCCCTAACTCAAAGTTAAGTACCCATTTATAGCTAGGTAGACCCCATCTCTCGATGCTGGACCTAGTATGGTGAAGTCTCTAACACTCCATAACAGCTGTAAATGGGTACCTTACTCTGATTCTGAGTTAGAGAAGGCAACGGCAGCGAGGAAGGGAACAGGTGTCACGCATCAGTCAAACCAGCTGTAAAAGGGTACCTGCCTCTGATCTTGAGTTAGAGAAGGCAATGGCAGCGAGAAAGGGAACAGGTGTCACGCATCAGTCTAACCAGCTGTAAAAGGGTACCTGCCTCTGATCTTGAGTTAGAGAAGGCAACGGCAGCGAGAAAGGGAACAGGTGTCACGCATCAGTCTAACCAGCTGTAAAAGGGTACCTGCCTCTGATCTTGAGTTAGAGAAGGCAACGGCAGCGAGAAAGGGAACAGGTGTCACGCATCAGTCTAACCAGCTGTAAAAGGGTGCCTGCCTCTGATCTTGAGTTAGAGAAGGCAACGGCAGCGAGGAAGGGAACAGGCCACCCCACCTCATAAAGCTGGGACCCAGTACATCGAAGTCTATAACACTTCACTCCCCTACGGCAGAATGTGCTACGTGACTACAACCTTACGAACGGCAGGCGTGTTTTAAAAAAAATTCTAAGCAACGGGGGAGTGGGGAGAGGACAATGACACTTTTTCAGTCAAGAAAGAGTACGGTGATCGGTTTGGGTAATAAATATCCACAATTTGATTTAACCGGTGAATAAACGCACAAGAACCCAATTCTTTATTTCAGCCTCAAGGAGTGCCAAGATTATTATGCGGACACCCCCTCCCAGTCATGTCATCTTTTGAAAGTACTGGTTCATTGATCTTGAACAGAGGTTTTGTCAATAATAAGTTAGCATCTTTACTCAGAGATACTGGTGCAACCACCATTGGTGTACGCAAGGCCTTGGTTGATAAGGTGGATTATACAGGAAAACAAATGAAATGCATAACTTTTGGAGGAACTGTGGAATATTACCCCACAGCGGAGGTATTTTTGGACACACCTTATTTTACAGGACGAACACTGGTATGCCTCTTGGACAATCCAATTGCTGGAATTATTATGGGAAACATACCTAAATTGCATGAATGTACACAGGAAGATATTGAAATATGGGAAAGACAACATTTATTATGTTCAAATGCTGTTACTACCAGAGCTCAGTCTCGCATGGACAATGATCATCACAAACCAGTCATTGATGTGTTACCTGAAGATATAAATGAAGATATCACTTCAGAAGATGAAGAAGAAAAGGAAAATAATAATGATGATATAATTCATTATCAACAGGAAAATAATGATGATATTAAGGTAATGAATGATGTGAATACTGATGATGACAATTTATTTCAGATGGAGCTCATTGATAAGGAAACCTTTATACAAAGACAGAAAGATGACACTTCCTTACAAAAATATTTTCATATTGCTCATTTGAATGATGTAATGGTAGATGACTGTGCAAAGCACTGGTATACTATCAAAAATGGGATTTTAGTAAGAAACTATCAATTTGCTAATTCCTTAAAGAAACAGATTATGGTACCAGCTTGTTTTCGACCATTCGTTTTACGACATGCACATGACATTGAATGTGCAGGACATTTAGGTGTTGCTAGAACAAAACAAAGAGTTTTGTCATATTTTTTTGGGCCCGGAATTACGAAAGACGTCAAATTATTTTGTCGTACATGTACCATCTGCCAAAGTGTAGCAACCAGAAAACCAAAACATGATGCGCCCATTCAAGCATCTGATATTTCTTTGCGTCCCTTCGCAAAGATGGCCATTGACATTATTGACCCTTTAAAGGTAACATCAGCCAGAGGTCATCAATATGTGTTGACCTGCATAGATATGTGCACACGCTGGCCAGAAGCTATTCCTTTAAAAACCATCACCACGGTAGATATTGCTGATGCATTATTCTTGATTTTTAGTAGAATTGGTTTTCCTGAAAACATCCTGTCTGATAGAGGAACTCAGTTAGTTTAAGATGCTATGAAACAGGTTATGGATATGTTTGGGATTCAAAGATCCCTTAGTTCAATATACCATCCTCAGTCTAACGGGAAAATAGAAGTCCTCAACAGATCCTTAAAACAAATGCTACATAAGGTTATGATGCGTGATGCCATATGATGATGGATGGCATCCGCATGTCTGGTTTTGTGTAGTGTGTAGATGTGTTCAGTCAAAACAATGTTCATGCAACAATAACAGGGCAATCCACATAGGACGTCAGTAAACTCACGACGTATAAAGTCAATGAGTCTTGAAACAGCCGTTGACGTTTTTTCTTCATTATTTATTGTGGACGCCACAGTGACAAAATGGTTACGCAAATGTGTAGGCACATCAAACAGTCATTATCACAGCAACATTCAATACAGCAATAAACGGTAGACAGCATTACAATGATGAGTCAGATGCATGTTATATTTCAAAGTGCTGTAAATGTAGTCAGGTGAACAACTCCATCCTTTTCTATAACAGCCAGGAGATAACCAGATGTATGAGATCAGTTCACTCTCCTTAGTTTGACTTCAGCAAGACAGACACGTCTGCCGAAGTATAAATAATGTCCTCAAGAATATCCTCTAGATAATAAAGGTTTTCTAAACCTAGTTCATTTAACAAAGTAGCAAGTAATGGTCCTTGGAACCTGCATCAACCGATGCAGTACAATGCAGCGACATGTGAGCTGGGAAAGAACATCTCGTGACGACGACTTTCGGAGACAGGCTATGAATCGAAATCGCTCACGACCCAAAATCGATAGAGTTAATGAAAAAGTCAATTTACCTTGCTTTCATGAAATACACAGAAATATCACGCCTCCCGACATGTGGGAAAACACTAGAGGTATTATCTCGACTAAACGAAATATCCAAAGAGGACTACACATCCCTGACAGAACAAAAAAAAAGCGGAGATCCCCTCTTCAACGAGGCATCTCTTTCGCCATTCCAAATCGCTCACTCCCACTAGTGGTGGGCGGAAACCGATCGACCAAACAACAAGACAAGTCATGCGCAGTCCAGCGCAAAAATGACCACAGCTCAAAAGTTAACTTCATTCGATACTAACGCGAGAAGACAAATGCTTACCGAGAAAAGTGACTATAAATTACAAGCAGTTGTTGCCCTTGCGTTATAAAACAGATATTGAAATAAAACGATGTTGCGAGAATTTATCACGCAACATATCACCACCTCCTCCCGATAAAAAAAAATGTGGAACATATTTTTTTTTTCAATATCAAAGAGCAAGCGATAAGCGGCTCAAAACGCACGAATTATGCGCTGATAATTAATTAAATTGCCAAACAATAGGCTAATTATAGAGTGTCTGGTGAGGATATACCTCAACAGAAAAATAAATATGTCTCAAAAAATATTCACATCGGGGAGGTGTCACCAACACACATCACGTTAGCATGTAAACACAATATACGTATGCAAGTTACTATAATCATCATTAAACAGCATACTCTAATATTGTCTTTAAAAATGGATGTACAAATCTGATAGGAAAATTTAGATAGTACATTCTTTGACATGTAATGACATAAGTACATAGTAAAGTTAAACTACATGACGATCCAGGACATATGCTCTGGTATTCCGAGGGTAAGTACACAATCTAGAACTCGTAAGGTAAGTCCTCAGCTCAACAATGACATTCTGAGAAAGTACAAGCAATATAATGCTAATTAATAACTAATATGCTTCATAAGGTACAATACATTATTAATAATTGTGGCTGTTTAGTAAACTAACGGCCCTTATATTAACTACTCAGTCCTCCTCTATCATTTTAAAAAACGAACAGAAGAAGATGACAACAAAGCACGATAGTGTGTACATATAAAGTAAGTACAGATGTGCTAATCTATTGTAGAAATATAGGTGTGTTATGACTCTGTAATATATGGAAATATAGGACAGAAGTATTAGTTGGAGTCATGTGGGCATCTAGACAAAATGTCAGCCATCACATTATCCGCACCACGGATAGCTCGTACCGTGAAGTGAAAAGGTTGAAGAGCTATAGCATATCGAGTGGATCTCGAACTCTTCAAATTCTTAGTCTGAATAGCTGTAAGAGCTTTCTGATCAGTCTCTAGAATGAAATGTGCGCCCAGGAGGAATCTTTGTAGCTTTAGAATTGACCAAACCATCGCTAACAACTCACGGTCTAAAACCGAGTAGTTCCTCTCTGCCGCATTTAGTTTTCTAGAAATGTACATAACAGGATGCAGAGTATTTGCATATTCTTGCATCAGTGCTGCTCCAATCCCAGTGGATGAAGCATCACTCCGAAGAACAAAAGTCCTATCAAGAGTAGGTAATCTTAAGATGGGAGGAGAAGAAAATATATTCTTGATTTGGTCTAGTGAAGATTGGCATTCTTCAGACCAACGGACCAGATTAGGCGAACCTTTCTTCAACAATGTTGAGAGAGGTGCCATGATCGAAGATAAATTTGGAATAAATCTCCCATAAAATTGAATTAAACCTAAGAGACTCCTAACTTGTTTCTTCGTTTTAGGAACAGAGATGTTCAGTATTTTGGAAGTATTGTGGTCTTCTGTCTTCAAGAGACCATGACCAACACGATGACCCAGGAAAGAGATTTCACCAAAACCAACAAAAGCTTTAGAAGGTTTTGCTGTCAAATTATTCTCACGTAGAGTGGACAGTAAGTCATATAACCCTAAATAGTGATCTTCCCAGGTATCACTGAAGAGACAGATGTCATCTAAGTATGCGATGACATCCGAACGATGTGACAGAATTCGACGCATCATGCGAACGAAAGTGGCAGGGGCGTTCATGAGACCAAAAGGCATAACATTCCATTGAAATAGACCCCTAGGTGTAGAAAAAGCAGTAAGAGGTTTGGCATGCTCTGCTAAAGGCACTTGCCAATAACCTTTAGACAAGTCAAGTTTAGTGAAGAATCTAGAATTAGAAAGTCTAATCAGTAGATCTTCTAACAAAGGCATCGGTTCAGCGTCGAACTTTGTGACCTGATTCAATTTGCGATAATCAACGCAAATTCGTATGTTCTTATCCTTCTTCCGGACAATAACCATGGAAGAAGAATATGGTGAAGTCGATGGTTCAATTATATTTAATTGAATCATTTCATCCAATTCCTTTTCCACTTGCGACTGAAAGTGTATAGGAATAGGATACGGCCTAACCCTAATTGGATTATTGTCGGTAAGAATTATGTCATGTTCTATGACATCTGTGTGTCCAGGAATGTCAGTGAGAACATCCTGAAATGTTTGTAACATCGACGAGACTTGTCGATGTTCGTCACCAGAAAGATTAGGAGAAACAGAAACGTTTTTCCAAGATTCCGTAGAATGTAATGGAACCACTGGAAGGGGAAGGTTGACATCAGAGAAGGTAGCTTCCTCATCCTGAATGACAGACAGGGATGAATAATGACCGTGAGGTGCAGGAGCATCATCCGTTGCCTGGAAAATAGGCAGCAAATAGTCCGGACGTTCGTGAAATTCCGAAAGCATGTTTATGTGGAAAGTTTTATGCTTTCCATCAATATCGACCACATAGTCAACATCGGAAATCCGAGAGACTATTGCATACGGACCTTTCCATGCAATAAGAAGTCTATTTTCCCTACTGGGGAGTAGGACGAATGCTTTGTCACCTGGACAAAGTTGTCGTAGACATCTATTCTTGTTAGCAAACTGCCTTGCCTTCTCTTTAGCAATTTCTGATGAAGCAGTTGCTAGCTTACATGCCTCAATGATCTTTTGTCTAAGAGCAATGACATACTCATATGAGGATTGAGTTTCATCGCTAATATCATCGGCAGTGATGAGATCGTGTAATAAAGACATAGGGCCGCGTGGACGCGCGCCAAAGACAAGTTCGAAGGGAGAAAATCCTGTGTGTTCATTAGGGACTTCTCTATAGGCAAAGAGAGCCGCGGGTAAAACCCTGTCCCAATCTTGAGGATGATCTTCAGTTATCTTACCAAGCAAAGTCTTGAGCGTTCTATTCAGACGCTCAACTAACCCATTAGACATAGGATGGTAGATACTACTGAGAGATCGTTCACTATGTAAGGTAGACATTACCTGTGACATAGTGTCAGATATGAGTTGAGTGCCATGGTCTGACAATATTTCTCTGGGGAACCCCAAGCGAGAAAATATCAACCAAAGAGCATCTGCGATATCTGTAGTAGATATGCTCTTAAGAGGAATAGCCTCTGGCCAACGTGTGCACATATCGACACATGTAAGGATAAACTGATGTCCTCTGGCCGACTTGACCTTAAAAGGGCCAATAATATCTATGGCCATTTTCTGAAACGGCCGAATAGGAATGTCAGCAGCCTGGATAGGCGCAGCATGTCGTGGTCCTCTAGATTTGACCTCCTGACATACCTTGCATGATCGGCAGTAAATACGAATGTCCTTATTGACAAAAGGCCAAAAGAAAGCCGCAAGGACTCTCGACTTCGTACGGGCAAAACCCATATGTCCAGCACATTGCGAGTCATGAGCATGTTGTAATATTTGGACTCTCATGCTCTTGGGAACAAGAATTTGCGAATGTGCCGACGTAGTCGAATCTTGTACCATACGTACAAGTACACCGTTTCTCATTGCAATCCAAGATTTTCTATTTGTATCCTGATTCGGATCACCTTTCTTCGCAAGAACGAAGAATTTTTTTAAAGAAGGATCTTCTTCTTGCAATTTTATGAAAGAGTCACGAGTAATTACTAAGTGACTATCTTGGCTATCAACTTCATTATCACTATTCAGTGAAGTTTCGGGTGTTTGTAGAGCTTGTGCTCTTGTAACTACTGCATTTGTAGCTTGCATGTTATTATCTTCCCAAGCAGCAATCTGCTGTGGGGTACACTCCCTAACTCCGTGAATACGACCAATAATAAGGTCCGCAATAGGATTAGGTAAGAGACAAGCATGCACATCTCCAGTAAAGAAAGGAGTGGCAATGCGAATTACAGCAGTAGGATATTTTTCTAGAGTGCCGCCAAATGTGACACATTTAATAACCCTTCCTGTAGCACAAGATGGATCTACAAGCGATTGTCTAACACCAATAGTGGTGCATCCGGAATCGAAAAGTAGTGAGACCGGAGTATCATTAACAAGACCCTTATGTAGAATTAAAGAACCCCTCCCGTCATGCGCAACAGCAGCAGGAAGAGCGGGAAGTGGGTGACCACAACTCAAAGTAGTTATGGTACCCGGTTCGAATAAAGTACCGCATTGGGGGCATTTGTTTGCTCTCTCAAAGTCAAAAGCAGAACTAGTGACAGCGTCAAAGTTTTTACTATCAACAACATGATTACAGGCTCCCTCAGTTTCCTGTTGTACAGCATTAGCCTGCTGATATCTCTTTTTTTTGTGTTGAGATCTACCCCGACTATTATTACCTCTGAAGTTATCAGAGTTATTATTATCTCTGCAGTTATTATTGTCTCTATTGTAATTGTTATACTGGTTCGAATTCCAGTTTCCACGATTACTATCATGTTCACATTGATGCGAACATCTATTTGTTTGGTTCTGAGGTCTTCGGCAGGAATAACCTCTATTACCATATCCTCTTTTGAAATGCTTATAATTATTAGGGTGATAGTAACGACCACTATCAGGTTGTCTCCAATTCTTCGAAGAAGAATCACCATGGAATTGGTTTCCATGATTTTGATAGAAATTACCGCTGCCCTTTCTATCAAAATTTTGTTGGGATCTACGAGCAAAGTTTTGACCATACGGAGCTGCCGAAGCAACTGGTAAACCTTCTTTCACCTTAGAGTTACCCATGGTTATGTGTGGGTGCGCAGTTACGTATTGGCAACAGAAATCTTCCATTTCTTTTATTGTTTTAGGTTTACGTTCATGAAGGAAAGCAAGGAAAGACTCATTGACAGACGACATGACTTTGTCTCTAAGTATTAAGTCCATAAGTCCTTCATAAGTTTTTTCCGTCTTAGATAGTTCAACCCATCGTGAGAAAGTAATGCGTATTCTTGCAATAAACTCGGAGAATTCAACTCCATTTTCAGGTAACATGTTTTTAAATTGTAGACGATAGCCGTCTTCGTTAAGCTGATATTTCTTTAACAAAGCGGCCCTGACAACCTCATAATTGCTCTTGTCAGGTTCATCCACCATATTTAATATACTTAGAGCTTTACCTGTCAGTATCCCTGATAACTGATAAACATATTTTGCTTTGTCTATGTTACGAGCTGTACATGCTTGTTCAAATCTGTCCAGATAGAACATTATGTCATCACTGGAAGGACTAAATGTTGGTAACTTAATCTTAAAAGTATCATTATTAGCCTTCCCAGAAGATGAACCCTTGTTTGAATCATTACCATTACTCATGCTCGTCAATTTCAATTTCTCCAACTCTAAAGCTAAGAGTTTTTCTTCATGTTCCATTTTTGCTTTCCTCTCATCAGACTCTCTTTGTAACTTCCTTTCTTCAGCTTGAGCCTGCATTTGAAGTCTTTCATTTTCAGCTTCTTTTTCAAGTCTTTTATTTTCAGCTTCTTTTTCAAGTCTTTTATTTTCAGCCTCTTTTTCAAGTCTTTTATTCTCAGCCTCTTTTTGAAGTCTTTCAGCTTCTAGCTGTAGCTGGAGTTTTCTCTCCTCAGCTTCTGATTCTCTTTTTTGTTTTTCCATTTCCATTTGGAATCTCTTTTCATCCACCTGCATCTGCAGTTTCTTTTGTTCAGCTTCTATATGCAGTTTCTTTTGTTCAGCTTCCATTGCTTTATCATATCGAGCAGTTGCAAATTCTTCTAACTTATCACCAGTCTTCCCAAGCAATTTACCCTGCTCAATAAAGTGCTCAAATGTAGACATGTTGTCTAACATATGAGTCCAAAACCTGAAATAATTAACTAATTTATTTCAAACCTAAGTGTAACAAGTCTTAATTAAGCACTTGTATATTCACATCACATTATATTATCCCAGTCTCTGTGGGAAACAAGTCTCCAATCAAAGAACTTGTATATGAAATATCAGCACTCAAATCTTGATCATAAGTGCACTTCTCATTCAATAGTGCACGACACTATTCATCATTCATTTATCATCAGTATAGTAGTAACAGTGCATTAGCATAGCCCATTAACTAATTACTATAACTGTAAACAATGACTATGTAAACACATGCAGAATGTAAACATTGAAAATGTAAACAATACAAACAATGTAAACAATAACAATGTAAACAATAACAAAGATCAGCAACAATACAAAAACTTTCGCAGAAATCAACTAAAAATAAAGCAGAAATTAATGAAATATCACAAAAAATGTGACGATATCTGCGATAGAATTAAACAAAATACATGACACCACAGTGTATAAACAAAAATGTTGTATGAAACTAAATTATAGACAAGAGTAGGCTAACAAATACAAACAAATCACAACAAAACTAAAGAATGTGAAATAATAACGAAAACAATATTAAAACATGTCATCACAGCTAACATAAATAGCAACAGAAGTCGCTTAGCAAATTCCAGTATCGGAAATTTGCAAACCCTACAGAAAACGCTCACAATAGACGACCTCTATGACGTGGCATAATCTAACGGAGACACCACCCAACCGAGAACCCGCTGAAATATAAACATATAAATATACAAATAACATATAGACATATAATATATAGAATGAGATGATACACAGAAGACTCAGCAGAAGTATAAGGGCACAGTTTACATACAAACAGGCCACTTAACTTAAAGGCTTCCAATCGTAGAACAGCAGAAAAACGGATGTCAATCAACGTCCTAAAGAGCGAAGCTCCAACGATGATGGCACATCTGAACTGCTTCCACTGCTAACACGATGGTACAAGAGCTTCTGAAATACTGTGTGTTGAGTTGTTTCGGCACTTGACCTTCTAATCCAAAAGTAAGTTGATGGAAATCGGTACTTGGCCTTCTTCAGAAAACAACCCGTTTCAACCGGCACTTGACCTTCTCAAAAAACGACAGCACTGGAACCTTGACAGCAGCAACTTGCTTGACTTGCGTAAAAGATAACAGCAGTCCGAGTTATCCGGCAACATGTAACAACGCCGGGTACTGTCAAATTCTTGTTTCCGTCAAAAAGTTGAAATTTTGACTTTTACCGGGCAACGCCGAGTACTTTGAAAATTTTGAAGATATTGACTGTATTGAAGAATGTTAATTTCTTGAAGGATGCTGATGAATTCTTGTTGAAAATGAAGTGGGTAAGGGACCCCGTGTTTGCTAGTACCAGAATCAAACCAGCTTATGGCCACCAAATGATGCGTGATGCCATATGATGATGGATGGCATCCGCATGTCTGGTTTTGTGTAGTGTGTAGATGTGTTCAGTCAAAACAATGTTCATGCAACAATAACAGGGCAATCCACATAGGACGTCAGTAAACTCACGACGTATAAAGTCAATGAGTCTTGAAACAGCCGTTGACGTTTTTCTTCATTATTTATTGTGGACGCCACAGTGACAAAATGGTTACGCAAATGTGTAGGCACATCAAACAGTCATTATCACAGCAACATTCAATACAGCAATAAACGGTAGACAGCATTACAATGATGAGTCAGATGCATGTTATATTTCAAAGTGCTGTAAATGTAGTCAGGTGAACAACTCCATCCTTTTCTATAACAGCCAGGAGATAACCAGATGTATGAGATCAGTTCACTCTCCTTAGTTTGACTTCAGCAAGACAGACACGTCTGCCGAAGTATAAATAATGTCCTCAAGAATATCCTCTAGATAATAAAGGTTTTCTAAACCTAGTTCATTTAACAAAGTAGCAAGTAATGGTCCTTGGAACCTGCATCAACCGATGCAGTACAATGCAGCGACATGTGAGCTGGGAAAGAACATCTCGTGACGACGACTTTCGGAGACAGGCTATGAATCGAAATCGCTCACGACCCAAAATCGATAGAGTTAATGAAAAAGTCAATTTACCTTGCTTTCATGAAATACACAGAAATATCACGCCTCCCGACATGTGGGAAAACACTAGAGGTATTATCTCGACTAAACGAAATATCCAAAGAGGACTACACATCCCTGACAGAACAAAAAAAAAGCGGAGATCCCCTCTTCAACGAGGCATCTCTTTCGCCATTCCAAATCGCTCACTCCCACTAGTGGTGGGCGGAAACCGATCGACCAAACAACAAGACAAGTCATGCGCAGTCCAGCGCAAAAATGACCACAGCTCAAAAGTTAACTGCATTCGATACTAACGCGAGAAGACAAATGCTTACCGAGAAAAGTGACTATAAATTACAAGCAGTTGTTGCCCTTGCGTTATAAAACAGATATTGAAATAAAACGATGTTGCGAGAATTTATCACGCAACAGGTTACAATTAAATATCCTCAAAATTGGGACAGAGTCCTGCCAGCTATTTTATTTGCGTATCGAGAGATAAAAAATGAACATACAGGCTTTAGTCCATTCGAATTGGTTTTTGGCGCCAGACCACGAGGCCCAATGTCTATATTAAAACAACTTTTAATTGGTGCTGAGATGAACAAGGAGGTTCAGACCTCATATCAGTATGTGGTCAATTTGAGGAAAAAAATAATAGACGCATGCCAAATAGCAGTAGGTTCATCGGAAAAGGCAAAGCTTAGGGCGAGGTTATTTATTAACCAAAACCGCAAATTACGCCAACTTTGGCCTGGTGATGAAGCTTACGTACTATTACCCAGGAGAGATAACAAATTATTAGTCTCATGGAGAGGACCTTACAGGATTGTGGAGAAACTGTCTGATGTTGATTATATTGTCTCAGTAGAGGGAAAAGAGAAAACTTTTCATATCAATATGTTACAGCAGTTTCATACACGTCCACCATATCTAAGACCAGTCTTTGAAGCTCTTGATCAATCTGTCTGTCGTCATTCTTCTTTGGCTGTCATACAGGAAGAAAATTCTGATTTGACTGATGGTAATGACTCACTATTAGTATTACCTAGTCTTCACTACTTGGCTACTGAAAGTTGGAAAGATGTTGATATATCGCCAACTCTATCTTCTTTCCAGAAAGAACAGGTTACTTCAATATTACGTTCTTTTGCTGATGTCCTTACTGATGTCCCAGGACACACTGATATCATCGAACATGATATTATTCTGACAGACTTTCAACCAATTAAGTTGAAACATTACCATATTCCTATACATTTACAATGTCAAGTTAAAGAGGAACTAGAACAGATGGTGAAATTAAATGTCATTTCTCCATCTCATTCCCCTTATAGTTTTCCGATGGTTTTGATCCGGAAAAAAAGACAAATCTATACGTATATGCATAGATTTTAGACGTCTAAATTAGGTCACCATCCACGACGCGGAACCACTTCCCGTGTTGGAGTCTTTATTGGATAGACTAGCTACGGCTACATTTTTCTCTAAATTTGATCTATCTAAAGGCTATTTCCAAGTGCCATTAACGGAACGATCCAAGCCTTATACTGCATTTGCTACCCCATTAGGACTCTTTCAATTCAATTATATGTCCTTTGGTTTAGTAAACGCACCTGCGACCTTCGTTCGCATGATGAGACGACTCTTCTCTGACAGAGACGACCTAATTACTTACATTGACGACATTTGTCTGTTTCATCAATCATGGGATGAACATTTGGAGGGTATTCAATCCTTACTTACCACTCTACGTCGTCATAATTTATCTGCACGTCCATCTAAGACTAAAATTGGATTTCAGGAGATTTCATTTTTAGGTTATAAAGTAGGAGGAGGTTTTTTGAAAACAGAGGATACTACTATCTCTAGGATTCTAAACCTTGATATACCTAAGACCAAAAAAACAGGTTAGAAGTATTCTGGGGCTCCTAAACTTTTATCGCAAGTTTATCCCTAATTTTGCAGAGTATACGTCCGTGTTGTTATCACTGGTGAAGAAAGAGTCACCAAATAGGTTTGTTTATAGTCGAAAGGTTCATGTGGCTTTAAATAGATTAAAATGTCTGTTTTCCAAGTTGCCTATATTGAGATTGCCTGATCCTTCTAAACATTTTACTCTTACAATCGACGCTTCAAAAACGTCCATTGGAGGTTCGCTGTTGCAAGAATGGAAGGGCTGTTTGCATCCAACACTTTATGTTAGCAGGAAGCTAACGCCGACGGAGCAGCGTTACTCGGTCATTGAGAGAGAGCTACTGGCTCTTGTGTTCTGCTTCTCTAAACTGCAGCGCTACCTGCTTGGTGCAAGTTTCACACTCGAGACGGACCAAAGAGCACTTTCTTACCTGAAAACAGCGAGATTCAAGAATGCTAAAGCAGCGCGTGCCTCACTGGCCCTTCAACCCTATAATTACCAGATTAAACCCATCGCAGGAAAGTTGAACGTGATGGCCGATGTTCTATCCAGATGCGTGAAGCATCCGCTATCGCCAGCTGTCTCCGCAAATGCTGCTTCAATCCAACTTTGATGCTCAATAATAAAACTACTTCCTTTGTGACAAGTCAGGAATTATTTCGCAAAAAGGTAGCATCATGAACTAAGGCACATGCCTTCTTTTAACTCATATATTGCATACTTCAGATATTACAGCCACATTGCTTCGTCATGCACTTATACCGGTTGAAAAACTAGAGACACTATGCCAGGCAACATGATGATGATGAATTGCTGTCCATCCTAAATCAAGATATATATTCAAGCGTTCGTCATATGATGTCTAATGCAATTGCTCAAGAACAATACTTCGCTACTTCATACACGTTGTACAATGACTTTTGGCAGTATGACAATCCAAGTCGGTACAATTCAGATACTTTGCTGCAATTTCCAAAATGTTTGGCACTAATTAACTGTCTCAAACGTAGAGTAAAAAGGGAAGTAACTAAAATTACTGACTACAAAGTTCAAAAAGGGACATAACAAAGAAATTATATTTCAAAATATACTTATAAAATTCTCAAGTACAGAATGAAGAATAGTATCTGTGCTGTATATGCTATTGCATGGAAGACAAACATCGACAACCGACATAGATGGAAAATGGATTTTTTTTTCAATGAACTATTTCTTTCCGGCATATATACTTAACTGGAAATCAATAACAATGATGTGCGAACTAGTGACTCACTGAAACTTTAATTCTTGTAAATACTTCTACAGGAAGAACTTTGTATGGTCTAACATGACCAGTTTTAATAACCCTAGTGATATTACATTGGTTCATTAGTGTATCATTATGTGAATTGAATTACATTGGTGCTTAATAATAATAATAATAAATTCTTTAAGCGCCAAACACGGCGCATAAGGCAGAAACCAGTGCTCTCCAGGTTGTTCGTTGTGACGCCACTCCTCTTAGCTCTTGCACATTATTTAGGCCCAACGTTCTTCCTTCTCTTATTATTGTTCTTCTGAGTGTTTCTTTTGGTCTTCCTTTTTTCCGCTTACCCTCAGGAACCCAAGTGAGCGCCTGTAGTGGTATTCTGTTGTTTTGCATTCGTAGGACATGACCGATATATGACCATCGTCTTTTCCTTATATAGTCTGTGCTTACACTTAGTATAACCTATATCCTTCATATAAGTAATATATCTTCATATGACATCTCATTAACATTGTCATTCACCACATGACATTGCATACATACAAATATTAATAACTATTTTGACATATTGTCACAGTCACCACTTATATTTTAACTTGTCTGCCTCATATGTTCTATTCTGTCTTTGATTGCTTATTACGCATTTCATTTGATAGATAGGTAGACTTACATACCGACATGACTTAGGGCGTTTGTTGACATGGTATGCTGTGTGAGTGCCATGACTGACATATTGACTTTTCTTCACTGCCTTCTAATTAATGTAGTTACCTCACATTTGTGTCAAAAGAGCGTCTGCTAACGATAATGGGTTTAGTTATGTTATTGTAGTGGTGTTTGATGGTATTGTATGATGTTGATATTACTAAATGTAATTGTATGAGGCCAGCTGTGAAGGCTCCTGAGATAAAATGTAGTTGAGAATTGTCAGAAGGTTTTTCTTGCTACCACTACGACCTCACACTTAATTTTTTTTAATGAATGTGGCTACGTAAAGTGTCTAGGGTACTGTTATGTAGTGTGGTGTGATAGTTTATAAATACACCCACAGATATTTAAGAAGACTAATAATATTAACAAATGTTAAAATACACTGAACTAACTCACGTGTGTAAAATTTTTTGATATAAGTATATTACATTTATTTTGTTCTGTGTCAATTTTTTAGGTTGACCAGAACTTAAAAGGATTTAGAGATTATGAAAAGAAATGCATAGAATATTATATCATAAATGCAATAGTGTACATATATATGTATTATACTAGTTAGTTTTATTAAAATGTTATAGTAGTCATCTACTTGGGAGGATAGTACTGTTTGTGCTGTTGGGGTGGCCTCATCACACCTGTCTATATTGACTACACAGTGTCCAGAAAATGGTGGGAATTGTTATGGGGTTCTTAGTAACTAAAGGGCGTTGGTGAAAGTCCAGCAGACCAGAGGCTCACTCATCTGTTAGTTGTAGCTCTGGTGCTGAAATCAGGTGGTCCCACCTCTCCGTGCTGGCGGGCAATAATGGTGGTCTCTGTCACAAATACTGCACAGATACACTCGAGTAAAGTCACCAACTGAATAGACCCTGCTTTGTTGACGACAGAAACTCGCAGCTCAGATTATGAATAAATAACACAGAATTGCCAGCAAAACTCAGCTGAGCTGCTGGCTATAGTATGGCGTCCCTAAATTTATTTCACTTGCTTTCATATGGAATCACCACACTTTAAAATCTGTGTCTATCACTGAACAACTATTGAAGAATGGCCCCACTTTCGCGTCTGAGCGCTAATGATATGATTGTCTGTGGCCAATCACTGCCTAGGTTATTTGAATTTCAAAATTTCTACACTAAAGTCATTTCAGTCATGCTTCAGTCAAGTATGGATGTTTATCTGTTAGTCTGTCCGTCTCTACTTGTGTTTCTAAAAAAATGTGCTTGGTTTTTGAACCAACCTTTCTCTCCCCTCCAAAATTTTGTCGTTAAAAGTTATATTTAGACACAGCTACCGCTCAAAAACCCTCTCCTCCATACTAAGTAAATTTGAACACCTGCGTCCAAGGTCGTGTTTTTGTGTGCAAATTGCGACACTTTTTTATTCAACACAGTCTGTCGATGATGTGAACTACACTGTCTTTTGTCATTATCTTCAATATTATCTATCCGTTTGTAAAATTAGGACCATCTTAGTTCACTGCTCAGAATAGGCCATCCGGCCAGCTAATTTTTATATTCCTAACATTAATATTAAGAAAAAATTACTTTTTAATTTTTGTAATATTCCTAACATCTGCGTTTTACCGCTCCATTCAAATCAAAAGCTTGGTATCGCAAAAGCGTCCAATAAATGACTGTGGCGTATTATATCTAAGGTCCCTTCTGTCGAGTTGCTTACTTTTTATGTCAACTTGGGAACGTGACTTTTCTCCGTTCCCCCCCCCCCCCCCCAATTGCGTCTCCTTAGCCTTTCCAGTCATATTTTTTTTTCTTTTTGATCCGCCGTTCCCCTCCTGTCTAGCAAGTCAATTATTATGGAGGATGATGACCCGCGGTCTAGGCGATCATGTACATCAGCAGCCTACGCATTATGTTTTTATCCTTAAATGTTATCTTTGGAGGGATTTTACCGTTGTATCTCTGTCAATTTCACTACACATCTCCCCACTTGAAAACATGCCTATGGCAAGTTCCAAAACCAGCGATACACATAGGTAAAATTACTCCTCACGTCTGCCACTACTCTAATTTTGATCACAGGGGTGCCGACTGAGGAAATCTGCACCGACATTCAATTTGCCTGGGATATATTGGATACTAAACTGATAAGGTTGAAGCAATAAAGACCACCTCAGCAATCTTGCGTTTTCATGCTTAGCCTGAGACAAGAACACGAGAGGCTGATGGTCCGTCTCCACCACAAATGTCCTACCATACAGATAGATTTGAAACTTCTTTATTGCCCAGATTAATGCTAAACATTCTTTTTCGCTTGTGGAGTATCCTTGTTCCGCCTTATTCAATTTGCGGCTTGCATAAGCGACTGGTTTAAGTTCCCCATCAGGTGAAGATGATCTTTGCAACAAAGCCCCTCCGAGTCCTACATTACTTGCATCGGTTCTTAAGACAAAGTCCTGTGTCAAATCAGGCAGTTTGAGAATAGGCTTGCTAGTGAGTTTTTCCTTTAACTCTTGAAATGCTAGTTCACATTGTGCAGTCCAAATAATTTTATCTGGAAGTCCCTTGCGAGTCAGATCAGTCAGAGGAGCACAAATAGCGTTAAAATTTTTGATGTATTTCTGATAAAATCCGCATAACGACACAAATGATCGCACGTCCTTTTTTGTTTGCGGCCTAGGTGCTCTCTGCAGTTTTTCCAAATTCTTAGGATCAGGGGTCATATTACCCTGATATACAGTGTGTCCCAAGAATTCCAACTCTTTGCATCCTATACAACATTTTGTGGGCCTAGCAGTTAAGTTTGCCTCCCGAAGTCTATCAAACAACATCTCCAGAGCTTCAATGTGTTCTGCAAATGTCTCGGTGGCGACGAGAATATCATCCATGAAATTGGTGATACAGGGGTTATTCAGGGGATCCAACAATTTTCGCATCATCCTTGAAAACACACTCGGAGCATTTTTCAGTCCGAATGGTAGCATATTGAATTCATAATGTCCATCCGAGGTGCTAAAAGCCAAATAAGGTCTCACTTCAGGCTTCACTGGGATCTGGTAATAGCCTTTACTAAGATCCACTTTTGAAAAATATTTTGCCTTGTTCAGTCTGGCAAATAACTGTTTTGTGTCTGGTAATGGATCCACTTGTCCTTCTGTGACAGCATTCAGTTTCCTGTAATCTATGCACAGTCTGTGTTCCCCAGACGGTTTTCTCAACAAAACGACACTAGAACTAAAAGATGATTCACTGTGCGAAATAATCCCCTCCTTCAACAAATACTCTATTTCTTCCTTCAATGCCTTCTCCTTCGCGAACGGAATAGAATAGGCTCTCATACAGATTGGGTTTGAGTCTACCAGTTTCATGTCATACTGTAGCAAATTTGTATGGCCTGGTTTATCTGTTAATACATCTGTATGTTCCTCCAGAACTTGTTGAACTCTCTCCCTCTGGTTTTTAGTCAGGTGCTTACTGACTTTTACCTGTGCTGCTTTTTCACAAGGATGTAATGGGTATTCATGTGAGGTGAGTGGTTCCTTTTGCATCTGGGTTGCAATAGCCAAGGTCAATAAAGGGGTGCTTTCCTGGAGTGGTCTGTCCAGATACTTCTTTAACAGGTTTACATGATAAACTTTTTCCTTCCCCTTTTTGTCAATTTTATAGTTTGTTCTAGACACCTTCTCTAGAACCGTATATGGACCTTGCCAACCAATTTGTAATTTATTCTGGCTTCCGGGTAGTAGAGGCAGCACCTTCTCTCCGACTGCCAGTTCCCTGTCCTTTGCCTTCCTATTAAAATATGCTGCATGTTTCTTCCTGGCTTGTTTCAAATTATCATTTGCCAGTTTCCATCCAGCTTTCAAACGAGTGGTCAGTTCGTTCACATATTGATACGATGAGGTAACAGTCTCTTCCGCCTTCTCATCTGTCCAGGTCCTTAATAAAGCTACATCTGGATCTTTTTCCACTTTGTCTACCCGAGTATAATTAGTTTTCCTTTCAGGCCTAAAGTTGCCCCGTGGCGTTCCTAGGTCCTGCACATATTTTCCCTTTGTGGGTGTTCCCTCATGAAATACGCCACATGCTTCTACAAAGTTTTCAACATCGACAGTTACGTCGGGCCAATAGTATCTTCGAGCAATCTTTTGGCAGATGGTACCGACTTTCTCATGGTCACCATCTTTTCCAACATGTAAGTTCCTTATTAAGTTTGCCCTATATATCTTGGGAAGAACTAACTGTCCGTGACCAGTGGATCTAGTTCCTGTCTTCCTGTATAATAGTTTGTTCTTCATGAAATATTCCCCCTTGCTCGGAGGTGTGTGGCATTTGGGCAATTTTTTAAAACAGGGCTTGAGTGTCCTATCCTCAGCCTGCGCCTTCCTCATTGTGGTGAAGTGGGATGTTATAAATACTTATAGGGAACTTAGTGTACTGACTGAGATCAGCTGTGAAGGTATCTATATCTATTAAGAGTAGTGTATTATAGATAACCTTACTTGCTACCACATATCTCTTTATCTCAGTCAGAATTATTCTGGAATAGTGTGATGCTACGTTATGTGTCTAGGGTATGTGTATGGTGAAGTGTAAGTCACAACAACAGACAGATAAACAATTTAATTTAATCCACTACTCTTAACAACACTGTGACACTCACATACATATAACACTCTATGAGAATATCTTAAAGAAGTCACTAGTAACGTTTCAAATAACAATATGTATTCATTACTAGCATGAATGAATATGTGTCCTGATTCAACTACAAGGGAACCAGGAATCACAATCAATTTAAATTACAAGTTATGTACAGAATGTATTTAATATGAATATTGTAGTGACATATATTATTACCAATGTTCTATGTGTGTCAATTGTGTAGTGGTAAAATGAGGTAATACTGGTTTTGTTTTGTTCAAGCTCTGTTGGTATTTGTCATCATGACTTCAATAGTTTGTCTTTAGGGACCATTATTGTAGATGTTCACAGTTCCTGATTTTAAGACAAGTAAATTCCCCTCTTAATGTTAATTTTTAAAAATCAGTTCAAGATGAGGGGACATAATGTTGAGCTCAGCTGGCCAACTCTGCTTATCTTTAGTGATGGCGGCAGGAAAGGACTCCTCTGCTCGAATTCTCCTCTGGGCTCAAGAGACACCTCACTGATAGCTAAAAAGACCAAGGAGTATGCTGTCCGACTCTGGATTCAGCAAATCTCTGACCAGGTGCTGCTCACTACCATCAAGACCACTGTCCCACAATTTCATGGAAATAAACACAGATACGTTGATTAGCAATGAATTCTGGCACAAACTGGCACAAATTCCGTTCTGCCTATGTTCCAGGCTTTTATTTTAGCAAAAATGTGAGCTGGCTTCAACGTACTGTCGCTTTATCAAGCTTATTTGAATTAGTGGTCTCGAACTAACGCTCCCAAGTGTGTATATCAGCGAGACTGGCCAATGAGCCACGTTTCGACAAGTGTTTGAAAAAATGTTATCTTTTCCCGTCTCCCCCAACAACCAAGATAGTATTTATAGCCCGACCAATCGTGGTTAGGCTTTCATTTGTTGCGCTCCAATCAATTTGGAGTTTACATGGTAGGCTATTTATGTAACGTAAGGTTTTTTCAAACACGTTATAAAAAAAATTTTATGAGCAGAAATGATTTTATGCTGTCAGGCACCCCCAATATTTTATTTTGGGTATAATTTATTAATTCCTGGACTATTTGCGTAACGTTTTACATATTATTTGTCAGCAAACCCTAAGGAACCCAAAAAATACTAATTTAAAGGAGCTACGTGGCTGCGTTCAAAATATGCAATTTCTTCTATCTCCTGTTTAGAAGATGTGCTGTCTGGGTACTGTTATGTGTTCAAACGTAAACCCATATAATGTTGTCTTTTCTAATAAGAGTCTGTTATGATTTATAAACCTAACTCTGGGAAAGGGTAGTGTATTTTATCACTGTCCGTCTGAAAAAAAATTAGTGCATGTAGACTTACACGCGTGATGGTAGTAATTGTGTATCGCGCGAAGCGGGTTTAGTGTTCGGCTTTCTGCCTCTCCCTTCTCTTTTTATCCCTTTAGTCCATCTGTTCGTTCGTTTTGGTAACGCAGTATAATTAATGTTAGGGTTAATTTAGGTCATTACGCAGTACGTCTCAATGCTTTTCCAAGAAATACAGCACACGTTTCATTGAAGAAGGCGGGTAATAATACAGTAAGCTTTACTATCAACGTGAAAGCGTTACAATTTGCAGACGAAGCAGAAAACAAGGGGGATTTCGAGTACATTCTTTGGGACAGCACTGTCATTTTACCATTGCTCTTCTCTTTATTAATTTTATTTGTTAGGCTTCATATTTACCTAATAATTTATATATGTGGATTAGAATATTTCATGACACTTCCCCTCTTAAAACAGACATTATATGTCAGTCCTTTATTCTATATACACATAGAGAAATTTATTATTATTTCTGGGGTTTACGGTGATTCTCATCACACGGATGGCGGCTTAAAAAATCCGCTCCCAGATTTGTTTTTCCAGATATATATTCAATGCTAAAATTATATGGAGCCAGAAGCAAAGACCATCGGAGTAACCTAGAGTTCTCATGCTTAGCCTGTGCTAAAAACGATAAAGGTTTGTGGTCAGTTTGCAACTTAAATGCCTTCCCATATAGATAAATATTGAATTTCTTTATTGCCCATATTACTGCAAGACATTCTTTTTCGCTAGTTGAGTAGTTGATTTCAGCTTTATTCAACTTTCTGCTAGCATATGCCACTGGGCTTAATTCCCCATCCAATGCATCTGATTTCTGTAGTAAAGTTGCACCTAGCCCAATATTACTTGCATCCGTCCTTACTATGAATTCTTGACTTAAGTCAGGTAATTTCAAAATGGGTTTACTTGTGAGCTTTTCCTTCAATTCTTGGTAAGTCATTTCACATTGTGGTGTCCATGTAATGCGATCTGGAAGTCCTTTACGTGTCAATTCCGTTAAAGGTGCACATATGGAATTAAAGTTTTTGATATACTTCTGGTAGAAACCACATAATGAGACAAAGGATCTCACGTCCTTCTTGGTTTGTGGTCTCGGGGCTTTCTGTAGTTTCTCTAAATTCTTTGGGTCAGGGGTCATGTTTCCCTGATAAACTGTGTGTCCCAAAAATTCCAATTCTTTACATCCAACGCAACATTTGGTTGGTCGGGCTGTTAAATTTGCCTCCCTAAGTCGATCAAACAGCATGTTCAGAGAGTCAATGTGTTCCTCAAATGTTTCTGTTGCTATAAGGATATCATCCATAAAATTTGTTATACAGGGATTATTCAGAGGATCCAATAATTTTCTCATCATTCTAGAGAAGACACTAGGCGCATTCTTCAATCCAAATGGCAATCTATTAAACTCATAGTGTCCTTCTGAGGTACTAAAAGCTAGGTATGGTCTAACCTCAGGCTTTACTGGAATCTGATAGTATCCTTTACTCAGATCCACTTTTGAGAAATATTTAGCTTTATTTAGTCTGGCAAACAGCTGATTTGTATCCGGCAATGGATCCACCTGTCCTTCTGTAATAGCATTCAGTCTCCTGTAATCTATACAGAGTCTATGTTCTCCAGAGGGCTTCCTTAAAAGTACAACACCGGAACTATACGAAGACTCACTGTGCGAAATAATTCCTTCCTTCAACAGATAGTCTATCTCTTCCTTCAAAGCTTTTTCCTTAGCAAACGGAATCGAATATGGTTTCATACAGACAGGTGTGGAGTCTATTAATTTCATATCATATTCCAATAGGTTTGTATGCCCTGGTCGGTCTGTTAACACCTCTGCATGATTATTTAGAACCTGTTGCACTCTCTCTTTCTGAGTTTTCGTTAAATGTGTACTGATTTTCACCTGTGCTGCTGTCTCACAGGGGTGTAATGGATATTCAAATGATGAAAGTGGTTCCTTTTTCATCTCCATGGCGATGGACAAGGTCAACAAGTGTGTCTCTTCCTGATGTTCTCTTTCCAAATATTTCTTCAGGAGATTCACATGATAGATTTTTTCTTTCCCCTTCTTATCTATCTTATAATTTGTTCTAGACACCTTCTCTAGAACTGTATATGGACCCTGCCATCCAATTTGTAACTTATTCTGACTCCCGGGCAAAAGAAGCAGTACCTTCTCTCCCACAGCCAAATTTCTGTCTTTCGCCTTCCTGTTATAATAGGCAGCATGTTTCTTCCTGGCTTGTTTCAAATTTTCATTGGCAAGTTTCCAGCCAGTTTTTAACCGAGTGGTCAGCTCATTCACATACTGGTATGAAGATGTAATGTTTTCCTCTGCCTTTTCATCAGTCCACGTTCTTAACAAAGCTACATATGGACCTTTAATTGTGTGGACCTATTTGTCCATGCACCGGTATGGTCTCTTCCACTTGAAGCTTTATAGTGATGATTTTTCCTCCCAGAATTATCATTCACAAAACGACCGCTACCAATTTTTCTTTTGGGGCTTTCTCCCCTCTTAAAATTCTTGATGAGAGATTTCCTCTCTACATCTTCTTCCTCCAGTTTGTTTAAGTCCGATTGAGGGATTGTCGGCTTATCCTGGGTAAGACATCTTTTTGCACTCTCCGCATAGTGGCCATTGTAAAACAGTTAAGTGAAGCTTGTCCGTGAAAAGGGGCTTCCCATTCCATTTGGTCCACCTTATCAAATTTATTTTTCCTTTTATTATCAGGCCTGATTTTGCCCCATGGCGTGTCCAGGTCCTGATCCATGTTCCCACTTGTGGGTGTTCCCTCATGTGCTATGCTACACCTTTCTACAAAATTCTCAATGTCCCATCTTGCTTTGGGCCAATAATAATTGTGAGCCACCTTTTGAATGATGGTACCTATCTTCTCATGGTCCCCATCTGGTTTCACATGTAGACTCCTTATTAATTCTGTCCTGTATCTTTTTGGAAGAACCAGCTGTCCGTGACCATGGGATCTAGTTCCGGCCTTCCTATACATCAACTTGTTTTTCATGTAAAATTCTCCCTTGCCTGGAGTTGTATGACAAGTTGACAATTTTCTGAAACAAGGCTTGAGTGTTTTATCTCCAGCCTGTGCCTTCCTCATCTCTTCTGGAGTGGTATCTAACATAATATCCTCCTCCTGTCTTGAGGTCGACCTGACCTGAAGGGTTGCCATATACACAGGTTTCCTTCTGCAACGGTCAGTGTCATGATTGTCCATCTGACAATTCTTACACCACCTTTTTCCTTGGTTGAAAGATTTTCTTTCATCATATTTCCTTTCATCGAATTGTGGGACTTTATTTTTATTGTCATACCGTGGCCTATCAAATTGGTGCTTACCTTTATTTTGATCCTTAGGATCAAATTTATTAAAGTTCTGTGGTGCCCTAAAGTTGTCCACCTGTTTCTTTTTATTACCTGTTACCTCTGCTTGAGCTGCTTGATACCTTTCAGCAACATTTAGCAACTCACCCAGCCTCTCTGCACCTTGTTCCATGAGAAACTTTCTCAGGTCTGGAGCCATGGACTCTCTTAGTTGCTCTATAAGGACCATTTCCTTAAGATCTTGGGTTTTCCCCAGAGAAGTCCATTTCTCCAAGTATGTCTCTATTCGTGCAGAGAACTGGTGATAGGTTTCACCTGACAGTAGTTTAGCATTCCTAAATTTTTTCCTGTAAAACTCTGCATTCTTTTCATACCTTAACAAAAGAGCCTGCTTTAGCATGTCATAATTTTCCTGATCACCTCTGCTCATTTTTGCAAAAACTTCATAAGCTGCCCCACGAAGTCCCTGAGATAACTTTAAGCTCCACCTTTCTCTCTCCAACCCATACGTGGTAGCTAATAGTTCGTACCTATTTATATAGCTCTCAATATCATCGTCTTTCTCAACAAAATGATCTAAATGAAAATTCATAGCTGAGATTGAGGCTCCTTGAGTAACCGTAGCATCAGAGGCAAAGGGACTGGCACCATTTTCAGGAGCATGGCCTTGAAACTCAAACTCCCTTAGTCGTAATTCATGTTCCCTTTGTAATCTTTTCTCCTCCTTTTCTGCTTCCCTCTCTGCAGTCAATCTTCTTTCTTCTGCAGCTTGTCTTTTGTCTTCTCTTTCTGCTTCCAATTTCTTAGCCTCAGCCTCAATCTGCAACCTCTTAGTCTCAGCCTCAGCTTCAAATTGTAACTTCTTAATTTCCCTTTCAGCCTCTAACCTTCTTTCGGCTTCAAACCTTCTTTCTTCGCGTTCAATAAATTTGTCACATTCCGTAGTAACATAGGCAACCATAACTTGCCCATCTAATCCTAACTCTTTTGCAGTCTGAACCGCAGCAGATCGAAATTTGGCCAGGTCCGCCATTGTCTATCAGGTAACTTAATACAATGTCTAACCAACAATTCAATCTCTAATGGACAACACAGGCACCGTGAGCTCAACCTTATTTAATTCCACCCAAGGATACCTTTTAATTCTTATATTCCCTGAAGTGAATTATCCCCAATATTTTTAATAGTTAAAGATTCAAAATCCCAAGAGCGAGACCCCAATATATGTGGTGAAGTGGGATGTTATAAATACTTATAGGGAACTTAGTGTACTGACTGAGATCAGCTGTGAAGGTATCTATATCTATTAAGAGTAGTGTATTATAGATAACCTTACTTGCTACCACATATCTCTTTATCTCAGTCAGAATTATTCTGGAATAGTGTGATGCTACGTTATGTGTCTAGGGTATGTGTATGGTGAAGTGTAAGTCACAACAACAGACAGATAAACAATTTAATTTAATCCACTACTCTTAACAACACTGTGACACTCACATACATATAACACTCTATGAGAATATCTTAAAGAAGTCACTAGTAACGTTTCAAATAACAATATGTATTCATTACTAGCATGAATGAATATGTGTCCTGATTCAACTACAAGGGAACCAGGAATCACAATCAATTTAAATTACAAGTTATGTACAGAATGTATTTAATATGAATATTGTAGTGACATATATTATTACCAATGTTCTATGTGTGTCAATTGTGTAGTGGTAAAATGAGGTAATACTGGTTTTGTTTTGTTCAAGCTCTGTTGGTATTTGTCATCATGACTTCAATAGTTTGTCTTTAGGGACCATTATTGTAGATGTTCACAGTTCCTGATTTTAAGACAAGTAAATTCCCCTCTTAATGTTAATTTTTAAAAATCAGTTCAAGATGAGGGGACATAATGTTGAGCTCAGCTGGCCAACTCTGCTTATCTTTAGTGATGGCGGCAGGAAAGGACTCCTCTGCTCGAATTCTCCTCTGGGCTCAGGAGACACCTCACTGATAGCTAAAAAGACCAAGGAGTATGCTGTCCGACTCTGGATTCAGCAAATCTCTGACCAGGTGCTGCTCACTACCATCAAGACCACTGTCCCACAATTTCATGGAAATAAACACAGATACGTTGATTAGCAATGAATTCTGGCACAAACTGGCACAAATTCCGTTCTGCCTATGTTCCAGGCTTTTATTTTAGCAAAAATGTGAGCTGGCTTCAACGTACTGTCGCTTTATCAAGCTTATTTGAATTAGTGGTCTCGAACTAACGCTCCCAAGTGTGTATATCAGCGAGACTGGCCAATGAGCCACGTTTCGACAAGTGTTTGAAAAAATGTTATCTTTTCCCGTCTCCCCCAACAACCAAGATAGTATTTATAGCCCGACCAATCGTGGTTAGGCTTTCATTTGTTGCGCTCCAATCAATTTGGAGTTTACATGGTAGGCTATTTATGTAACGTAAGGTTTTTTCAAACACGTTATAAAAAAAATTTTATGAGCAGAAATGATTTTATGCTGTCAGGCACCCCCAATATTTTATTTTGGGTATAATTTATTAATTCCTGGACTATTTGCGTAACGTTTTACATATTATTTGTCAGCAAACCCTAAGGAACCCAAAAATACTAATTTAAAGGAGCTACGTGGCTGCGTTCAAAATATGCAATTTCTTCTATCTCCTGTTTAGAAGATGTGCTGTCTGGGTACTGTTATGTGTTCAAACGTAAACCCATATAATGTTGTCTTTTCTAATAAGAGTCTGTTATGATTTATAAACCTAACTCTGGGAAAGGGTAGTGTATTTTATCACTGTCCGTCTGAAAAAAAATTAGTGCATGTAGACTTACACGCGTGATGGTAGTAATTGTGTATCGCGCGAAGCGGGTTTAGTGTTCGGCTTTCTGCCTCTCCCTTCTCTTTTTATCCCTTTAGTCCATCTGTTCGTTCGTTTTGGTAACGCAGTATAATTAATGTTAGGGTTAATTTAGGTCATTACGCAGTACGTCTCAATGCTTTTCCAAGAAATACAGCACACGTTTCATTGAAGAAGGCGGGTAATAATACAGTAAGCTTTACTATCAACGTGAAAGCGTTACAATTTGCAGACGAAGCAGAAAACAAGGGGGATTTCGAGTACATTCTTTGGGACAGCACTGTCATTTTACCATTGCTCTTCTCTTTATTAATTTTATTTGTTAGGCTTCATATTTACCTAATAATTTATATATGTGGATTAGAATATTTCATGACACTCATCTCCTCTGGATGAGCATTTATAGGTTCACCTTCTTCCTCCTTCTTCTGTGACCTGGTCTGCACTGTCGCCATGATCACAGGTTTCTCGGGATTCCCCAAGAAGACGTATCTACACCCCAATATCAGAGGGTAGATTGGTTCATCTATCACTGCTGCTCTGATTTCTCCTTCCACATAGCGAGTTCTCACCGTTATCCTTGCGATGGGAAGTGTCATGAGTGGTATGTCCTTGGTCGCCCCTTGTATTTCCACTGTTTCTGTGGTATACTGACTTGGGTCCACTAGGCTAGACTTCACAACTGAATCATAATCCAAACCTGTATCATAAAGGCACCTTATGGTGACCCCATTACAAATAACATCCTCACAAACTGGGGGGTGATAAGGTTCCTGTTGTCCCTTAGGATTAACCTTTAATCTTTGCGTCCCCGACTTCATTGCAGCAATGTTTGAAGGTTTCCTTCTACAAAATTCGGTGTTATGGTTATCCTTCTTGCACCATTTACACCATCTTTTTCCTTGGTTCAACGGTTTTCTTTCATTGAACTTTTGGTCATTGAACTGTGAGTTTCTGTCGCGATAGTCATTTCTTGGCCGCTCAAAGTTTGTCCTACCTTTATTTCCCTGCTCTCTAGTATCAAATTTATTAAATTGCTGTGGAGCTTTAAAATTGTCTATGTGCTTCTTCTTAGCACCACTTACCTCTGCCTGAGCTGCCTGATACCTCTCAGCAACATTTAAAATTTCCCCCAACTTCTCTGCACCTTGTTCCATGAGAAATTTTCTCATGTCTGGAGCCATGGACTCTCTCAATTGCTCAATCATGATCATTTCTTTAAGATCTTGGGTCTTCCCCAGAGCCGTCCATTTCTCCAAATAGGTTTCTAGTCTAGCAGAGAATTGGTGGTATGTCTCCCCAGACATCAGTTTAGCATTTCTAAATTTCTTACGATAAAATTCACCATTCTTCTCGTACCTTAATAACAAAGCCTGCTTTAACATGTCATAATTGTCTTGGTCTTCCCTGTTCATTTTAGCAAATACTTCATAAGAAGTACCCCTCAATCCCTGTGATAGCTTTAAACTCCACCTCTCTCTCTCTAACCCATATGTAGTAGCTAATAACTCAAAACGTCCTAGGTACCCCTCTATGTCATCGTCTTTCTCAACAAAATGGTCTAAATGAAACCCCATAGCTGAGTTTGAGGCTCCCAGACTGGGCGTAGCATCTGAGGCAAAAGGGCTGGCACCATTTTCAGGGGCCGGGCCTTGTAATTCCAGCTCCCTTAGTCGTAATTCGTGCTCCCTCTGCAACCTTCTATCTTCTGCCTCCCTTTCGGCAGTCAACCTTTTTTCTTCTACCTCCCTTTGCTGTCGTTTTTCTTCTGCCTCCCTTTGCTGTCGTTTTTCTTCTGCCTCCCTTTCGGCAGTCAACCTTTTTTCTTCTGCCTCAATCTGCAGCCTCTTAATTTCTCTATCAGCCTCAATTTGTAACCTCTTCTCTTCAGCTACCTTTCTATCTTCCCTTTCAATATATTTATCACATTCAGTCCTTACGTATTGAATTAAAATTTGACCATCCATTCCCATCTCCTTCGCGGTGAGCACAGCAGCTGATCTAAATTTTGCCAGCTCCGCCATACTTTTTAGACAATATAATAATATACAAGATAAATCTCTAACCAGTAAATACACTAAGTACTTCTTATGACTATAGTCTAACTAATTCTAACTAACCAGTTAACTAATTAATTATTACTGGCTGTGAAGATTCACCAATTTTTATCTGCAGGGACACTTTTAATTTTAAGGGAAATTTTACAATTTATTTCCCTACTTTTATTTCTCCCACCAGGAGATCCTAATATTACTGTTGGGCTAATTATCCCTGGACAAGACCCCAATATTGTAGTGGTGTTTGATGGTATTGTATGATGTTGATATTACTAAATGTAATTGTATGAGGCCAGCTGTGAAGGCTCCTGAGATAAAATGTAGTTGAGAATTGTCAGAAGGGTGTGGTGTGATAGTTTATAAATACACCCACAGATATTTAAGAAGACTAATAATATTAACAAATGTTAAAATACACTGAACTAACTCACGTGTGTAAAATTTTTTGATATAAGTATATTACATTTATTTTGTTCTGTGTCAATTTTTTAGGTTGACCAGAACTTAAAAGGATTTAGAGATTATGAAAAGAAATGCATAGAATATTATATCATAAATGCAATAGTGTACATATATATGTATTATACTAGTTAGTTTTATTAAAATGTTATAGTAGTCATCTACTTGGGAGGATAGTACTGTTTGTGCTGTTGGGGTGGCCTCATCACACCTGTCTATATTGACTACACAGTGTCCAGAAAATGGTGGGAATTTTTATGGGGTTCTTAGTAACTAAAGGGCGTTGGTGAAAGTCCAGCAGACCAGAGGCTCACTCATCTGTTAGTTGTAGCTCTGGTGCTGAAATCAGGTGGTCCCACCTCTCCGTGCTGGCGGGCAATAATGGTGGTCTCTGTCACAAATACTGCACAGATACACTCGAGTAAAGTCACCAACTGAATAGACCCTGCTTTGTTGACGACAGAAACTCGCAGCTCAGATTATGAATAAATAACACAGAATTGCCAGCAAAACTCAGCTGAGCTGCTGGCTATAGTATGGCGTCCCTAAATTTATTTCACTTGCTTTCATATGGAATCACCACACTTTAAAATCTGTGTCTATCACTGAACAACTATTGAAGAATGGCCCCACTTTCGCGTCTGAGCGCTAATGATATGATTGTCTGTGGCCAATCACTGCCTAGGTTATTTGAATTTCAAAATTTCTACACTAAAGTCATTTCAGTCATGCTTCAGTCAAGTATGGATGTTTATCTGTTAGTCTGTCCGTCTCTACTTGTGTTTCTAAAAAAATGTGCTTGGTTTTTGAACCAACCTTTCTCTCCCCTCCAAAATTTTGTCGTTAAAAGTTATATTTAGACACAGCTACCGCTCAAAAACCCTCTCCTCCATACTAAGTAAATTTGAACACCTGCGTCCAAGGTCGTGTTTTTGTGTGCAAATTGCGACACTTTTTTATTCAACACAGTCTGTCGATGATGTGAACTACACTGTCTTTTGTCATTATCTTCAATATTATCTATCTGTTTGTAAAATTAAGACCATCTTAGTTCACTGCTCAGAATAGGCCATCCGGCCAGCTAATTTTTATATTCCTAACATTAATATTAAAAAATTACTTTTTAATTTTTGTAATATTCCTAACATCTGCGTTTTACCGCTCCATTCAAATCAAAAGCTTGGTATCGCAAAAGCGTCCAATAAATGACTGTGGCGTATTATATCTAAGGTCCCTTCTGTCGAGTTGCTTACTTTTTATGTCAACTTGGGAACGTGACTTTTCTCCGTTTCCCCCCCAATTGCGTCTCCTTAGCCTTTCCAGTCATATTTTTTTTCTTTTTGATCCGCCGTTCCCCTCCTGTCTAGCAAGTCAATTATTATGGAGGATGATGACCCGCGGTCTAGGCGATCATGTACATCAGCAGCCTACGCATTATGTTTTTATCCTTAAATGTTATCTTTGGAGGGATTTTACCGTTGTATCTCTGTCAATTTCACTACAGTTATTACTAAATACCACACTTTGTGTGTTAAATTGTCGATTATGGAGCACGCCTCTAGGTGCTATCATAATGATGACAGTTGAGTATTTGGATATTGTCATATGGTTTCTCCAGTGACCTTGTAAGATTGTACTATGAAAATAATGAAAAGTTCCTTTTCATTATTTTAATCCGGGGCGGGGGTGGGGGGGGGGGGGGGGGGGGGCGGGGCGGGGGGGGGGGGGGGGAGTAAATGATATGAGTAAATATCATATCATGTTTTGTATTCGATCACTTCCTGATATATCAGGAAGTGACGTCTTGACTCCTGCTCTGAATTGATAGCAGACGTGAGTTTTGATTTGGGACAAGCTAGCGTCTCTAACCGGCAGTCTGCTTGTGTCGTTTGACGAGTATGCATGGAATGTGTCCAGTAGGACCTGATTTAGATTGTGTTAATTGCCTTTGGGCATCTTTATATTGCACCTGCAAGATCGATTACCATCACTGCCTTATGCTTTCATTAACGGTATAATGTCAGATTAGTCTTAGCAGTGTGTATGGAATTCTTGGGCACGTAAGTTGACTGTTCCATTAAAACTGAGAATTATCAGAATCAAGGACAGTAGAGACATGTGCTAGTAAAAGCTACGATGTCATACCATACTCAATGTGGAGTACTGTGTCATTAAATATATGAATTGTGCCAAGAAGTTAGGCCTTGTTACTGAGTACCTGTGGTGCGGGCCAGGGAGATTGTGTGTGACTGGCCATATTTAAATATATATTATAATTCCTCAAATGGAATATACAAGGAGAACCCTGGAGGGTATTCAGCAGGCCACTGTAATAAGGAGTGTCAAGCCTTAAGTCTAATGCACTCTTACCACAGGACGTCGGGAGGACGGTTCCTGAAGTAATAATAATATTCTAAAATTTACCCGTACCTCAGCTATAATTTGTTCACTTGTTAAGCTATAGTTTGCACACTTGCTACAGCTGTAGTTTGCTCACTTGCTACAGCTATAATGTATTCATCTTCTACATCTGTAGTTTGCTCACTTGCTGCAGCTATCTTGTATGGGTGTGAGGGCTGGACACTCACTGCAGAAACGGAGCGAAGGATTCAGGCTTTCGAGTATAAATGTTATAGAAGGATTTTTCACATTTGCTATAAAGAGCACAAAACAAATGTCTATGTTAGAGAGAAAATAAACACGTATGCAGGCCACCAAGAACCACTTTTGTCAGTAGTGAAACCTCGAAAGCTTACTTGGTTTGGGCATGTAACTGGTCATGACTCCCTTTCGAAAACGATCCTCCAGGGAACAGTCGAAGTAAACGGAGAAGAGGAAGGCAAAGAAAATCATGGGCTGATAACATCAAAGAATGGGCAGGACACGATTTTTCCACACTTGTACGCATTGCTGAGGATAGAGAGCAGTGGAGGACCCTGTCTGCTGATGCTTCCACCATGGCACCCCTACGACCCATGACGGGTTACGGGTTGTGATGATGATGATAATTTGCTCACTTGCTACAACTATAGGTTGGTCACTTACTACAGCTATAGTTTGTTCACTTGCTACATGTGCAGTTTGCTCACTTTCTAAAGTTATAGCTTGGTTACTTGTTACTGCTGTAGTTTGGCCAATTACTATATCTGTAGTTTGTTCACTTGCTATATCTATAGTTTGTTCTTTTGCTACAGCTATAGTCTGAGCATTTATTATAGTTATAGTTTATTCACTTAATACAGCTGTAATGTGCTCACTTGCTACAGCTATGGTTTGTTCTTTTGCTACAGCTGTAGTTTGCTCACTTGCTACATCTATAGTTTTGTCACTTGCTGCTGTTTTAGTTTGTTCTTTTGCTACAGCTATATTTTTTAGACTTGAGGGGAGTCTGCAGTACTTGAAACATCAAATTCTACCAATTCTATCCTTGACGTCCGACTCACATAGTTGATGTCTGAAATAAGACAGAGCCCATTATCTCAAGTTCTGCGTGAGAGTTTGTGGCGATACGTTTGGTTTGGACTGCAACAGTGTGCTACGATTTCCATACATACTGCGACATGTCTGATATTGTGCAACAGTTTATTCGTGTCAAGGATACAAAATCACAGACAGTCCTTTACTAAAACAGGACTTTTATCATCTTTCCATACTTGTTTATTCGCCATTTCCTTTCCACTAACTCAGAATATACGGAAAAATTTTGATTTTTCAAGGGAGACAATGCCATTCTAATGTGCTCTAGCAATAATAAATAGACAGTTATCTTCCATTCATTCATTTTATTTCATTTTTCATTTCACTGATGCCATACAGAGTAGTGGGGAGATAAAGTTTGCATTCCTCAGCCAACTCGTATGTCGCACTGGCTACAGTGAACCAATGTTAGGATTTGTGTGATGTTGTCTATACGCCTGCTTCTTGGTCCTCCCCGTGCCCTGAAACCAGATCTTCTACGGTTGTAGGCGCGTAGTGGTCATTTATCGGGCTCCATTCTCATGAGATGGCCAAACTATATCATTTTCTGTCTTTCTCCATATTTGATACCGGATGTCGTCGCATCGCATTCTCTCTCTCTTTCGGTAGCATTAGTGCCATTTCTTAAGCATCTCATCTAAGGATGTAATTTTCAGTTATCTCACGTGAAACGAAAAAAAAATGTTTTTAACGAAGAAGGGGGGGAAGAAAGAAAGGGGGGGGGGGCCTCGTATGTGAAGTATATATTGGTTATTTTACAACAACTTGTAACGCAGGCCGATAAAGCAGCCTTAATAAGAATTTAAATAGATCTCTAGAGAGGATCGACGTAACATTGACATACAGCGAAAACAAAGACCCGAGCCTTAAAAAAAGGAAGATAAATGTAATGATCATCTCGCTGAAACAATTTTCCAGTATGGAGCATCAAATGGAATGGAACACTTTTGAAATACGTCCACAGTTATTAATACAGGAGCACAGAGAACGCGCACCTCATAACATTTTTTTATTTATTAACACAAACAAACAAACAAAATATTAATTCCCGAGATTGAAAAAGATCGTGTCCAGCCAGCAGGTGTCAACAGAGGAAAAGAATCGAGTTTTTAGAGTGTTGCACAGAGTAGATTATGTCACTTGTCAGCAAGTCGTGAATAAATCAGTAAATACACAAATAGACTAATGAAGGCAATATAAATGTTGTTTGACATATGGATATTAGGGAAAACAAGGAAACATTTAAAGAAAAAAGGTAAAGATGGTCCCATAGCTGTAGGTGAGTGATGTGAAACTTCACTATGTTAGCGAAGTTCTCAGATTTATAAAGTAACGGTGACTACCGGTAATTCACAGCGAACGTCTAGTTAGCGAATGTGCTCGTGTTCCGTCAAGATTAAGTCCAGCAACACTGGAAATTACAGTATATAATAAGTAATTTGAATTATTTCATGCCGTGTTTGTGGTGAAGTGGGATGTTATAAATATTTATAGGGGACTTAGTGTACTGACTGAGATCAGCTGTGAAGGTATATATATATCTAATCAGAGTAGTGTATTATATATCACCTTACTTGCTACCACATATCTATATATCTCAGTCAGAATTATTCTGGAATAGTGTGATGACTACGTTATGTGTCTAGGGTATGTGTATGATGAAGTGTAAGTCACAACAACAGACAGATAAACAATTTAATTTAATCCACTACTCTTAACAACACTGTGACACTCACATACATATAACACTCTATGAGAATATCTTAAAGAAGTCACTCGTAACTTTTCAAATAACAATATGTATTCATTACTGGCATGAATGAATATGTGTCCTGATTCAACTACAAGGGAACCAGGAATCACAATCAATTTAAATTACAAGTTATGTACAGAATGTATTTAATATGAATATTGTAGTGACATATATTATTACAAATATTCTATGTGTGTCAGTTGTGTAGTAGTAAAATGAGGTAATACTGGTTTTGTTTTGTTCAAGCTCTGTTGGTATTTGTCATCATGACTTCAATAGTTTGTCTTTAGGGACTAGTATTGGAGATGTTCACAGTTCCTGATTTTAAGACAAGTAAATTCCCCTCTTAATGTTAATTTTACAAAGTCAGTTCAAGATGAGGGGACATAATGTTGAGCTCAGCTGGCCAAGTTAGCTTATCTGGCGTGATGGCGGCAGGAAAGGACTCCTCTGCTCGAATTCTCCTCTGGGCTCTGGAGACACCTCACTGATAGCTAAAAGGACCAAGGAGTATGCTGTCCGACACTGGATTCAGCAAAGCTCTGACCAGGTGCTGCTCAGTACCATCAAGACCACTGTCCCTGAAATCAAGAAGGATGTACCTTCTACTTCATAACTAACTTAAACTCTCTTGTTACACTGATCACAACACAGCACAAACATTGAGTTCAGAGCATTAGGCCAACTGTCAGCTTCATTTGAAATACTTTATTCCAGTATTACCCTTCTTAATGGTTACTACGCCTCTGCAATTCCAGCATTATTTCTTTCTATTCAATCATCCAGGTGTCAGTGTACTGTTTGGCCATTCCATGCCGTTTTACTTCTCTCTCCGACACCCTCTGTTCAGGCTGGAGCATTACAGGCTTTACCTCACGTTGGCCACTGAACTACACATATATATACAGGCATAAATCAACAATTCACATTCAATTTTCATTAAAAGATATTGAATGGTTCAAGCTTACCACAATTCATACGAATAAACACAGATACGTTGATGAGCAATGAATTCTGGCACAAACTGGCACAAATTCCCATCTGCTTATGTTCCAGGCTTTTATTTAGCCAAATATAAGCTGGCTTCAACGCACTGATGCTTTATCAATCTTATTTAAACAAGTGGTTTCGAACTAACGCTCCCAAGTGTGTATATCAGCGAGTCTGACCAATGAGCCCCGTTTCGACAAGTGTTTGAAAAAATGTTACCTTTCCCCGTTTCCCCTAACAACCAAGATAGTATTTATAGCCCGACCAATCGTGGTTAGGCTTTCATTTGTTGCGCTCCAATCAATTTGGAGTTTACATGGTAGGCTATTTCTGTAACGTAAATTTTTTTTCAAACACGTTAAAAAAAAATCTTATGAGCAGAAATGATTTTATGCTGTCAGGCACCCCCAATATTTTATTTTGGGTATAATTTATTAATTCCTGGACTATTTGCGTAACGTTTTACATATTATTTGTCAGCAAGCCCTAAGGAACCCAAAAATACAAATTTAAAGGAGCTACGTGGCTGCATTCAAAATATGCAATTTCTTCTACCTCCTGTTTCGAAGATGTGCTGTCTGGGTACTGTTATGTTTTCAACCGTAAACCCATCTAATGTTATCTTTTCTAATAAGAGTTTTTTTATGATTTATAAACCTAACTCTGGGAAAGGGTAGTGTATTTTTATCACTGTCCGTCTGAAAAAAAAATTAGTGCATGTAGACTTACACGCGTGATGGCAGCATTTGTGTATCGCGCGACGCGTGTTGCATGCGTTCCTGATTTTCAGCCCTCCCCTCTCTCTTTATCCTTTTGTCCATCTGTTCGTTCGTTTTGGTAACGCAGTATAATTAATGTTAGGATTAATTTAGGTCATTACGCAGTACGTCTCAATGTTTTTCTTAGAAATGCAGCACACGTTTCATTGAAGAAGGCGGGTAATAATACAGTAAGCTTTTATATCAACGTGAAAGCGTTACAATTTGCAGACGAAGCAGAAAACAAGGGGGATTTCGAGTACATTCTTTGTGACAGCACTGTTATTTTACCATTGCTCTTCTCTTTATTAATTTTATTTGTTAGGCTTTATATTTACCTAATAATTTATATATGTGGATTAGAATATTCCATGACACCTCCCCTCTTAAAACAGACATTATATGTCAGTCCTTTATTCTATATACACATAGAGAAATTTATTATTATTTCTGGGGTTTACGGTGATTCTCATCACACGGATGGCGGCTTAAAAAATCCGCTCCCAAATTGGTTTTTTCCAGATATATATACTCAATGCTAAAATTATATGGAGCCAGAAGCAAAGACCATCGGAGTAACCTAGAGTTCTCATGCTTAGCCTGTGCTAGAAACGATAAAGGTTTGTGATCTGTTTGCAACTTAAATGCCTTCCCATATAGATAAATATTGAATTTCTTTATTGCCCATATTACTGCAAGACATTCTTTTTCGCTAGTTGAGTAGTTGATTTCAGCTTTATTCAACTTTCTGCTAGCATATGCCACTGGGCTTAATTCCCCATCCAATGCATCTGATTTCTGTAGTAGAGTTGCACCTAACCCAATATTACTTGCATCCGTCCTTACTATGAATTCTTGACTTAAGTCAGGTAATTTCAAAATGGGTTTACTTGTGAGCTTTTCCTTCAATTCTTGGTAAGTCATTTCACATTGTGGTGTCCATGTAATGCGATCTGGATGTCCTTTACGTGTCAATTCCAGTTAACGGTGCACATATGGAATTAAAAGTTTTTGATATACTTCTGGTAGAAACCACATAATGAGACAAAGGATCTCACGTCCTTCTTGGTTTGTGGTCTCGGGGCTTTCTGTAGTTTCTCTAAATTCTTTGGGTCAGGGGTCATGTTTCCCTGATAAACTGTGTGTCCCAAAAATTCCAATTCTTTACATCCAACGCAACATTTGGTTGGTCGGGCTGTTAAATTTGCCTCCCTAAGTCGATAAACAGCATGTTCAGAGAGTCAATGTGTTCCTCAAATGTTTCTGTTGCTATAAGGATATCATCCATAAAATTTGTTATACAGGGATTATTCAGAGGATCCAATAATTTTCTCATCATTCTAGAGAAGACACTAGGCGCATTCTTCAATCCAAATGGCAATCTATTAAACTCATAGTGTCCTTCTGAGGTACTAAAAGCTAGGTATGGTCTAACCTCAGGCTTTACTGGAATCTGATAGTATCCTTTACTCAGATCCACTTTTGAGAAATATTTAGCTTTATTTAGTCTGGCAAACAGCTGATTTGTATCCGGCAATGGATCCACCTGTCCTTCTGTAATAGCATTCAGTCTCCTGTAATCTATACAGAGTCTATGTTCTCCAGAGGGCTTCCTTAAGAGTACAACACCGGAACTATACGAAGACTCACTGTGCGAAATAATTCCTTCCTTCAATAGATAGTCTATCTCTTCCTTCAAAGCTTTCTCCTTAGCAAACGGAATCGAATATGGTTTCATACAGACAGGTGTGGGGTCTATCAGTTTCATATCATATTCCAATAGGTTTGTATGCCCTGGTCGGTCTGTTAAACACCTCTGCATGATTATTTAGAACCTGTTGCACTCTCTCTTTCTGAGTTTTCGTTAAATGTGTACTGATTTTCACCTGTGCTGCTGTCTCACAGGGGTGTAATGGATATTCAAATGATGAAAGTGGTTCCTTTTTCATCTCCATGGCGATGGACAAGGTCAACAAGTGTGTCTCTTCCTGATGTTCTCTTTCCAAATATTTCTTCAGGAGATTCACATGATAGATTTTTTCTTTCCCCCCTTCTTATCTATCTTATAATTTGTTCTAGACACCTTCTCTAGAACTGTATATGGACCCTGCCATCCAATTTGTAACTTATTCTGACTCCCGGGCAAAAGAAGCAGTACTTTCTCTCCCACAGCCAAATTTCTGTCTTTCGCCTTCCTGTTATAATAGGCAGCATGTTTCTTCCTGGCTTGTTTCAAATTCTCATTGGCAAGTTTCCAGCCAGTTTTTAACCGAGTGGTCAGCTCATTCACATATTGGTATGAAGATGTAATGTTTTCCTCTGCCTTTTCATCAGTCCACGTTCTTAACAAAGCTTCAAGTGGACCTTTTATTGGCCTTCCAAACAATAATGTTGCCGGGGCCATACCGGTTGAACTATGGGGTACCTCCCGATAAGCAAAGAGGGCGGCGTGCAGGTACTGGTCCCATGTATCTGGTTTTTCGTGTGCCAACTTTCTCAGGATCGACATCAATGTGCCGTTAAATCTTTCCACTTGGCCGTTCCCTTGGGGACGATACACACTACAATGGAAGTGTTTGGCCTGGAAGATCCTGAAAACTTCTTCAGTTAGTTTCCCCTTGAACTGAGAGCCATTATCAGTCAAGATTTGATTGGGAAAGCCTAACCTTGTGAAAATTGTGAGCAATGCCTCTGCCACATGTTTAGAATCAATCGATGACAGGGCTACTGCCTCTCCCCACATAGAACAAGTGTCCACCAGAGTCAGAATGTAGCTGTTCCTTCTCTTGGTTCGGGTGAGAGGTCCCACAAGATCCACGGCAACTCTCTCAAAGGGTGTTCCCACTATGGGCATTTCCCCCAGAGTTGCTGGTGCAGTCCAATGTTTAGGTGCTACTCGTTGGCACTCTGGACAGGATTTTACATATCGTTTGATATCTTCAGTTATTCCTGGCCAGAAATAGTGACAAGCTATTCGCTGTCCTGTTGCGCTGATTCCCATATGACCACTGAAGGGAATCGCATGCCCTAGTTCCAACACTTTAGTCCTATATGAAGTGGGAAGGACCAGCTGTCCGTGACCATTGGATTCAGATCCAGCCTTCCTATATATCAGTTTGTTCTTCATATAAAACTCTCCCTTGCCTGGAGGTGTATGAGATTTGGGCAACTTCTTGAAACATGGCTTGAGTGTTTTGTCCTCAGCCTGTGCCTTCCTCATCTCATCTGGGTGAGTATTTATGGGATTATCCTCCTCCTTCTTTGTCTGTGATCTGGTCTGCACTGTTGCCAATATCACAGGTCTCTTGGGATTCCCCAAGAAGACATATCTACACCCCAATATTAGAGGGTAGATTGGCTCATTTATCACTGCTGCTTTTATGATTCCTTCCACATATCGCGTTTTCACTTTTATTCGGGCGACGGGAAGTGTCATGGTAGCTACATCCTTGGTTGCAGTTTGAATCTCCACTGTTTCTGTGGTGTATTGATCGGCCTGCACCAGGTGAGAACTCACAACGGAATCGTAATCTAAACCGGTATCATATAAACATCTTATAGTGACACCATTACAGATGACATCTTCACACACTGGGGGGTGGTATGGTTCCTGTAATTCTTCAGGTTTGCCCTTCTTTTCCTTTTTCCCCGATGTCATAGCAGCAAAATGAGGAGGTTTCCTTCTACAATGGTCAGTGTCATGATTGTTCATCTTACAATTTTTACACCACCTTTTTCCTTGGTTGAAAGATTTTCTTTCATCATATTTCCTTTCATCGAATTGTGGGAATTTATTTTTATTTTCATACCGTGGCCTATCAAATTGGTGCTTACCTTTATTTTGATCCATAGGATCAAATTTATTAAAGTTCTGTGGTGCCCTAAAGTTATCCACCTGTTTCTTTTTATTACCTGTTACCTCTGCTTGAGCTGCTTGATACCTTTCAGCAACATTTAGCAACTCACCCAGCCTCTCTGCACCTTGTTCCATGAGAAACTTTCTCAGGTCTGGAGCCATGGACTCTCTTAGTTGCTCTATAAGGACCATTTCCTTAAGATCTTGGGTTTTCCCCAGAGAAGTCCATTTCTCCAAGTATGTCTCTATGCGTGCAGAGAACTGGTGATAGGTTTCACCTGACAGTAGTTTAGCATTCCTAAATTTTTTTCCTGTAAAACTCTGCATTCTTTTCATACCTTAACAAAAGAGCCTGCTTTAGCATGTCATAATTTTCCTGATCACCTCTGCTCATTTTTGCAAAAACTTTCATAAGCTGCCCCACGAAGTCCTTGAGATAACTTTAAGCTCCACCTTTCTCTCTCTAACCCATACGTGGTAGCTAATAGTTCATACCTATTTAGGTAGCTCTCAATATCATCGTCTTTCTCAACAAAATGATCTAAATGAAAATTCATAGCTGAGGTTGAGGCTCCTTGAGAGTAACCGTAGCATCAGGCAAAGGGACTGGCACCATTTTCAGGAGCATGGCCTTGAAACTCAAACTCCCTTAGTCGTAACTCATGTTCCCTTTGTAATCTCTTCTCCTCCTTTTCTGCTTCCCTTTCTGCAGCTAATCTCTCTCTTCCCTTTCTGCAGCAGCTTCTCTTTTTCTTCTCTTGCCTTTCTGCTTCCAATCTTTTGCTTCTTTTGCCTCAATCTGCAGCCCTCTTAGTTTCTTAGCCTCAGCCTCAATCTGCAACCTCTTAGTCTCAGCCTCAGCTTCAAACTGTAACTTCTTAATTTCCTTGTCAGCCTCTAACTTTCTTTCGGCCTCTTTTTCTAATCTTCTTTCTTCGCGTTCAATAAATTTGTCACATTCCGTCGTGACATAGGCAACCATAACTTGCCCATCTAATCCTAACTCTTTTGCAGTCTGAACCGCAGCAGATCGAAATTTGGCCAGGTCCGCCATTGTCTATCAGGTAAATTTGTATAATGTCTACCCAACAATTCAATTTCTAACTATATATCTAATGGACAACACAGGCACCGTGAGCTCAACCTTATTTAATTCCACCCAAGGATACCTTTTAATTCTTATATTCCCTGAAGTGAATTACCCCCAATATTTTTAATAGTTAAAGATTCAAAAATCCCAAGAGCGAGACCCCAATATATGTGGTGAAGTGGGATGTTATAAATATTTATAGGGGACTTAGTGTACTGACTGAGATCAGCTGTGAAGGTATCTATATCTATTAAGAGTAGTGTATTATAGATAACCTTACTTGCTACCACATGTCTATATATCTCAGTCAGAATTATTCTGGAATAGTGTGATGCTACGTTATGTGTCTAGGGTATGAGTATGGTGAAGTGTAAGTCACAACAACAGACAGATAAACAATTTAATTTAATCCACTACTCTTAACAACACTGTGACACTCACATACATATAACACTCTATGAGAATATCTTAAAGAAGTCACTCGATAACTTTTCAAATAACAATATGTATTCATTACTGGCATGAATGAATATGTGTCCTGATTCAACTACAAGGGAACCAGGAATCACAATCAATTTAAATTACAAGTTATGTACAGAATGTATTAATATGAATATTGTAGTGACATATATTATTACAAATATTCTATGTGTGTCAGTTGTGTAGTAGTAAAATGAGGTAATACTGGTTTTGTTTTGTTCAAGCTCTGTTGGTATTTGTCATCATGACTTCAATAGTTTGTCTTTAGGGACTAGTATTGGAGATGTTCACAGTTCCTGATTTAAGACAAGTAAATTCCCCTCTTAATGTTAATTTTACAAAGTCAGTTCAAGATGAGGGGACATAATGTTGAGCTCAGCTGGCCAAGTTAGCTTATCTGGCGTGATGGCGGCAGGAAAGGACTCCTCTGCTCGAATTCTCCTCTGGGCTCTGGAGACACCTCACTGATAGCTAAAAGGACCAAGGAGTATGCTGTCCGACACTGGATTCAGCAAAGCTCTGACCAGGTGCTGCTCAGTACCATCAAGACCACTGTCCCTGAAATCAAGAAGGATGTACCTTCTACTTCATAACTAACTTAAACTCTCTTGTTACACTGATCACAACACAGCACAAACATTGAGTTCAGAGCATTAGGCCAACTGTCAGCTTCATTTGAAATACTTTATTCCAGTATTACCCTTCTTAATGGTTACTACGCCTCTGCAATTCCAGCATTATTTCTTTCTATTCAATCATCCAGGTGTCAGTGTACTGTTTGGCCATTCCATGCCGTTTTACTTCTCTCCGACACCCTCTGTTCAGGCTGGAGCATTACAGGCTTTACCTCACGTTGGCCACTGAACTACACATATATATATACAGGCATAAATCAACAATTCACATTCAATTTTCATTAAAAGATATTGAATGGTTCAAGCTTACCACAATTCATACGAATAAACACAGATACGTTGATTAGCAATGAATTCTGGCACAAACTGGCACAAATTCCCATCTGCTTATCTTCCAGGCTTTTATTTAGCCAAATATAAGCTGGCTTCAACGCACTGATGCTTTATCAATCTTATTTAAACAAGTGGTTTCGAACTAACGCTCCCAAGTGTGTATATCAGCGAGTCTGACCAATGAGCCCCGTTTCGACACGTGTTTGAAAAAATGTTACCTTTCCCCGTTTCCCCTAACAACCAAGATAGTATTTATAGCCCGACCAATCGTGGTTAGGCTTTCATTTGTTGCGCTCCAATCAATTTGGAGTTTACATGGTAGGCTATTTCTGTAACGTAAATTTTTTTTCAAACACGTTAAAAAAAAATCTTATGAGCAGAAATGATTTTATGCTGTCAGGCACCCCCAATATTTTATTTTGGGTATAATTTATTAATTCCTGGACTATTTGCGTAACGTTTTACATATTATTTGTCAGCAAGCCCTAAGGAACCCAAAAAATACAAATTTAAAGGAGCTACGTGGCTGCGTTCAAAATATGCAATTTCTTCTACCTCCTGTTTCGAAGATGTGCTGTCTGGGTACTGTTATGTTTTCAACCGTAAACCCATCTAATGTTATCTTTTCTTATAAGAGTTTTTTATGATTTATAAACCTAACTCTGGGAAAGGGTAGTGTATTTTATCACTGTCCGTCTGAAAAAAAAAATTAGTGCATGTAGACTTACACGCGTGATGGCAGCATTTGTGTATCGCGCGACGCGTGTTGCATGCGTTCCTGATTTTCAGCCCTCCCCTCTCTCTTTATCCTTTTGTCCATCTGTTCGTTCGTTTTGGTAACGCAGTATAATTAATGTTAGGATTAATTTAGGTCATTACGCAGTACGTCTCAATGTTTTTCTTAGAAATGCAGCACACGTTTCATTGAAGAAGGCGGGTAATAATACAGTAAGCTTTTATATCAACGTGAAAGCGTTACAATTTGCAGACGAAGCAGAAAACAAGGGGGATTTCGAGTACATTCTTTGTGACAGCACTGTTATTTTTCCATTGCTCTTCTCTTTATTAATTATATATAAATAAATGCCTCTAAAACTAAAGCTATGAACTTTTCTAACGAGACCTTTGATATCATCTTGAACGGGGAAAAACTACAGAAAGTTGAAAGTTTCAATTATTTAGGCAGTAAAATGACTCAGGATGGTGACACAAACAAGAGAAATCCATACTAGAATTGCTTTGGCAGCTAGCGCCTTCAATAGATTATCTAACATTTGGAAATTACGATCATTGAATATACATACCAAGCTTCGTCTGTTTAATTCAAATGTTATCTCAGTGTTAACATACGGCTGTGAGAGTTGGAAAATAACAAAATCATTGGAGAATAACAAGCTGAATACATTCGAGAACAAATGTCTTAGAAAACTCATGAACATCAGTTGGAAAGAATTCAAGACTAATCGACAAATAAGAGAAGACTCTAGGCAGAAATATGTCTCCGACTATATAAGGAAAAGACGATGGTCATATATATCGGTCATGTCCTACGAATGCAAAACAACAGAATACCACTACAGGCGCTCACTTGGGTTCCTGAGGGTAAGAGGAAAAAAAAAGGAAGACCAAAAGAAACACTCAGAAGAACAATAATAAGAGAAGGAAGAACGTTGGGCCTAAATAATGTGCAAGAGCTAAGAGGAGTGGCGTCACAACGAACAACCTGGAGAGCACTGGTTTCTGCCTTATGCGCCGTGTTTGGTGCTTAAAGAATTTATTATTATTATTATTAACAAGTTCTAAGAATAGCGTTAGTTTGTGGTTTCTTGGTAGTTTTGCTTTTGCGGATGTATGTCGTTAGTAACCCCCGCCCCCCACCCTCCTAGTTTTATTGGTTTCGTTGTTTGGTGTGTTAGTTAGTAATTTTGTTCGTACAGGTTATTATTGTTTTCTTTCGTTGCTCAGCTCGCCTTAATGTGTCTGGTTGATGTTGTTTCAGTGGCTGTAGGTTGTGCGGTTAAACGAGATACTACCGAAGCTACGCTGGGTAATATAAGTAGTTTGTATAAATAACCGATAGGATAGTCTGGCGCTCTCTCTTCCAAATCTCTACACCTCACGGTAGAAGGGGAACGACTAAGTAAGTAAGTAAGCAAGCGTATATATATACAGGATTCTGTAGGCGATCATGTCTTTCCATAGTTTCCTGCTCCAAGAGATCATCATTTCGTGTTTCACTCCCTACAGAGCAGGGAGCCACCCTTGCAGCTAGTCTCCGTGAAGCCTGTACCAAATCATCCGTGTGTTTTTTTTTTTCCGGCGGTATCCTGTATCAATGTGTTTTAAATGATGAGTTTACCCGCCTCATGCGCAACATTATATTAGCAACATCACGTGACATATCAGATGAAGCAGTAGCCATATTTTTTTCTTTGTCTCCTCACAGACTCCCGGGAACTACTCTGGACAACCTGTTCTCTGTGTTGTTTATCAAGTCTGCTGTTGACTTGTTTCCATGTCATGATGTTAGATTGCCCAGCGTCTGCTCAGTTAGTCGTTCGGAACTTCTTATTTCATCAAGCGTCACTGATGTCCCAAAATATTTCAGCTTTCATGGTCAGGACCGGAGTTGAGTATCAGGTCTCAGCTCCCACGTGATATTATTCACCAGGCCACACAGTATTTAATATTTAAAATGCGCTAGAATAAAACCGACGGACACTGTGTCAAGGTTGAACGGGCGCGCCTCGCAAAAACGAGGCAACATTTATATTTTTTTAAACAGCTCTGAGCTCCGTTTAAACGCTCTCAAGGCATGCGGAACGTGTAACCTCTGACAACAAAAACCAATCTCATGGCCTTCTCGTGGCCTTACCATTTTACCTAATAAGAAGCTTTCACAACAAGCAGAAGAGAAGAGAAAACATTGAAAGGAACACCAGGAAAATAAGCAGCTGAGGGCTGTCACCTCAGGGGCGCATTCCCATAGTCAGTTATGACTGAAGGGGCTATTATTAATAGCAAGATCAAGTGGGAGTGTCTGTCGCGTTAAAACCACGATGCTCCGGGTAGATGAAGCTCGCAAGCCGTGGTTGGTAATTCATCTAGGAAAAAGAAAACTTTTTTTGTAACACCTGCTTCCTTGTAGATAGGCAGGGAACATTGATTCAGTCAGTAAACTTCAGCTCACAGGGAAGCATCGACCTTGAATTAAAAAAAAGTCAAGTCCATCTGTTGAGTGACATCAGCTCAAGATCTTTCCACGCATTTCTTGTCATTTAGATTCTGTTTCTACCTCTCCTTGTCTTACCCTGAGGTTTCCAGGAGGGCCTTGTAATGCTATCAGATTGTTTACTCAGTGTATGTCCTGTACAGCGTCATCATTCTCTTCTCGTCACTTGTTACACAGGTACTAGTCTGGTTCGTGTCATCAGTTCTCCAGTAATGGTCATGCCATAGCACTTCAATCCTTCTATCCTACGCAAGCACCCATTTAGGTCTTGGCCTCCGATTATTTTACGAGTATACAAGGTATGTGCGTGTTATTTGTTCCATAAAATTGTGTAGGTGTTTGAGTCTATTCTGTAATGCTAGTTAAGATAAAAAAGTTTATAAGGTTTATCTCATATTTTATCCACAAAATGTTTTACATGTTCCTGTTTATATTTACCTTTTTGACTCCACGGGAAAGACTGTCTTGTAATGCTTTACACTGGTTTTTACAATGTGTGTTCTATCCAGTTGGCAATGTCTGTTCATCTCGTCTTGTTCCACTGATATTTGTCTGGCTCTTTCAATTAGTTTCACATTGGTAATATTGTCATACCATTTAAAACCTCCCATTCTGCGTCAGAAACAAAGACAGAAACTATGACGTTCAACACATCACCATGCTCACTTAATACACATGTCAACAACATCGATCTTAAACAGGTTCCAGGGTTCAAATAATTAGGAAGCAATTTTTACAGACAATGGAAGACTCGAAAGGAAAAATCGAAACAAGACTTGTCGTAAATTTATTTTGAGAGAAAGAGTCTTAGAAATAGTAGAACGGTTTAGAGTGTAGAATGATGGTGAAAGGCTCAGTGATAGGAATGTAGAGATTAAATATGATGCTCCACCGAGTGCTGGAGGAGAGTAAAGACAGACTTATTTACGACAAATCGTTTCTCTCAATCTTCTCTTCCACTCTCCTGGTCAAACAATTATTTGCCAGTTTTCCAGACACACATCTGCGCTCACACCGATTTGGTGCTTCAAACACACAGACGACGTGGATACAAACTATATTAAACAAATATGAGGGATTTGGGCCTTGGTAGTCCAACACAGTACTATATATGTTTATGCTGTTTATTAGCATTAAACTCAATCACAACATCCAACAGGTGTTACATAAAAAGTATCATAAGTACCGAAAAATACAATTAACAAGGTGAGGAGGGGGTAAAGAAGATTGGTATCGACTAAACCCTTCCCGCTTATTAGACAAAGGTAAACCCAGTCCCAAGATAGATAGTTATTAGGAACATAGGTAATGTAACCTAACAGTGCAGTTAATTACTCTGAAAGAGGTGTTACAATATTAGGTATGGTGGTAGACAAAAATACTGTTATCCCAATTGTGTCTTCCCTTTACTAAGCAAAGAGAAAAAAGGGGGGGGGGTGAAACAGAGTTAACAAATTATCCCACTTAAAGGAACAATGCAGGGTATACAGAAAATTGTGTTACCCGGTAGGCAAGTTAACAAATGGTTTTGCAAAAATAAATCTCCTGTCATTCATACACGCTGTGAGGATCCACACTCATATACACACACACTTACCGATTGCAGCATTAAGACAAATCCATAGAATTAGGTACAACAATAATTAAACTATTGACATGTGAAAACTGTCTAGTCCTTCGATGTCCCGCCCCAGATGTAGTGAGGTTAGTTGATAGAAAAAATTCCCACTTATCGCCGGACTTGAAGGCCTAAGAGTTCTTGTGTTTTATTATATAAAAGGAGTCTATGGGATGGCACTGACACAGTTCGACACGGGGTGAAAATGAGGTGATGGTATAATTCCTTCAATGCGTGATGATAGCAACTGACCGGTAAAGTTTTTAATCCAGTGAGGAAAAACTAGACTCAGTCACAGTCAGGTAAATCGGTAATCTCTCACATTTAGAGCAGTAAATAAAATTATCGCTACTGGCACTGTTCATCTTCCAGTTTATCTCACAGATTAAAATTAAATTTGATGATAATATTTAAATGTTCTTGGGTAGGCTTTTTTTCATGTAATTATGATAGCTAGGCCGCACCGGATTAAATTTTAAAAAATGTCTCATCAAATTGTCTGGAAGTTTAAGAACCGAGTATGAAACTCTCTGTATGATTTATTAATAATGCTGGGATCGCAAAGGTGATCATTCTGGAGAAAAAGATAGAAAACCCATGACAACATAATCATACTTCAAAAATCAAATAATATTCTTAACGCGCGATAAATTTACCGTTAAGGCTATATTATATACACTCGCGTATTTAATTATGTATTTAAGAAAACACGTCACGAGTCTAATGGTTAAAATATACATCTATATATATAGGACTTAACTAAATTTATTAATTATAAATTCCTTCGCGACTTTAAAAGTTACTTTAACATTTAAGCATCTATTATTTTTTTGGAAATGTTATAATAGATATATCATTAAATTTACCACTGGAACTTTTGGGATGAGTTTAATTAAATAGATTAAAATAAACACAATCCAGTGAAATAAAATGAAAGCACTAGACCACTGATCACTTTAACAAATATATTATACCGTGCACAGAAAAAGAAACACTCCAATGGTAGCCACCAATTCAGATGGAAATCTAGCAAAATTTCTACGATAGCTAGTGAATCTAAAATCTCTGGCAACGAAATGATAGCATGGCTTTCTACGTGGTCTGTATATATTTAAAATGGAATTAAAGGTGAGGGGGCAGGAGAAAGTTGACACTTTTTTTTATCTCAGGAGACTTTCGGGGATCTGACCGACAGACTAAAGAGAGATGCCATCCCCTGGTTTCGCTGCGTCCGATTCGTCTTCGATCGGTTCAGCGCTTAACATAGAGGTGCGAAAATTGCGCCAGGAAAGCTTGCGTCTCGTTTCCGGGACCACTACTGCTTTGATCTCTCCCGCTCAACGTTCCTGAAACCACTTCCGTGTCTGTTTGATCCTGTTCCGCTCTCTCTGTTTGAAGTAGGCAACGCCCCCACTGCCCAAGTTAATGAAAATAACTTCATATCATTGCTCAGGCGATGTCAGTGGGTGTGATTTAATCTTTCCTTAAATCAATGCGATGACCAGAATGACCGGTAGATAAACTGTCCACATATTAATCAGCCAACGTGTTGGCCATCTGCGTGGAACGGTTTCATAGCAGTGCTAATGAGTCCAGGTGAAAATAAAATTTCCCGTATTGATGAAGAGTTACCAAACTATTCGGGGCTCTGGTGCTATACGAAGGGGTCGTTACAAAGGGTCGTACTATTGAATCCCACGATTCAGGGTCAGCTGAGTTCGTCTGTGACAATCGTCCCCTCTTTTGAGACATGAAAACATATTTTCATGTTTAATTTCTGACAATGAAGCTGCCTGATCGGTCGGGTTAGCTTTTGTGTGATTGGTATCTTCAACTTCTTCCTCTTCGTCCCGTAGTTCCAGTTTCTACTCAGGAAATCCGCCCCGACATTCTGTCAACTCCCGGAATGTATTCCACTTTGAAAGAATAAACGGCTTAAAAAAGAAGGGCCCTCCGTCATTGGATCTGCTTGCGTTAAATTCTTTATTTGGCACCATAAGAAATTGGCTAACGGAGCGTGGTCTGTTTGAACGCGTAAAAAGACTTGTACCATAGAGAAACTCATGATGGCGTCTTATATACCGTCAATCGAGAGCGAGGCATTCTCTTTCGACTAACGCTGTAGTTCCGTTCAGCTTTTTATTTAATTTCCGACTGCCATAGGGCAACTGGAAATAGCATGTTCAGGTCACTTTCCTCGGACATTTGAAGCAGTGTTGACCCGATGCCCTGACCTGACGCGTTTTTTCGACCCGTAATATACAAAAGGTTTCTTGAGGTCAGGCAACCTCTCAAAATGAGGGTATGCAGACAACTGTCCTTTCAAAGTGCTGTATGCGTGTTCGCACTTTTGATCCCAAAATGACCTTATCAGGACACAAACCCTTTCTTTGTTTGGCTGTGAGGTCAGTCAGAGGTGCCGTCAGTCCGTTTGAAGTTCTGGATGTATTTCTGATAGTATTAGCACAGTAGTGATAGTGGAAGGAACGTACGTCTTTCTTCGTTCGGGGTCTTTTTGCTGCCACTATTTTCTGGCACGTTCTATCTGAAACAGGCCAACAACCAGCCGTGGGAAATAGTATTCCCCCAGGGAAGTCCTAAACTGTTCACAAAACCTCGAATGAGTGACATTTGCTAAGGTCTGGATGTGAGAGCCAGTTTACCCTGTAGTCTGCCTGAGGAGCATCAGCAAATCATCAGGCAATATGTTCTTACGTAGGGTTTCGGCGACTGCCATTAATATGTCAAAAATTTACCATAAGAACAATTAATAGGACATGAGTTGGGTGACTTTGCAAGGTTCTAGAAGGCTATCCTCAATCATCCTGGTGATGCACAATCCTGAGTGCGTTATGGCAAACCGAATGGCATCACAATTAAAAAATTGTGTAATGGTCCATTCACCTTGTGCTGAAAGCTAACAAGGGTTTTAATTTCACATCCCTATGGACTGGTTAGTTTGATTAGTAACCTTTACTGATTGGCGTTCAAATCTATGGAGATAAATTCTTTTAGCCTTGCTTACGCTTGAGGTGAAGCAACTCAGGAAACAAGTTTGGAGAGGGTCGGGCTGGGAATTCGCGTAAACTAGCGTTTAGCAGCCGGTAAAATCTATACACAAGCCGAACTTCCTTAATTAGGGCTTGACTGGCAACAGTCCACTACACTGGAACTGTAAGGGATATTGTAAGAAGATCATTGTATATATTCCTGTTGCCTGACGGCAGCATTGTCTATTTTCCGCGAAGTGCATCGGCAGGCTTTATTAGCGTATAAAGGATGGGGGGTAAACTTCTGGTTCGAACATGGGGTCTCGTTTGTTAATTTTCATAGTCAAAATTCGATGAGATTTGTTCGACCAGGTACATCCGTTAAGACTGAACTGTACTGTTTTAGTAGCACCCTGGTTTCTGTTTGTTGTTCTGGTGAGAGAATCTCGCCGAACTTGACATCTTTAAAGGATTCTGTGGGTTGCAATGGATACTCGGAGGATGGCAACGGTCTCTCCAGATATTTCTTAAGTAGATTTACGTGGAAGACCTCTCCTTTCCTTTGATGGAGATCTTGTAATTGGTACGTGAGATCTTTTTAAGGACGGTAAACGGCCCTTGCCATCCGATGCGAAGTTTATTGCTTCCGGTTGGAAGTAGCAACAAAACTTTCTCCCCTGGTTGTAGTTCTCTCTCTTTTGCAGCTTTGTTGTATCTTTTAGCATTTTTTAGCCGGGCGGGCTTTCTTAAGGTTGGTAGTAGCTAGATCCGCATCGCTAGCTTTTCAATCCTTTCCTGATCTCAGAATACATACTTGCTAATGCAGAGACGACTTGTCATCGTCAAGCCTTTTGTGTCATGTCAGGGAGCCGAAGTTAAGGCTTCTAGTGCAGCCCTATATAGGATTTTCTAGCCATGCTCAAATAAAAGATGTATCTGGCGCGAATCCCTATGACGCTTGAGGTAGGAATCCCTCAGTTGCGAGTAGACCCGAATAAGGCAGGCGATATATATATACAGGATCCCAGCTCTTACCGGTTTCATCCCTGTGGTGGAAGTGGGATGTGTAATAAATATTTATGATCAGGGACTTTGAGTGCAACTGACTTGAGATCCAAGCAGAACTGTGAAGGTGATCTAATAATCTAAATAAGTGTAGTGTATTATATATTAACGGTATCGCTTACTGGCTGCCATACATATATATATAATGCATCAGTCAGAATTATTCTGGAATAGTGCGATGACTACGTTGTATGTCTAGGGTATGTGTATGATGAAGTGTAAGTCATAACAACAACAGACAGATAAACAATTTAATTTATTCCACCACACTTGACAACACTGTGACACTCACATACATATAACACTCTAAAGGATATCTTAAAGGAGTCACTGATGAAGTACTTTCAAATCAAATAACAATATGTATCAATTGCTGTGCATGAATGAATTATGTGTGTCCTGATTCAAACTACAAAATGGGTAACCATGAACAGAATCACAATCAATTTTAATTACAAGTTATATGTACAGAATTTATCAATATGAATATTGTAGTGACATATATTATTAAAAGTATCCTATGTGTGTCAGTTGTGTAGTAGTAATATGAGGTAATACTGGTTTTGTTTTGTTCAAGCTCTGTTGGTATTTGTCATCATGACTTCAATAGTTTGTCTTTAGGGGAACTATTATTGGAGATGTTCTCAGTTCCTGATATTAACACAATTTAATTCCCCTCTTAATGTTATTTTTACAAGGTCATTTTTAGCTGGGGGTACATAATTTTGAGCTCAGCTGGCCACATCAGCTTATCTGGCGTGATGGCGGCAGGAAAAGACTCCTCTGCTCGATTTCTCCCCTGGGCTCTGGAGACACCTCACTCGATAGCTTAATGGACCAAGGAGTATGCTGTCCACTACCTATCTCTTGGATTCAGCAAAACCCCTTCATCGGAACAATGACCAGGTGCTGACATCAATAACCATCAAGTCCCCACACCGGTCCCTGAAAACAAGAAGGATGTATCCCTTCATACTAACTAGTAACTAATTTTTACTCTCTTTCCTACATGAGCACATATACATCACAACACATTGAGTTCAGAGCGTTCATCTTGGCACCACAGGACCAACCTGTCAGCTTCATCCCTGAAACCTACTTCCTATTACAGCAATAAACCTCCACTTTAATGGTTAGCTAACGTACTTAATCCGTTACTCTAGCCGACTACTGCCTCAATTCCCAGCATTATTTGACCCCCTGACTCTAATAATCAACAACATCCTAGGTGTCAGTGTACTGTCTTGTACGTGGCCCCCATTTCCATGCAGTTTTACTTTCCTCTCGATTAACTTCCTCTGTTTCAGGCGGGTCGGAGCCTTTTATAGGCTTATACATCATGTTTGCTACTGAATCTACACATATATAGCAAGCACATAATAATTAACAAATTCACACTTACAAATTTTCATTTATAAAAATGATATTCTGGAATGTTACAAGGCTTTACCACAAATTCAATGGAAACAAACACAGATACGAACTTGAATTGAGCAATGAATTCTGGCACAATAACTAGGGCACATAATCTCCCCATCCTGCTTATATTCCAAGCTTTGTATTTAGCAAAAATATGAGACTATGGCTCTCAAACGCACTGTTGCTTTATCCAAGCTTATGTTGCACTATTGGTCTTCGGAACTACATCGCTTCTAAGTGAGTATAACATGCGAGTCTGGGCCAATTCGACGTCCACGTTTCGACCAGGGTATTGAATAATAATTTCTTCAAAAATTTCTAACATCTCCCTCTAACAACCCAGAGATCGCATTTATAGGCCCGACTAATCTAGTGTGCTAGATGTGTTCAGTCAAAAACAATGTTCATGCAACAATTAACAGGGCAATCCACTATTTATTGTGGACGCCACAGTGACAAAATGGTTACGCAAATGTGTAGGCACATCAAACAGTCATTATCACAGCAACATTCAATACAGCAATAAACGGTAGACAGCATTACAATGATGAGTCAGATGCATGTTATATTTCATAGTGCTGTAAATGTAGTCAGGTGGAAAAAACTCCATCCTTTTCTATAACAGCCAGGAGATAACCAGATGTATGAGATCAGTTCACTCTCCTTAGTTTGACTTCAGCAAGACAGACACGTCTGCCGAAGTATAAATAATGTCCTCAAAAAATATCCTCTAGATAATAAAGGTTTTCCAAACCTAGTTCATTTAACAAAGTAGCAAGTAATGGTCCTTGGTACATGCATCAACCGATGCAGTACAATGCAGCGACATGTGAGCTGGGAAAAACATCTCGTGACGACGACTTTCGCAGACAGGCTATGAATCGAAATCGCTCACGACCCAAAATCAATAGAGTTAATGAAAGAGTCAATTTACCTTGCTTTCATGAAATACACAGAAATATCACGCCTCCCGACATGTGGGAAAACACTAGAGGTATTATCTCGAATAAACGAAATATCCATTAAGAGGACTACACATCCCTGACAGAACCAAAATAGCGGAGATCCCCTCTTCAACGAGCCATCCCCTTAGCACTTCCAAATCCCCCACTCCAACTAATGGTGGGCGGAAACCTATCGACAAACAACAAGACAAGTCATGCGCAGTCCAGCGCAAAAATGACCACAGCTCAAACTTAACTGCATTCGATACCAACGCGAGAAGACAAATGCTTACCGAGAAAAGTGACTATAAATTCCAAGCAGTTGTTGCCCTTGCGTTATAAAAAACAGATATTGAAATAAAACGATGTTGCGAGAATTTATCACGCAACATATCACCACCACCTCCCGATAAAAAAAAAATGTGGAACATATTTTTTTTTTTCAATATCAAAGAGCATGCGATAAGCGGCTCAAAACGCACGAATTATGCGCTGATAATTAACTAAATTGCCAAACAATAGGCTAATTATAGAGTGTCTGGTGAGGATATACCTCAACAGAAAAATAAATATGTCTCAAAAAATATTCACATCGGGGAGGTGTCACCAACACACATCACGTTAGCATGTAAACACAATATACGTATGCAAGTTACTATAATCATCATTAAACAGCATACTCTAATATTGTCTTTAAAAATGGATGTACAAATCTGATAGGAAAATTAAAATAGTACATTCTTTGACATGTAATGACATAAGTACATAGTAAAGTTAAACTACATGACGATCCAGGACATATGCTCTGGTATTCCGAGGGTAAGTACACAATCTAGAACTCGTCATGCTCGAACCTAGTAAGGTAAGTCCTCAGCTCAACAATGACATTCTGAGAAAGTACAAGCAATATAATGCTAATTAATAACTAATATGCTTCATAAGGTACAATACATTATTAATAATTGTGGCTGTTTAGTAAACTAACGGCCCTTTATATTAACTACTCAGTCCTCCTCTATCATCTTAAAAAACGAACAGAAGAAGATGACAACAAAGCACGATAGTGTGTACATATAAAGTAAGTACAGATGTGCTAATCTATTGTAGAAATATAGGTGTGTTATGACTCTGTAATATATGGAAATATAGGACAGAAGTATTAGTTGGAGTCATGTGGGCATCTAGACAAAATGTCAGCCATCACATTATCCGCACCACGGATAGCTCGTACCGTGAAGTGAAAAGGTTGAAGAGCTATAGCATATCGAGTGGATCTCGAACTCTTCAAATTCTTAGTCTGAATAGCTGTAAGAGCTTTCTGATCAGTCTCTAGAATGAAATGTGCGCCCAGGAGGAATCTTTGTAGCTTTAGAATTGACCAAACCATCGCTAACAACTCACGGTCTAAAACCGAGTAGTTCCTCTCTGCCGCATTTAGTTTTCTAGAAATGTACATAACAGGATGCAGAGTATTTGCATATTCTTGCATCAGTGCTGCTCCAATCCCAGTGGATGAAGCATCACTCCGAAGAACAAAAGTCCTATCAAGAGTAGGTAATCTTAAGATGGGAGGAGAAGAAAAATATATTCTTGATTTGGTCTAGTGAAGATTGGCATTCTTCAGACCAACGGACCAGATTAGGCGAACCTTTCTTCAACAATGTTGATAGAGAGGTGCCATGATCGAAGATAAATTTGGAATAAATCTCCCATAAAATTGAATTAAACCTAAGAGACTCCTAACTTGTTTCTTCGTTTTAGGAACAGAGATGTTCAGTATTTTGGAAGTATTGTGGTCTTCTGTCTTCAAGAGACCATGACCAACACGATGACCCAGGAAAGAGATTTCACCAAAACCAACAAAAGCTTTAGAAGGTTTTGCTGTCAAATTATTCTCACGTAGAGTGGACAGTAAGTCATATAACCCTAAATAGTGATCTTCCCAGGTATCACTGAAGAGACAGATGTCATCTAAGTATGCGATGACATCCGAACGATGTGACAGAATTCGACGCATCATGCGAACGAAAGTGGCAGGGGCGTTCATGAGACCAAAGGCATAACATTCCATTGAAATAGACCCCTAGGTGTAGAAAAAGCAGTAAGAGGTTTGGCATGCTCTGCTAAAGGCACTTGCCAATAACCTTTAGACAAGTCAAGTTTAGTGAAGAATCTAGAATTAGAAAGTCTAATCAGTAGATCTTCTAACAAAGGCATCGGTTCAGCGTCGAACTTTGTGACCTGATTCAATTTGCGATAATCAACGCAAATTCGTATGTTCTTATCCTTCTTCCGGACAATAACCATGGAAGAAGAATATGGTGAAAGTCGATGGTTCAATTATATTTAATTGAATCATTTCATCCAATTCCTTTTCCACTTGCGACTGAAAGTGTATAGGAATAGGATACGGCCTAACCCTAATTGGATTATTGTCGGTAAGAATTATGTCATGTTCTATGACATCTGTGTGTCCAGGAATGTCAGTGAGAACATCCTGAAATGTTTGTAACATCGACAAGTCTCGTCGATGTTCGTCACCAGAAAGATTAGGAGAAACAGAAACGTTTTTCCAAGATTCCGTGGAATGTAATGGAACCACTGGAAGGGGAAGGTTGACATCAGAGAAGGTAGCTTCCTCATCCTGAATGACAGACAGGGATGAATAATGACCGTGAGGTGCAGGAGCATCATCCGTTGCCTGGAAAATAGGCAGCAAATAGTCCGGACGTTCGTGAAATTCCGAAAGCATGTTTATGTGGAAAGTTTTTATGCTTTCCATCAATATCGACCACATAGTCAACATCGGAAATCCGAGAGACTATTGCATACGGACCTTTCCATGCAATAAGAAGTCTATTTTCCCTACTGGGGAGTAGGACGAATGCTTTGTCACCTGGACAAAGTTGTCGTAGACATCTATTCTTGTTAGCAAACTGCCTTGCCTTCTCTCTTTAGCAATTTCTGATGAAGAAGCATTGCTAGCTTACATGCCTCAATGATCTTTTGTCTAAGAGCAATGACATACTCATATGAGGATTGAGTTTCATCGCTAATATCATCGGCAGTGATGAGATCGTGTAATAAAGACATAGGGCCGCGTGGACGCGCGCCAAAGACAAGTTCGAAAGGGAGAAAATCCTGTGTGTTCATTAGGGACTTCTCTATAGGCAAAGAGAGCCGCGGGTAAAACCCTGTCCCAATCTTGAGGATGATCTTCAGTTATCTTACCAAGCAAAGTCTTGAGCGTTCTATTCAGACGCTCAACTAACCCATTAGACATAGGATGGTAGATACTACTACTGAGAGATCGTTCAATATGTAAGGTAGACATTACCTGTGACATAGTGTCAGATATGAGTTGAGTGCCATGGTCTGACAATATTTCTCTGGGGAACCCCAAGCGAGAAAATATCAACCAAAGAGCATCTGCGATATCTGTAGTAGATATGCTCTTAAGAGGAATAGCCTCTGGCCAACGTGTGCACATATCGACACATGTAAGGATAAACTGATGTCCTCTGGCCGACTTGACCTTAAAAGGCCAATAATATCTATGGCCATTTTCTGAAACGGCCGAATAGGAATGTCAGCAGCCTATATAGGCGCAGCATGTCGTGGTCCTCTAGATTTGACCTCCTGACATACCTTGCATGATCGGCAGTAAATACGAATGTCCTTATTGACAAAAGGCCAAAAGAAAGCCGCAAGGACTCTCGACTTCGTACGGGCAAAACCCATATGTCCAGCACATTGCGAGTCATGAGCATGTTGCAATATTTGGACTCTCATGCTCTTGGGAACAAGAATTTGCGAATGTGCCGACGTAGTCGAATCTTGTACCATACGTACAAGTACGCCGTTTCTCATTGCAATCCAAGATTTTCTATTTGTATCCTGATTCGGATCACCTTTCTTCGCAAGAACGAAGAATTTTTTTTAAAGAAGGATCTTCTTCTTGCAATTTTTATGAAAGAGTCACGAGTGATTACTAAGTGACTATCTTGGCTATCAACTTCATTATCACTATTCAGTGAAGTTTCGGGTGTTTGTAGAGCTTGTGCTCGTGTAACTACTGCATTTGTAGCTTGCATGTTATTATCTTCCCAAGCAGCAATCTGCTGTGGGGTACACTCCCTAACTCCGTGAATACGACCAATAATAAGGTCCGCAATAGGATTAGGTAAGAGACAAGCATGCACATCTCCAGTAAAGAAAGGAGTCGCAATGCGAATTACAGCAGTAGGATATTTTTCTAGAGTGCCGCCAAATGTGACACATTTAATAACCCTTCCTGTAGCACAAGATGGATCTACAAGCGATTGTCTAACACCAATAGTGGTGCATCCGGAATCGAAAAGTAGTGAGACCGGAGTATCATTAACAAGACCCTTATGTAGAATTAAAGAACCCCTCCCGTCATGCGCAACAGCAGCAGGAAGAGCGGGAAGTGGGTGACCACAACTCAAAGTAGTTATGGTACCCGGTTCGAATAAAGTACTGCATTGGGGGCATTTGTTTGCTCTCTCAAAGTCAAAAGCAGAACTAGTGACAGCGTCAAAGTTTTTACTATCAACAACATGATTACAGGCTCCCTCAGTTTCCTGTTGTACAGCATTAGCCTGCTGATATCTCTTTTTTTTGTGTTGAGATCTACCCCGACTATTATTACCTCTGAAGTTATCAGAGTTATTATTATCTCTGCAGTTATTATTGTCTCTATTGTAATTGTTATCCTGGTTCGAATTCCAGTTTCCACGATTACTATCATGTTCACATTGATGCGAACATCTATTTGTTTTGGTTCTGAGGTCTTCGGCAGGAATAACCTCTATTACCATATCCTCTTTTGAAATGCTTTATAATTATTAGGGTGATAGTAGTAACGAGTACTATCAGGTTGTCTCCAATTCTTCGAAGAAGAAGAATCACCATGAAATTGATTTCCATGATTTTGACAGAAATTACCGCTGCTACTCTTTCTATCAAAATTTTGTTGGATCTACGAGCAAAGTTTTGACCATACGGAGCTGCCGAAGCAACTGGTAAACCTTCTTTCACCTTAGAGTTACCCATGGTTATGTGTGGGTGCGCAGTTACGTATTGGCAACAGAAATCTTCTATTTCTTTTATTGTTTTAGGTTTACGTTCATGAAGGAAAGCAAGGAAAGACTCATTGACAGACGACATGACTTTGTCTCTAAGTATTAAGTCCATAAGTCCCTCCTAAGTTTTTTCCGTCTTAGATAGTTCAACCCATCGTGAGAAAGTAATGCGTATTCTTGCAATAAACTCGGAGAATTCAACTCCATTTTCAGGTAACATGTTTTTAAATTGTAGACGATAGCCGTCTTCGTTAAGCTGATATTTCTTTAACAAAGCGGCCCTGACAACCTCATAATTGTTCTTGTCAGGTTCATCCACCATATTTAATATACTTAGAGCTTTACCTGTCAGTATCCCCTGATAACTGATAAACATATTTTGCTTTGTCTATGTTATGAGCTGTACATGCTTGTTCAAATCTGTCCAGATAGAACATTATGTCATCACTGGAAGGACTAAATGTTGGTAACTTAATCTTAAAAGTATCATTATTAGCCTTACCAGAAGATGAACCCTTGTTTGAATCATTACCATTACTCATGCTTGTCAATTTCAATTTTTCCAACTCTAAAGCTAAGACCTTTTCTTCATGTTCCATTTTTGCTTTCTCTTTCCTCTCATCAGACTCTCTCTGTAATCTTCTTTCCTCAGCCTGAGCCTCTTTTTGAAGTCTTTCATTTTCAGCTTCTTTTTCAAGTCTTTTATTTTCAGCCTCTTTTTCAAGTCTTTTATTTTCAGCCTCTTTTTCAAGTCTTTTATTCTCAGCCTCTTTTTCAAGTCTTTTATTCTCAGCCTCTTTTTGAAGTCTTTCAGCTTCTAGCTGTAGCTGGAGTTTTCTCTCCTCAGCTTCTGATTCCCTTTTTTTGTTTTTCCATTTCCATTTGGAATCTTTTTTCATCCACCTGCATCTGCAGTTTCTTTTGTTCAGCTTCCATTGCTTTATCTTATCGAGCAGTTGCAAATTCTTCTAACTTATCACCAGTCTTCCCAAGCAATTTACCCTGCTCAATAAAGTGCTCAAATGTAGACATGTTGTCTAACATATGAGTCCAAAACCTGAAATAATTAACTAATTTATTTCAAACCTAAGTGTAACAAGTCTTAATTAAGCACTTGTATATTCACATCACCTTATATTATCCCTGTCTCTGTGGGAAACAAGTCTCCAATCAAAGAACTTGTATATGAAATATCAGCACTCAATTCTTGATCATAAGTGCACTTCTCATTCAATAGTGCACGACACTATTCATCATTCATTTATCATCAGTGTAGTAGTAACAGTGCATTAGCATAGCCCATTAACTAATTACTATAACTGTAAACAATGACTATGTAAACACATGCAGAATGTAAACATTGAAAATGTAAACAATACAAACAATGTAAACAATAACAATGTAAACAATAACAAAGATCAGCAACAATACAAAAACTTTCGCAGAAATCAACTAAAAATAAAGCAGAAATTAATGAAATATCACAAAAAAAATGTGACGATATCTGCGATAGAATTAAACAAAATACATGACACCACAGTGTATAAACAAAAATGTTGTATGAAACTAAATTATAGACAAGAGTAGGCTAACAAATACAAACAAATCAAAACAAAACTAAAGAATGCGAAATAATGACGAAAACAATATTAAAACATGTCATCACAGCTAACATAAATAGCAACAGAAGTCGCTTAGCAAATTCCAGTATCGGAAATTTGCAAACCCTACAGAAAACGCTCACAATAGACGACCTCTATGACGTGGCATAATCTAACGGAGACACCACCCAACCGAGAACCCGCTGAAATATAAACATATAAATATACAAATAACATATAAACATATAACATATAGAATGAGATGATACACAGAAGACTCAGCAGAAGTATAAGGGCACAGTTTACATACAAACAGGCCACTTAACTTATAGGCTTCCAATCGTAGAACAGCAGAAAAAACGGATGTCAATCAACGTCCTAAAGAGCGAAGCTCCAACGATGATGGCTCATCTGAACTGCTTCCACTGCTAACACGATGGTACAAGAGCTTCTGAAATACTGTGTGTTGAGTTGTTTCGGCACTTGACCTTCTAATCCAAAAGTAAGTTGTGATGAAAAATCGAGGTAGTACTTGGCCTATCTTCAGACCAAAAACAAAACCCGTAATTTCAACCGGCACTTGACCTTCACAAAAACGACAGCACTGGAACCTTGACAGCAGCAACTTGCTTGACTTGCGTAAAAGATAACAGCAGTCCGAGTTATCCGGCAACATGTAACAACGCCGGGTACTGTCAAATTCTTGTTTCCGTCAAAAAGTTGAAATTTTGACTTTTACCGGGCAACGCCGAGTACTTTGAAAATTTTGAAGATGTTGACTGTATTGAAGAATGTTAATTTCTTGAAGGATGCTGATGAATTCTTGTTGAAAATGAAGTGGGTAAGGGACCCCCGTGTTTGCTGGTACCAGAATCAAACCAGCTTATGGCCACCAAATGATGCGTGATGCCATATGATGATGGATGGTATCCGCATGTCTGGTTTTGTGTAGTGTGCAGATGTGTTCAGTCAAAACAATGTTCATACAAAAATAACAGGGCAATCCACATGGGACGTCAGTAAACTCACGACGTATAAAGTCAATGATTCTTGTAACAGCCGTTGACGTTTTTCTTCATTATTTATTGTGGACGCCACAGTGACAAAATGGTTACGCGAATATGTAGGCACATCAAACAGTCAATATCACAGCAACATTCAATACAGCAATAGACGGTAGACAGCATTACAATGATGAGTCAGATGCATGTTATATTTCATAGTGCTGTAAATGTAGTCAGGTGAGAAAAACTCCATCCTTTTCTATAACAGCCAGGAGATAACCAGATGTATGAGATCAGTTCACTCTCCTTAGTCTGACTTCAGCAAGACAGACACGTCTGCCGAAGTATAAATAATGTCCTCAAAAATATCCTCTAGATAATAAAGGTTTTCCAAACCTAGTTCATTTAACAAAGTAGCAAGTAATAGTCCTTGGGACCTGCATCAACCGATGCAGCACAATACAGCGACATGTGAGCTAGGAAAAAACATCTCGTGACGACGACTTTCGAAGACAGGCTATGAATCGAAAACGTTCACCTCACGACCCAAAAAAAATCGATAGAGTTAATGAAAAGTCAAAAATTTACCTTGCTTTCATGAAATACACAGAAATATCACGCCTCCCGACATGTGGGAAACACTAGAGGTATTATCTCGAATAAACGAAATATCCATTAAGAGGACTACACATCCCTGACAGAATAAAAAAATAGCGGAGATCCCCTCTTCAACGAGGCATCTCTTTCGCCATTCCAAATCGCTCACTCCACTAGTGGTGGGCGGAAACCGATCGACCAAGAAGCAAGAATACCAAGTCTCAGAGCGCCAGCTCCAGGCGCATAAACGACCACATGACTCACGCTCAAAAATCTTAACTGCATTCAAATACCAAACGCGGAGAGAAGTACAAAATGCTCTTACTGAGAAAAAGTGACTAATAAATTCCAATGGGGGGCAGAATAGATTGGTTGGCACACTTCTCGTTATAATAATTAGATAATTGTAATAGATAATGAACATATGTATGCGAGAATTTAAATCACGCAACAGGATAGTCGTCGTAGTTATTTTTTTTATTTTTTTAATGGTGGAGAAAACCGCCACCTGGTCGCCTGCCTGTTATCTGTCAAGACAAAAAAGTCATAGGCAGTTTCGGATACGGATAAAACAGTAGAAGTGTCAGGTTTCCCCAATAAGCGTTTTTTCAGGTTTTTGAATGTAGTAAGAAAAAGACATGAATGGAATTTAAAAATTTAGGTCAACTTGCATATTTCAGAAGTTTTTCTTGAAGAAAACGGAATGGCACATCATTGTGGTGTGTTTGGGGAAACGCGCGTCATGTCCAAGAAATGGCAGCAAATATTATTACAATTGTGTTTTTTGGAAAACGCGGAACGTCATGTAATGTTGGGCAGAGCGAGCCTTTAATATCAACGTGAAAGGCGTTACAATTGGATTTGAGAAAAAGCAGTAAAACAAAGGTCCTTTCCTTATTATTATATGTATATGTTATTTGTTAGGCTTCATATTTACCTAATAATTTATATATGTGGATTAGAATATTCCACGACACCTCCCCTCTTAAAACAGACATTATATGTCAGCCCTTTATTCTATATACACATAGAGAAATTTATTATTATTTCTGGGGTTTACGGTGATTCTCATCACACGGATGGCGGCTTAAAAAATCCGCTCCCAAATTGGTTTTTCCAGATATATACTCAATGCTAAAATTATATGGAGCCAAAAGTAAAGACCATCGGAGTAACCTGTAGAGTTCTCATGCCTAGCCTGTGCTAGAAACGATAAAGGTTTGTGGGTCTGTTTGCAACTTTAAATGCCTTCCCATATAGATAAATATTGAATTTCTTTATTGCCCATATTACTGCAAGACATTCTTTTTCGCTAGTTGAGTAGTTGATTTCAGCTTTATTCAACTTTCTGCTAGCATATGTCACTGGGCTTAATTCCCCATCCAATGCATCTGATTTTCTGTAGTAGAGTTGCACCTAACCCAATATTACTTGCATCCGTCCTTACTATGAATTCTTGACTTAAGTCAGGTAATTTCAAAATGGGTTTACTTGTGAGCTTTTCCTTCAATTCTTGGTAAGTCATTTCACATTGTGGTGTCCATGTAATGCGATCTGGATGTCCTTTACGTGTCAAATTCAGTTAACGGTGCACATATGGAATTAAAGTTTTTGATATACTTCTGGTAGAAACCACATAATGAGACAAAGGATCTCACGTCCTTCTTGGTTTGTGGTCTCGGGGCTTTCTGTTGTTTTTCTAAATTCTTTGGGTCAGGGGTCATGTTTCCCTGATAAACTGTGTGTCCCAAAAATTCCAATTCTTTACATCCAACGCAACATTTGGTTTGGTCGGGCTGTTAAAATTTGCCTCCCTAAATCAATTAAACAGCATGTTCAGAGAGTCAATGTGTTCCTCAAATGTTTCTGTTGCTATAAGGATATCATCCATAAAAATTGTTATACAGGGATTATTCAGAGGATCCAATAATTTTCTCATCATTCTAGAGAAGACACTAGGCGCATTCTTCAATCCAAAATGGCAATCTATTAAACTCATAGTGTCCTTCTGAGGTACTAAAAGCTAGGTATGGTCTAACCTCAGGCTTTACTGGAATCTGATAGTATCCTTTACTCAGATCCACTTTTGAGAAATATTTAGCTTTATTTAGTCTGGCAAACAGCTGATTTGTATCCGGCAATGGATCCACCTGTCCTTCTGTAATAGCATTCAGTCTCCTGTAATCTATACAGAGTCTATGTTCTCCAGAGGGGCTTCCTTAAGAGTACAACACCGGAACTATATGAGGATTCACTGTGTGAAATAATTCCTTCCTTCAACAGATAGTCTATCTCTTCCTTCAAAGCTTTCTCCTTAGCAAACGGAATCGAATATGGTTTCATACAGACAGGTGTGGGGTCTATCAGTTTCATATCATATTCCAATAGGTTTGTATGCCCTGGTCGGTCTGTTAACACCTCTGCATGATTATTTAGAACCTGTTGCACTCTCTCTTTCTGATTTTTCGTTAAATGTGTACTGATTTTCACCTGTGCTGCTGTCTCACAGGGGTGTAATGGATATTCAAATGATGAAAGTGGTTCCTTTTTCATCTCCATGGCGATGGACAAGGTCAACAAGTGTGTCTCTTCCTGATGTTCTCTTTCCAAATATTTCTTCAGGAGATTCACATGATAGATTTTTTTCTTTCTTTCCCCTTCTTATCTATCTTATAATTTGTTTTTCTAGATACCTTATTTCTAAAAACTGTATATGGGACCCCTGCCATCCAATTTTGTAACTTCTTTTTTCTGACTCCCGGGGCAAAAGAAGCAGTACTTTCTCTCCCACAGCCAAATTTCTGTCTTTCGCCTTCCTGTTATAATAGGCAGCATGTTTCTTCCTGGCTTGTTTCAAATTTTCATTGGCAAGTTTCCAGCCAGTTTTTAAACGAGTGGTCAGCTCATTCACATATTGGTATGAAGATGTAATGTTTTCCTCTGCCTTTTTCATCAGTCCACTTCCTTAACAAAGCTTTTTCGAGTGGACCTTTTATTATTGGCCTTAGACCACAACAATAATGTTTGCCGGGGCCATAGCCGGTTTGAACTATGGGGTATACCTCCCGTTAAGCAAAAGCAATCGAGGAGCGGATGGCAGGTATGGTCCAATGGTATCTGGTTTTCGTAAAACGGAACCGACTCCGCTTGCCAACTTTGGGGCATGATCGACATCTTCAATGACATCCCGTCGCTGGCTTAAATCTTTGGTCAGACCACTGGGGCCGTTTTTGGGGGATGATACACACTTTCAATGCTACAGAGTTTTGGCCTGGAGGGAGATCCTGAAAACTTCTTCAGTTAGTTTTCCCCATCACCGCCATTTTCACTTCTAAGATTTTCTATTGGAAAAGCCATAATCCCCCTGTGAAAAAAATTTGATCCTAAACTCTCCATTTCCTGCTCAAATTGGATGACGAGGTAAAATTGAAGCCTGAATCACCCACTCCGAAAAACTTCTCCAGGAATAAGTTGAAAACAAGCTGTTTCCTTTGGTTGGTTCTTCCCTCAGTTTGATCCAGTCACAGTTGGGTGATTTGGGAACTTGGGAGGCATTTATCCCCTTCACCAAGATCCACCTGGTTTTTTCCAAAAATTTCTGAGCTTAATTGCCTGTACATAGGGTTTTGAATGGTATCAATCCATGACAGGGTTACAGGTGCAAGTGTTTCCCCCATTTTCCCCACGGCAATTGTCCCCAGAGTCAATGCTGTTCTCGCCTTCTCTTGGGTTCGTGGGGGTGGTCCCCCACAAGATTCCACGCGGCAACTCACTCCTCAAAAGGGTGTTCCCACTATGGGCATATTTTCCCCCAGATGTTGGCTGGTTTGCAGGTCCTCCAATTTTTAGGTGCTACTCGTTGGCACTCTGGACAGGATTTTACATATCGTTTGATATCTTCAGTTATTCCTGGCCAGAAATAGTGACAAGCTATACGCTGTCCTGTTGCGCTGATCCCCATATGACCACTGAAGGGAATCGCATGCCCTAGTTCCAACACTTTAGTCCTATATGAAGTGGGAAGGACCAGCTGTCCGTGACCATTGGATTCAGATCCAGCCTTCCTTCCTATATGTTTTGTTCTTCATATAAAATCCCCAATCTCCCTTGCCACTGGAGGTGTGTATATGAGATTTGGGCAACTTTGATTTTCTTGAAACATCATGGCTTGAGTGTTTTGTCCTCCAGCCGGCCAAGCCTGTGCCTTCCTCATCTCATCTGGATGAGTATTTTATTGGATTATCCTCCTCCTCCTTTTTTGATGTGATCTGGTTTTGCACTGTTGCCAATATCACAGTCTCTTGGGATTCCCCAAGAGGACATATCTACACCCCAATATCAGAGGGGTAAGATTGGCTGAAAAATGGTTACACCAATCTAACGGGGTTTTTGCTTTTTAATGATTCCTGCCCACATATCGCGTTTTTTCACTTTTATTCGGGGCGAAGTGGGGGGAAGTGTCCATGCTGTATAAGCTACATCCCCCTGTTGCAGTTTGAATCCTCTCACTTTTTCTGTGGTGTATTGAACGACTCCGGCCCTGCACCAGGTGAAAACTCACACAACGGAATCGTCAATCTAAACCAGCGGTATCATATAAAACATCATTTATAGTTGTGACACCATTACAGATGACATCTTCACACACTGGGGGGTGGTATGGTTCCTGTAGTTCTTCAGGTTTGACCTTCTTTTTCCTTTTTTTTTCCCCTGATGTCAGCATTTCATAGCCAGCACTAAAAGATCCGTGGAAGGTTTCCTTCTACAATGGTCAGTGTCATGATTGTTCATCTTACAATTTTTACACCACCTTTTTCCTTTGGTTGAAAGATTTTCTTTCATCATATTTCCTTTCATCGGAATTGTGGGAAATTTTTTATTTTTTATTTTCATACCTGTTTGCCCTATCAAATTTGGTGCTTACCTTTTTTTTGGATCCACTTAGGATCATTTTTTATTAAAGTTCTGTGGTGCCCTAAAGTTATCCACTTGTTTCTTTTTATTACCTGTTACCTCTGCTTGAGCTGCTTGATACCTTTCAGCAACATTTAGCAACTCATCCAGCCTCCCTGCACCTTGTTCCATGAGAAACTTTCTCAGGTCTGGAGCCATGGACTCTCTTAATTGCTCTATAAGGACCATTTCCTTAAGATCTTGGGTTTTCCCCAGAGAAGTCCATTTCTCCAAGTATGTCTCTATTCGTGCAGAGAACTGGTGATAGGTTTCACCTGACAGTAAGTTTTAGCATTCCTTAAATTTTTTTCCTATAAAATTCTGCATTTCTCTTATTCATACCTTAACAAAAGAGCCTGCTTTAGCATGTCATAATTTTCCTGATCACCTCTGCTCATTTTTGCAAAAAACTTCATAAGCTGCCCCACGAAGTCCCTGAGATAACTTTAAGCTCGCCACCTTTTCTCTCTCTAACCCATACGTTGGGTAGCTTAATAGTTCATTTACCTATTTAGGTAGCTCTCTCTAAATATCATCGTCTTTCTCAGGCTGCTCAAAAAATGATCTAAATGAAAAAATAGTTGTTCAGATTTAGGCTGAGGTTGAGGCTCCTTGGCTAGCAGTGGCATCAGAGGCAAAGGGACTGGCACCATTTTCAGGAGCATGGGCCTTGATGAAAACTCAGAAACTCCCTTAGTCGTAAAACTCAAATGTTTTCCCTTTGTAAGCTTTGTACCCCCCTTCTGCTTCTCCTTTCTACTTTTCTTCTGCTTCCCTTTCTGCAGCTAATTTCTTCTCTTCCCTTTCTGCAGCCCCCTCTTCCCGAGCTTCCCTTTCTGCAGCTAATTTCTTCTCTTCCGCTTTCTGCAGCTAATTTCTTTCTCTTTCACCTTATCTTTTCCTTCTCTTCCTTTTTAGCCTCTTTTCCAATTCTTCTAGCCTCTTAGTCCCCTCAGCCTCAATCTGCAACCTCTTAGTCTCAGCCTCAGCTTCAAATTGCAAAACTTTCAATTAGCGAATTTTTTTTCAGCGGGTTCAGCCTCTAACTTTCTTTCGGCTTCAAACCTTCTTTCTTCGCGTTCAATAAATTTGTCACATTCCGTAGTGACATAGGCAACCATAACTTGCCCATCTAATCCTAACTCTTTTGCAGTCTGAACCGCAGCAGATCGAAATTTGGCCAGGTCCGCCATTGTCTATCAGGTAAATTTATACAATGTCTAACCAACAATTCAATTTCTAACTATATCTCTAATGGACAACACAGGCACCGTGAGCTCAACCTTATTTAATTCCACCCAAGGATACCTTTTTAATTCTTATATTCCCTGAAGTGAATTACCCCCAATATTTTTAATAGGGAAAGATTCAAAATCCCGGGGCGAGACCCCAATATATGTGGTGAAGTGGGATGTTATAAATATTTATAGGGGACTTAGTGTACTGACTGAGATCAGCTGTGAAGGTATCTATATCTATTAAGAGTAGTGTATTATAGATAACCTTACTTGCTACCACATATCTATATCTCAGTCAGAATTATTCTGGAATAGTGTGATGACTACGTTATATGTCTAGGGTATGTGTATGATGAAGTGTAAGTCAAAACAACAACAGACAGATAAACAATTTAATTTTATCCACTACTCTTGACAACACTGTGACACTCACATACATATAACACTCTATGAGAATATCTTAAGGAGTCACTGATAACTTTTCAAAATAACAATATGTATTCATTGCTACTGTCATGAATGTATATGTGTCCTGATTCAAATACAAAGGGAACCAGGAATCACAATCAATTTTAATTACAAGTTATATGTACAGAATTTTATCAATATGAATATTGTAGTGACATATATTATTAAAAGTATCCTATGTGTGTCAGTTGTGTAGTAGTAATATGAGGTAATACTGGTTTTGTTTTGTTCAAGCTCTGTTGGTATTTGTCATCATGACTTCAATAGTTTGTCTTTATTGGAACTAGTATTGGAGATGTTCTCAGTTCCTGATATTAAAACAATTAAATTCCCCTCTTAATGTTGTTTTTACAAGGTCATTTTAAGATGGGGTACATAATGTTGAGCTCAGCTGGCCACATCAGCTTATCTTGCGTGATGGCGGCAGGAAAAGACTCCTCTGCTCGATTTCTCCCCTGGGCTCTGGAGACACCTCACTGATAGCTAAATGGACCAAGGAGTATGCTGTCCGACTCTGGATTCAGCAAAGCTCTGACCAGGTGCTGCTCAATACCATCAAGACCACGGTCCCTGAAAACAAGAAGGATGTACCTTCTACTTCATAACTAATTGATACTCTAGTTCTACACTGAGCACAATACATCACAAAACATTGAGTTCAGAGCGTTAGGTCCGTTAGGATGCCAACTGTCATAGCTTCATCTGAAATATTTTATACCCAGTATTTAACCTCCTTAATGGTTACTACTGCACGCCTCTGCACTGCATTCCCAGCATTATTTCTTGTCTAATCAATATCAATAATCTAGGTGTCAGTGTACTGTTTGGCCATTCCATGCAGTTTTACTTTACTTTCCTCCTCTCGACAACCTTCTGTTCAGGCTGGAGCATTATAGGCTTTACATCATGTTTGCTACTGAACTACACATATATACAGGCATAAAGTAACTATATTTACTGGCACAAATTCCCATCTGCTTATGTTCCAGGCTTTTATTTAACACAAATATGAGCTGGCTTCAACGCACTGTTGCTTTATCAAGCTTATTTGCACTAGTGGTCTCGAACTAACGCTCCTAAGTGATTATATCAGCGAGTCTGGCCAATGGAGCCACGTTTCGACAAGTGTTTGAAAAAATTTTAACTTCCTACGTAATCTAACCTAAACAACCCAGGATAGCATTTTATTAGGGCCCGACTAAAATCGTGTTTAGCCTTAACATATCATTCGTTGCGCCAATCAGTTTGGCGTTTTAAATGTAACTTTCTTGGCCCGACGTTCCCGTACAATGGGTAGTAAAAAAATTTGCTGGGCTACCAACAATGAGCGTTCAGATTTTGGGGTTGTCTTCTGACAAGCTCCATTCATCATTTTATTTTGGCTGAAATTATTTTATATATCCTAGAAACTATGTTTTTGCATATACGTTTTACATATATTCTAAGTGTAAGCAAACCCTAAGGTAACTCCCACCAAATATACCTAAATTTAAAGTTTCAGTTCTAATGTGGCTGCGTTCAAAATATGTATTTCCCTCTACCTCCTTGTTTCGAAGATTGTTTGCTGGTCTTTTTACTAGTTAAATTTTCTGGGTGCCACCTTCCCATGGGCACGGTACCGTTTTTTAAACACTTTTTCCCTTCCGTAATGTTTATCAGGTTGTTCAGCCCAATAGAGAGTTTTTTCTGATTTTATTAAACCCAAACTCTGGGATGGGTAAGTGATTTTATCACTGTTCCGTCTGAGAAATAAAAGTTAGTGCATGTAGTCTTTTACACCAGTGATTTGATCATGTCATTTGTGTATCGCGCGATCGCGTGATTTAGTGTTTCGGCTTTCTGCCTCTCCCTTCTCGCTATTTTAGTCTTTATCCACTGTCTTTATGTTTTTGGTAACATAGTGTTTAAAAAAGGAAAAAGACTTGTGAATGGAATTTAAAATTTAGGTCTAAAATACTTGCATATTTCAAGGTTTTTTCTTAGAAACGCAGGTGCAAGCACCATTTTTATTGTGTGTTTGGGAAAAATCGCGTGGTATGGTGGGGCAGAAGGCCTTTAATATCTAAGAATGGGGTTCCCCCCTATAGAGTGACATTATACCCCCATAAAAATCTAGTTTCAATGATAGGCGGAAAAAAATAAAATTAAATAGTAAATTGTTTAAAAATAAAAATTCTTATAAGAAAAAACAAATGAGTCTGATTTACCGGGGTTTGAATTAGGCCCAAATGGAAGGTAGTAAAATTTTTTTCTGGGGGGCCCACAATCGATTTTTTTTACATTGGGCCCAGCAGCTGTTCTAAAAAAAATCTTTTTCCCCCTCAAAATCTTTTTTTTGCTTAATTATTTGTATTTCCCAGGTGCATTATATTACTTGATAATTTATTTAATGTGGAATGAAAACAATTCCCACTACACTCCTGAAAAAAAAAACTTACGTAACATGGGAGGTGAGGTGGGCCTTTTTTCAAAAAACGTTCCACGAGCCACATTTCCCCCACTGTTTGCTTTAGGGACATTGTTTCCTAAAGATTTATTTTTTTTGCCCCCCCCAAAACTTAGAAGGTCTCCTTTCGCAATAACAAACTATGTTAAAAAAAAAAAACCGTCCTTTTTCCTTACAAAAGTTGTTGAGGTGAGTTTGCCGCAACGTTTTTATTAGATTTTCAGGTCGGAGGGGGGGTCTAAAGGGGGCCCCAATTTTTTGGGGGGATAGGGGGGGGGTGGGGGGAAAAACCCCCCAACTCGGTAGGGTACTTTTTTTCGGGGGGAACCCAAAATGGTGCAATGTTTTGGACTAAGTACAGAAAAAAAAAATATTTGGTTAAACTATCTTTTTTTTTCAACGTCTCCACAGAGCTCCAATGAAAACAAAAAAAATAACTAAACGGGTGGGGGGGGGAAAAAGGGTTTTACATGTATTTTTTTTTGCATTTTTTTAAAGCCGGGGGGGGGGCCCGGGGGGTGTCAAAAAATGTTGGGGTTTTTAGGGTGCTATTCCCTCGTTTGGCACTGGGCGTATTTTTTTTCGCATACCGGGCTAATTCCCAGTAATTCAATCCATTGGGGGGGGGGGAGAAGTTTTTTTTAAAACGCAATGGTTTAGGGGGGGGGGCTTTGTCCCATTTGTCCGCTAAAAACACGGTAAAAGAGAATTTTTATTTTTTATTATCCAAAAAATAAAAATCAAAAAAAAATAAACCTGCGGTCGGTACATTTAGGAAAAAAAAAAAAAAAAAAATTGTTATTGGAAAACAAGGGAAAAAAAAAAATAAAAAAAAAAAATGGGGATTTCTTTTTTTTTTATTTTTTTTCCATCTTTTTTCTTTTTTTGTCATGGGGCCCCCAGGGGGCCCAAAATCCCCACACTAAATCTTTTTAATTTTTTTTTCTGGGGTCCATTTTTTTAATTTTTTTAATTTTTTAAAAATAAAAAAAATCCTTTTTTTCATCTGGGGGTGGACAAATTTTGGGTCGTTGTAAAAACCTCCGGGTCTCTTTCTTTTTTTAAAATATCATTGCCCTTTTTTTTTTTCTTTGTCAGCTGCCAAAAAAAAGTCCATCCTTTTTTTTTTAGATGTCCAATAAACCCAAAAATTTATCATCCCAAATTTTATTAACTGAGGGGGGAAAAAAGGGGGCTTACCGGTTTGGGGGGAGCTTTTTTTTTTTTTTTTTTTATTTTGCCGCATTAAATTTTCCAAAAAAAAAAATCAGAATGTATTTTTTTTCTACTTTTTACCTTACGTCTATAGGTTTTTCGGGGGGGGACAAAAAAAAATAGGGATTGTGCTGGTTCTGGGTTTTTTTTTTTTGATATGGATGGATGATTTAAAGGGACGCCTTAGCGTTTTCATTAACATAAAAAAAAACCCAATTTCTAACATTTGGGTTTAACAACCTTTTCGTTTTTGCGCCAGGGAAATATTAAACCAACGGGGATATTTGAAGATATGTTGGCATTTTTTTTAAAAAAAGATGCAAAGAGGACCAGACCTGAGGGATGTGTAGGGGGACTCTTTCGGCGTTATCAAAGACAGTAAGTGGTTCCCTGATACGAAAACGCAAATTTTTGCTTCGCCGCTATTGGGGTATTCGCGTCTCGAGTGACAAACGTAAGAAACCGATGCGAAAGGGGGGGAAAATTAGAAACGCCCGGCCCAGCACAGCGAGCGGCCTGCCCGGACGATAGCCAAGGGTGGCGGTAGTTCTTCTTTTCGATTTGGCGGTCAGCCATACCCCCCCCCCCAAAAGTTTTTCGTGTGCTGAATTCAATATTAATGGCTTGGCCAGAAGTTTATCATGTTCCCCACTCAACTTTCATTCCCATTTTAGCTAAATAGACCATGAAGAACTAGACACGTTATCACTCGCTGGCCAGACCTTTACAGAAGCACTAGCTTTATTGAAATCTTGTTATAGATTTTCCCCTGGATTTTATATATATTTGCAGTGATTTCTATTCTGTGCAAAGCGGTAAAAAACAAATATATAAAATAAAAAATAATTAATATATTGTGTAAAGTGATCAGATGGTCTTAGCTCAGTCATTCTATTTCAATGATTTTGTTGTTAATTTTAAATCTATTAAATTAAACCATCTCAATAGTTCCAGTGGTAAAATATAATGATCTATCTATTATATTATTTCAAAAGATAATAGATGCTTAAATTAACTTTTAAAGTCGCGAAGGAATTTATAATTAATAAATTCAGTTTAGTCCTAGTTTTATAGATGTGGGTTTTTAACCACTAGAATTCGCGCAGTGTTTATTAAATACATAATTAAATACTCGAGTGTATTATAGGCTTAACGGGAAATTCATCGCGCTTTAGAAGGTTATTTGTTTTTCAGATTAAAAAAAAAAAAGATTGTTATTACATGTCTTTTGTTTTCTTTCACACAGAGTGATCGTAACCTGTGCGATCCCAGCATTAAGAAAGCAATAAAGAAATCAATCTAAGCAAGGCAAAGCATAAACAGTGTGTAGAGTTCCCCTGACGCAGAACTTGTTGAGACTGTGTAAATTTTTAATCTTTGAGGCGATTCTATGTATGGAATTCCGCTATCTAACTTATAGCAAAGAAAGCACACCCAAAGACAAATTTAACGCACCATCAAACAACTTGAGTCGTAACGGGAAGAAGAACACTGGCCCGAGCTTTGTTAGTTTACTGACACAGAGAGATAATTCATAATTTCCTGAACAGTGATGTGACTAGTTTTCTCACTGGACTTAAACCATACCGCACGGATAAAGTGTACCAGCACGCGTAAGAATTTTATTATCAGCGGCATAGTCAAATAGACCACACCATCCTCACCCCGGTATCAGAGACCGTGCCCTCCCATAGAAACTGTTATTAAGAAAAGAGACACAACTACAGATTCATTTTTCCCAGCGATTACGGATCAACTATTTTTATGTGCTGACCCGCCTACCCGCTATATCTGGGGCTAGAACTTGAACAAAATCTCATCATACATTTAGTTTGAGGTTAACTGCTGTTGTTTATTCTATGGAGTGCAAGTTTTTTTCACAATCGGTAAGTGAGAGCAAGATGAGTGAAGGCCTTTGCTAGCGCGTGTATGAATGACAGGAAATTAATTCTTTTGTGTGACCATTTTGTTAACTTGCTTACCTGGTAACATATATCTTTTCTGTATACCCTACATTGTTCCTTTAAGTGGGATAGTTGATAATTTGTTAACTCTGTTTAAAACCACCTCCTTTCCATTTGCTTAGTAAAGGGAAGAACAGCTGGGAAGAACAGGTTTTTTTTTTCTATCACCTATACCTAACTTGGTAACACCTCTTTCAGAGTAATTAACTTCACTGTTAGGTTAACGTACCTATGGTCCCTGATATATTATCTATCTTTGGACTGGGTTTATCTTTGTCATAAATATTTCTAATAAGCGGGAAGGGCTTAGTCGATACCAATCTTCTTCACCCCCTCCCAAACTTGTTATTTGCATTTGTGTACTTATGATAATTTATGTAATATCTGATATTTTTAGTGATTGATGTTTAAAGTGAATAAAATCACATAAACTCATTTAGTTCTGTGTGTTGGATATACCCAAAGCCCAACTTTTCCCCCTATTCGTTTAATATAGTTTGTATGTACATCGTCTGTGTGTGTGGAAAAACACCATATCGGTGTGCGCGCAGATGCGGGTCTGGAAAACTGGCAACTAATTGGTTGACCAGGAGAGTGAAAGGTGAGAAGATTGAGAGACACGATTTGTCGTAAATAAGTCTGTCTTTACTCTCCTCCAGCTCGCTGCTGTGAAGCAACTATTAAATCTCTACATTTTTTCTATCACTGAGCTTTCCATCATTTTTCACTCTAAACCCCGGACCACTATTTCTCTACGACTCTTTTCTCTCAAAATAAAATTTACGACAATATTTGGCCGGCTCGCCGGATAATATTTGAGATACATTTGATGCACACATAATTGTGGGCTGGTTCTGGATCTTGAGCTACAATATTGAGGCAAATCGCAATAGCCGGGTTAAAGATATTTTGAGTCTGATTTAGTTTGGGGTCTAACTAGGTAGAGTGCGATGATTTGTCTTGTGAATTAGGGAAATAAATAAATAATTACACCCCTAGACAAACGTTCTTTAAGTATTTGGGTTGTCCACACAGCATATTTACAGGTTGTTTTCTCTCCACAGCAGTAGAAAGTACAGATAAACAAATATATATTTGCTATTATAATTATCCTCTGGCGGAGATAATTAAATTTCTTTCTTATAAGAGATTTGCTGGGATTGCGTGATTGTTTACAGTCACAAAGTTTTTGAAGTTAAAAAGAGTTGAGCTTAGCTAAAGACGGATTGTTCTGATTTTTAAAAATTAAGTTAACAACGTCTTGTCTCAATAATTGGGTTTAGAGACGGAGTTTGTTGTCAGTGATTTAATATGTAGGGGAATTTTTTTTTTTCTTTTTATTTGTTTTTATATAAATGTTTCTCTACTGTTATTAAAAGTAGATTCTTTTCCAGTGTAACTTACCATTTAGTGGCATGGTCGCTGGCGTTTAGAGCCTTAATTGCCAGATAATAGCAGCGTTAATTTTGCACAGTACGGGTAGGAGGAAACACAGGAAAATTTTTACTGTTGTTTTTTTTCTCGTAGAAGTTTCAGAGTTCCTCCCTTTCGCGTTGTTTCTTACTAGTTCTCTAGGCATACTTCATCTTATTCTTTAACAATGGCAGAGAGGATAAAGATGAGGTCCATCTTGAGGCTGGAAGCGAAAGAGGCAGGATTAGATGCAGAAGCTGCAAACGCGTTTATTAACCAGGAATCGGAAATATATGACGCGGAGCAACAGAGAGCCGAAGCTGAGAGGAAGGCGGAGCAACAGAGAGCAGAAGCTGAGAGGAAGGAAGAGAAAGAAAGAACAGAGAGGAGAGAAGCCCAGGAGAGGGCAGATAAGAAAGAAGCGGAAGAACGTCTTTTGGAACAGAAGAAAATTGAAGCAGAGATGGAAACTCGCAGAGAGAGAGAGAGAGACAAGGAAAGACAGCATCAACTGGCGCTTAAGGCTCTAGAGAGTCGGGGCGCCTCTACTTCGACTAACGGAGAGCCGTCTTCGCCCCAGTCTCAATCAATGGACCTCTCCAGTACTCAATCTGCCCAATTAACTGCTATGTCGTTTTCTTTAGAATATTTTCCTAGCCCTAACGAAAAAATTGACAGCTACCTAGAAAAATTCGAGAGACTCGCGAATCTTTATGGGTTAGAGAGTACCCGCTGGGCGCTCAAACTTTCAACGTCACTGAAAGGCAATGCTTATGACGTGTACACAAAGCTGGGACCGAATCAACATGATTACGACATGTTGAAAAAGGCCTTACTACAGCAGTTTGAGATGACTACCCGAAAGTTTCTGCAGTTGTTCAGAAATAGCCGAAAAGAGAGCACGGAAACATTTCCCCAGTTCTCTTCACGTCTCACGGGTTATCTGACAAAGTGCATTGAATTATCTGACCTACCTCTTTCATATGAGGGACTCCTCGAACTTGTTCTTGTGGAGCAGATAAAATCCACTTTGTCGAATGAAACTCGTAGATTTTTGGCTGAACAGGGGGCAGTCAGGCTTGAAGACATACTCAATAAAGCCGAACGCTATAGCAATGCAATGGCCGAACTTCCCAGCACTAAACGTAAACCCACCGATGAGCCATCTCGAAAACAGAATCTAGAACAGGCATCCTATTCTTCCACTTCCTCTCAACATTATAACCAACGAGATAACAATACCCAGAAACCCCCCCAGGAAAAATCGAAATTCTACAAAACCCGATCCCCCCCCCCCCCCCCCAACAACAATTCTGATCAACCCAACAAGCCTACGTGGCAGCGCGGCCACCAAGGACAAGGAAAAGGGAAGACCCCTACACCAGGAACGTCTGATCAGGGCAAACAAACCGGTGCAAACCGCATTGGATGTTTGCATACAGCCTCGAAAGGTAGAGTCAATGTCAGTGATTCTCAACCTGAGGGGGACCGACCCTCAACTCGAGGAACTGTAATTTTGAACGGTACCTCTACTACTTGTCTTTTTGACACTGGATTAAGTTTTGACTGTATTGTCGCTAGGCACCTAGTCAAACCCGGTCAGGAGACAGAGGAAACCGTCAAACTTAGTGGAGTTTTCAGGAGTGATGCACCCAGGACGCTTCCTATCGCACTGGTAGAAATACACTCTGACTTTGTCAGAGGAGTTATTAAAGCGGCCATAATGGATGATCCGATCTACCCAGTTATCCTGGGATGTAGATATGTGTTCATTGGGAGACCTAAGGAGCCGATTGTGGCAGCGGTAACCACAAGAGGGCAAGCCAAGAAGGAGAGGGAGCCTGCGCCAAACCTGTTGCCGAATGAACTGAAGGAGGCGCAACAAAAGTCCCTACTCTGGCGCCCTGCTTTAAAAAACTGTCCATGGCTAAGGACCCCAGACACAACGGAGACATTTTTTTCTAAGGATGGTGTATTGTATCGTAGAACGGGCAACCCGGACACGGGGAATAACCAGCTCCTAGTACCGACGCAGTACAGAAAACAGATCTTAGAAATGGGGCACTCTCTTCCCTTTAGCGGACATATGGGACAAAACGCCACTATTCAGCGAATAAAAAACCACTATTGGTGGCCAGGAATGAACTCTGACATTGTCAGGTATTGAAATCCTGCGCCCAGTGCCAACGGGTAGCACCCAAGCACTTGACACCCCCAGTACCTATGGGGCAAATGCCAATAGTAGGGACTCCATTTGAACGGGTTGCATAACGCACCAGGAGTGTTCACCAGGATGATGAGGAAGCTTCTACAACCTTTGCAAAGTCCCCATATCCATAATTTCATGGATGACATCTTAATTGCATCGGAAACCTATGAAGAACATATTGCTACGGTTGCTATGCTCTTCAGGAGACTACAGGAAACGGGTCTTACAGCCAGACCTAGCAAATGTCTCATCGGGTTTGAACAGTTAGACTTCCTGGGGCACACTATTTCTCACGGATGCAGTTGGCCTATTAAGAAGAACGTGGAGAAAATAGTGGCAGCAAAAGACCCCGAACGAAGAAAGACGTACGTTCCTTCATATCGCTATGTGCATACTATCAGAAGTACATCCAGAACTTCAACGGACTGACGGCACCGCTGACTGACCTCACAAAGAAAGGTTGTCCTGATAAGGTCATATGGGATCAAAAGTGCGAACACGCGTATAGCACTTTGAAAGGACAGTTGTCTGCATACCCCATCTTGAGGTTGCCTGACCTCAAGAAACCTTTTGTACTGAGAGTCGACACGTCAGGTCAGGGCATCGGGTCAACACTGCTTCAAGCCGATGACAGCGACCTGAACATGCTATTTCCAGTTGCCTATGGCAGTCGGAAATTAAATAAAGCGGAACGGAACTACAGCGTAGTTGAAAGGGAATGTCTTGCTCTGATTGACGGTATCAGACGCCATCATGAGTTTCTTTATGGTACATCTTTCACGGTGCAAACAGACCACGCTCCGTTAGCATTTCTTGGTGCCAATAAAGAATTTAACGCTAGGATCATGCGTTGGGCCCTCCTTTTAAGCGTTTATTCTTTCAAAGTGGAATATATTCCGGGAAGACAGAATGTCGGGGCTGATTTCCTGAGTAGAAACTGGTCTACAGAGGAAGAAGAGCAAACTGAAGATACCAATCATCCTAAAATCACCAATCAGGTCACCTCCATTGTCAAAAATGAAAACATGAAAAATGGTTTCATGTCTAAAAGTGGGGACGATTGACAAGTGAATTTTCCCTGATATGATGGATGATTTAAGGGACCCTTAGCTTTTCATAACATTAGAACCCCTGAACATTTGTTGTAACCTTTCGTTTCGCCAGAGCGAACCGCGCGGAACTCATGTAGTATGCGGCACGAGATCAAAGAGACAGACCGAGGGATTTTAGGGGAGACTATCGGCGTTATCAAAGACAGTAGTGGTCCCTGATACGATACGCAGTTGCTTGCCGCTATTTCGCGTCTCGGTGTCAATCGTAGAAACGAGCGAACGGGGAAACCGAAACGGGCAGCAGCGAACGGAGATACCAGGGTGCGGTTTCTTCTCTTGATTTGGCGGTCAGATCCCCAAAAGTTCGTGAGATCAAATAAGCTGTCAAGTTTATCATGTCCCACTCAACTTTCATTCCATTTTAGCTAAATAGACCATGAAGAACTAGACACGTTATCACTCGCTGGCCAGACTTTTACAGAAGCACTAGCTTTATTGAAATCTGGTTATAGATTTTCCCCTGGATTTTATATATATATTTGCAGTGTTTTCTATTCTGTGCAGAGCGGTAATATATATTGTGTAAAGTGATCAGTGGTCTAGTTCAGTCATTCTATTTCAATGGATTTTGTGTTAATTTAAATCTATTAAATTAAACCATCTCAATAGTTCCAGTTTTAAATATAATGATCTATCTATTATATTATTTCAAAAGATAATAGATGCTTAAATTAACTTTTAAAGTCGCGAAGGAATTTATAATTAATAAATTCAGTTTAGTCCAGTTTTATAGATGTGTGTTTTTAACCACTAGAACTCGCGCAGTGTTTATTAAATACATAATTAAATACTCGAGTGTATTATAGGCTTAACGGGAAATTCATCGCGCTTTAGAAGGTTATTTGTTTTCGGTATTACATGTCTTTTCTTTCTTTCACACAGAGTGATCGTACCTGTGCGATCCCAGCATTAAGAAAGCAATAAAGAAATCAATCTAAGCAAGGCAAAGCATAAACAGTGTGTAGAGTTCCCCTGAAGCAGAACTTGTTGAGACTGTGTAAATTTTTAATCTTTTAGGCGACTCTATGTTTGGAATTCCGCTATCTAACTTATAGCAAAGAAAGCACACCCAAAGACAAATTTAACGCACCATCAAACAACTTAAGTCGTAACGGGAAGAAGAACACTGGCCCGAGCTTTGTTAGTTTACTGACACAGAGAGATAATTCATAATTTCCTGAACAGTGATGTGACTAGTTTCTCACTGGACTTAAACCATACCTCACGGATAAAGTGTACCAGCACGCGTAAGAATTTTATTATCAGCGGCATAGTCAAATAGACCACACCATCCTCACCCCGGTATCAGAGACCGTGCCCTCCCATAGAAACTGTTATTAAGAAAAGAGACACAACTACAGATTCATTTTCCAGCGATTACGGGATCCTTTTATGTGCTGACCGCCTACCCGCTAATCTGGGGCTAGAACTTGAACAAACACTCATACATTTAGTTTGAGGTGTAACTGCTGTTGTGTTATTCTATGGAGTGCAAAGTTTTTTCACAATCGGTAAGTGAGAGCAAGATGAGTGAAGGCCTTTGCTAGCGCGTGTATGAATGACAGGAAATTAATTCTTTTTGTGTGACCATTTTGTTAACTTGCTTACCTGGTAATATATATCTTTTCTGTATACCCTACATTGTTCCTTTAAGTGGGATAGTTGATAATTTGTTAACTCTGTTTAAAACCACCTCCTTTCCATTTGCTTAGTAAAGGGAAGAACAGCTGGGAAGAACAGGTTTTTTTTCTATCACCTATACCTAATTTTGTAACACCTCTTTCAGAGTAATTAACTTCACTGTTAGGTTAACGTACCTATGTCCCTGATATTATCTATCTTTGGACTGGGTTTATCTTTGTCTAATAAGCGGGAAGGGCTTAGTCGATACCAATCTTCTTCACCCCTTCCAAACTTGTTATTTGCATTTGTGTACTTATGATAATTTATGTAATATCTGATATTTTTAGTGATTGATGTTTAAAGTGAATAAAATCACATAAACTCATTTAGTTCTGTGTGTTGGATATACCCAAAGCCCAACTTTTCCCCTTATTCGTTTAATATAGTTTGTATCAACGTCGCCTGTGTGTGTGAAAAAAACACCAAATCGGTGTGCGCGCAGATGCGGGTCTGGAAAACTGGCAACTAATTGGTTGACCAGGAGAGTGAAAGAGAAGATTGAGAGAAACGATTTGTCGTAAATAAGTCTGTCTTTACTCTCCTCCAGCTCGCTGTGAAGCAACTATTAAATCTCTACATTTTCTATCACTGAGCTTTCCATCATTTTTCACTCTAAACCGGACCACTATTTCTACGACTCTTTTCTCTCAAAATAAATTTACGACACTACCATTGCGATAGGAAGCGTCCTGGGTGCATCACTCGTGAAAACTCCACTAAGTTTGACAGTTTCCTCTGTCTCCTGACCTGGTTTGACTAGGTGACTAGCAACGATACAACTAAAACTTAATCCAGTGTCAAAGAGACATGTAGTTGAGGTACCATTCAAAATTACAGTTCCTCGAGTTGAGGGTCGGTCCCCCTCAGGTTGAGAATCACTGACATTGACTCTACCTTTCGAGGCTGTATGCAAACATCCAACGCGGTTAGGCCCGGTCTGCTTGCCCTGATCAGACGTTCGTGTTGTAGGTGTCTTCCCTTTCCCTTGACCTTGGTGGCCGCGCTGCCACGTAGGCTGGGTGGGTTGATCAGAATTGTTATTTTGGGGATATCGGGTTTTGTAGAATTTCGATTTTTCCTGGGGAGGTCTCTGGTTATTACTTTCTCGTTGGTTATAATGCTGAGAGGAATTGGAAGAATAGGATGACTGCTCTAGATTTTGTTTTCGAGATGGCTCATCTGTGGGTTTACGTTTAGTGCTGGGAAGTTCGGCCATTGCATTGGTATAGCGTTCGGCCTTATTGAGGATGTCCTCAAGTCTGACTGCGCCCTGTTCCGCCAAAAATCTACGGGTTTCGTTTGACAAAGTTGACTTTATCTGCTCCACAAGAACAAGTTCAAGGAGTCCCTCATATGTAAGAGCTAGGTCCGATAATTCGATGCATTTTGTCAAATAGCCCGTGAGACGTGAAGAGAACTGTGGGAAAGTTTCCGTGCTCTCTTTCCGGCTGTTTCTGAACATTTGCAGAAATTTTCGGGCGGTCATCTCAAACCGTTCTAGTAAGGCCTTCTTTAGCATGTCATAATCATGTTGGTTGGTTCCCAGCTTCGTGTACACGTCATACGCATTACCTTTGAGTGCAGTTGAGAGTTTAAGACTCCAGCGGGAACTCTCTAACCCATACAGATTTGCAAGCCGTTCCGTTCGAATTTTTCAAGGAAGGTGTCAATTTTTTCATTGGGGCTAAGAAAAGCCTCTAAAGCAAAGGACATCGCTGTTAATTGGGCAGACTGAGTGCTGGAGAGATCCATTGACTGAGACTGGGGCGACGACGGCTCTCCGTTATTCGAAGTAGAGGCGCCCCGACTCTCTAAAGCCTTAAGCGCCAGTTCATGCTGTCTTTCCCTCTCTCTCTCTCCCTCTCTCTCTCTCTCTCTCTCTCTCTCTCTCTCCCTGCGAGCTTCCCTCTCTGCCTCAATTTTCTTCTGCTCAAATTGACGATCGTCCGCTTCTTTCTTCCTAGCTTCTGTCCTCTCTTCTCTCTCTTTTTCTTCCTTCCTCTCAGCTTCTGCCCTTTGTTTCTCTTCCTTCCTCTCTGCTTCTGCTCTTTGTTGCTCCGCGTCATATATTTCCAGTTCCTGGTTGATAAACAGATTCGCAGCTTCTGTGTCTAGTCCTGCCTCTTTCGCTTCCAGCCTCAGGATGGATCTCATCTTTATCCTCTCTGCCATTGTCAAAGAATAAGATGTAGTATGACTAGAGAATAGTACGAAAGAACAAGAAGGGGAAAGACTCAAAGCCGCTACGAGAAAAAAAAACACAAAGTATAAAAAAATTTACTTGTGTTACCTCCTGTGTTAACTTATCGCCGCTATTATTGTCACTAAGACTTTTAACGCAAGCAACTATGCCAATTAATTGGTAAGTTACACTAGAAAAAAATCTACTATTACTAACAGTAGAGAAAGATTTATATTAAAACAATTTAAAAGGGAAAAAAAATTAAAAAACTTTTCCCCGAAAATTTTAATTCTCTAAAAACAAACTCCGTCCCTGAAGTCAATTATGAGATGAGACGTAGTTAACTTAATTTTTAAAAATCAGAACAATCCGTCTTTAGCTTAGCTCAACTCAAACGCTTCAAAATTTTTTAGTGACTGTAAAACCAGTCACGCGATCCCAGCAAATCTTATAAAGAAAAAAAATTTAATTTACTCCGCCAGAGGATAATTTAGCTACCCGAATTTATGATTATTCGTACTTTCTACTGCTGTGGAAAGAAAACAACCTGTAAGTATGCTGTGTGGACGACCCAATGACTAAAAGGCGTTGTCTAGGGGTGTAATTAATTATTTATTTATTTCCTTAAATCACAAAGACAGATCACTCACACTCTATCTAGTTAGACCCAGACTTAGATCAGACTCAAAATATCTTTATCCCGGACGAGCCCCCAAATATTGTCGTAAATTTATTTTGAGAGAAAGAGTCTTAGAAATAGTAGTCCGGTTTAGAGTGTAGAATGATGGTGAAAGGCTCAGTGATAGGAATGTAGAGATTAAATATGATGCTCCACCGAGTGCTGGAGGAGAGTAAAGACAGACTTATTTACGACAAATCGTTTCTCTCAATCTTCTCTTCCACTCTCCTGGTCAAACAATTATTTGCCAGTTTTCCAGACACACATCTGCTCTCACACCGATTTGGTGCTTCAAACACACCGACGACGTGGATACAAACTATATTAAACAAATATGAGGGATTTGGGCCTTGGTAGTCCAACACAGTACTATATATGTTTATGCTGTTTATTAGCATTAAACTCAATCACAACATCCAACAGGTGTTACATAAAAAGTATCATAAGTACCGAAAAATACAATTAACAAGGTGAGGAGGTTGTAAAGAAGATTGGTATCGACTAAACCCTTCCCGCTTATTAGACAAAGGTAAACCCAGTCCCAAGATAGATAGTTATTAGGAACATAGGTAATGTAACCTAACAGTGCAGTTAATTACTCTGAACGAGGTGTTACAATATTAGGTATGGTGGTAGACAAAAATACTGTTATCCCAATTGTGTCTTCCCTTTACTAAGCAAAGAAAAAAAAAAGGGGGGGTGAAACAGAGTTAACAAATTATCCCACTTAAAGGAACAATGCAGGGTATACAGAAAATTGTGTTACCCGGTAGGCAAGTTAACAAATGGTTTTGCAAAAATAAATCTCCTGTCATTCATACACGCTGTGAGGATCCACACTCATATACACACACACTTACCGATTGCAGCATCAGACAATCCATAGAATTAGGTACACAATAATTAAACTATTGACATGTGAAACTGTCTAGTCCTTCGATGTCCCGCCCCAGATGTAGTGAGGTTAGTTGATAGAAAAAATTCCCACTTATCGCCGGGCTTGAAGGCCTAAGAATTCTTGTGTTTTATTATATAAAAGGAGTCTATGGGATGGCACTGACACAGTTCGACACGGGGTGAAAATGAGGTGATGGTATAATTCCTTCAATGCGTGATGATAGCAACTGACCGGTAAAGTTTTTAATCCAGTGAGGAAAAACTAGACTCAGTCACAGTCAGGTAAATCGGTAATCTCTCACATTTAGAGCAGTAAATAAAATTATCGCTACTGGCACTGTTCATCTTCCAGTTTATCTCACAGATTGAAATTAAATTTGATGATAATATTTAAATGTTCTTGGGTAGGCTTTCTTTCATGTAATTATGATAGCTAGGCCGCACCGGACCGCCACAAGATTAAATTTAAAAAATGTCTCATCAAATTGTCTGGAAGTTTAAGAACCGAGTATGAAACTCTCTGTATGATTTATTAATAAGGCTTGGATCGCAAAGGTGATCATTCTGGAGAAAAAGATAGAAAACCCATGACAACATAATCATACTTCAAAAATCAAATAATATTCTTAACGCGCGATAAATTTACCGTTAAGGCTATATTATATACACTCGCGTATTTAATTATGTATTTAAGAAAACACGTCACGAGTCTAATGGTTAAAATATACATCTATATATATAGGACTTAACTAAATTTATTAATTATAAATTCCTTCGCGATTTTAAAAGTTACTTTAACATTTAAGCATCTATTATTTTTTTGAAAATGTTATAATAGATATATCATTAAATTTACCACTGGAACTTTTGGGATGAGTTTAATTAAATAGATTAAAATAAACACAATCCAGTGAAATAAAATGAAAGCACTAGACCACTGATCACTTTAACAAATATATTATACCGTGCACAGAAAAAGAAACACTCCAATGGTAGCCACCAATTCAGATGGAAATCTAGCAAAATTTCTACGATAGCTAGTGAATCTAAAATCTCTGGCAACGAAATGATAGCATGGCTTTCTACGTGATCTGTATATATTTAAAATGGAATTAAAGATGAGGGGGGCATGAGAAAGTTAACACTTTTTTTGATCTCAGGAGACTTTCGGGGATCTGACCGACAGACTAAAGAGAGATGCCGTCCCCTGGTTTCGTTGCGTTCGATTCGTCTTCGATCGGTTCAGCGCTTAACATAGAGGTGCGAAAATTCCGCCAGGAAAGCTTGCGTCTCGTTTCCGGGACCACTACTGCTTTGATCTCTCCCGCTCAACGTTCCTGAAACCACTTCCGTGTCTGTTTGATCCTGTTCCGCTCTCTCTGTTTGAAGTAGGCAACGCCCCCACTGCCCAAGTTAATGAAAATAACTTCATATCATTGCTCAGGCGATGTCAGTGGGTGTGATTTAATCTTTCCTTAAATCAATGCGATGACCAGAATGACCGGTAGATAAACTGTCCACATATTAATCAGCCAACGTGTTAGCCATCTGCGTGGAACGGTTTCATAGCAATGAGTCCAGGTGAAAATAAATTCCCGTTTGATGAAGAGTTACCAAACTATTCGGGGCTCTGGTGCTATACGAAGGGGTCGTTACAAAGGGTCGTACTATAGAATCCCACGATTCAGGGTCAGCTGAGTTCGTCTGTGACAAGACTGTATTAATATTGCAGAATGCTGCAGTATTACAGCATAGATTTGCCACTAATACTTAACGTATTCGGGAGGGAAAATGAACTCTTCTGATATACTCAAAATTATTTATTACTAACAATCACTCGTCTCTTAATAAAGTCCCTATTATCGGTTTATTTATTTATTTTTTTAATGTTTAGTCCTCTTGCAGTGAAGCGATGTGAAGAGCTGAAGTGTTCGTTTGGAATCAAACGTATCGCACTAACTGATGTCAGCCCATTGCTGTTGTACAATTTCAGTGACATCTGCCCATTTGCCTCTTGGTCTTCCTTTGGCGCAGATCTTCTATTGTAGGCGTGTAGTGGTGATTGATCACGCTTCTGTTAGTAAAGTATTCAAGTTAATATTTATTTCTACCGGTGCGCTCAGTGGAGGAATGTTTCCATTGTTTATCTACGGACGTAGGGTGTCTACACAATTAGAGAACTGCTAATACTTTATTACGGTGAGGTGTACGAAAAATAAGTAGTGTAAGTCCAGTCTACCTAGCTGTAAATGGGTACATGACTCTGCTCTTGAGTTAGGGATGGCAAAGGCAACAGATGAAAGAACTGGTCATCTCACTTCATAAAGCTGGACCAAATATATTAAAGTCTCAACACTTCATATTCTACTGCTTTATCTGCTATGGGATTACCCTTTATCTTTTAAGTCTTACCAGTTAGAAGGAGAAAGAAATGGCTTACGTTAAGGCATCAAGGTCTTCATCGGGGACAGGCTAACAAAAATAAGCAGAGAAAATAAAGTAAGAACTAGTTTAACTGCATTTTTTAAAAACAAAGTTTGAAGGACCCATGTACTTTTGTAAAGAAAAGTCTGATTTCTGCTCGAGAATAGAATTTTAGCTTATTTAGTTTTTAAGGTCTATTGTCATTGCACACGGACAACTCAGTCAGTGCACCAATATACTTCCCTTAGATCACAGAAGTAGAATCGTAGCACAGTGACATAATTCCGTAGCACCGGCGAGAATCCAATGTGTGTATATAGGAATCACACACTCCACAAATATTTTTGTGGTGGGTAGGTTTCTAATTTTTAAATTTTGCCAGGGCAGCGTCCTTATGGACTATTCTTTACGATTTCCGGCTGCCGCGGGATTTTTAACGTGCGCAACTTGCACACGGGACCTCCTATGTTTTCGTCCTTATCCGAGAAGCCTAAGCATCCAGTCTCACTACCCAGGAAAAGGTTTTGCATGACATCATTAGGACCCCTGGTTCTGAACACAAACCAAAAAAAAAAAAAAAAAAAATTCCACAAATTAAATTCTATATACTGGGAATCGAACATGGTACCTCTAGAATTCGAGGCTGACACCATACCTCGTAGCATCTCCAACCCCAAATTTTAAAGACGCCGATAGTGAGAGAACAAAGCAAGAATTGGACTACCAGCTATTCAGACATATTTCATGAGGCGACTAATTATGAGGTTGTGCAGCTTTTTCTGTCAGCAACGCTAAGGGATGCAACTTTCGTTGAAAGTTAGACATTAATTGTATTGTTGCCCTTATATTTACTCTCCCGAAAGTAGTAACAATTACCAAACAACAATGACGGTGTGCACAAAAATATATTTATAGAATGTGTGATCCTGTATACACATTGGGATCCTCGCTGCTGCTAGTTAGTTCGTGTACTGTGGTGGTGCACAATGGGTTTTTTAAAAAAAATACTTTTGAATAAGTAAAATTGCCGTTAGGTATTGGTGCTTTTGAATTTAATTCCCGTCTTATGGCGGGCTTTTATACTAGTATAGTATAAATTGCTACAGGGGCCACTGCTGCGTGAGCACATGCATTTTTTCATGCAGACATCCTGGAAGGGGATCAGTTGCAGGGTGGCTCTGTGCGCCCTAAAAGGATCGGAAAAGGAAATTATGATGTTCATGATGATGATAGTAGTAGTCCTCTGAAGCGAACATTCCCTGCCCATACTGTCAAAGATCTTTCCAGGCCCGCATCGGTCCGTCTCAGTTCTTTGCCTTTTCAAAAGTGTTTTTTCCTGTCAGTTCTCTGTCTCTCTTTTCATAAACGCTTTTCTTATCAATTCTCGGTCTCTCTTTTTATAAGTATTTTGCCTGTCAGTTGTCTGACTTTATTTTGATGATTTTTTTGCCTGTCAGTTGTCTGACTTTATTTTGATGAGTGTTTTGCCTGTCAGTTGTCTGACTTTATTTTGTGAGTGTTTTTCCTGTTAATTGTCTGATGCTATTATTTAAGTATTTTTCCTGTTAGTTGTCTGACTGTTTTTTTATACTTGTTTTTCCTTACAGTTCCCTGTCTGCGTTTGATGTTTTTCCTATCAGTTTTCTGTCTTTTTCATTTTCTTTACTGTATGGCAAAACTGTATGAAAAATGAAATAGGACGGTTGGTAGTGTAAGAGCGGCACATACTTATGTTTAATATCTAATGTAGCAGAAGGGAAAGATAATAAAGAAAAAAGGGGAACATTTTATTGGAGGAGAAAAAAAACAATTAAGAAAGGGAAGACAGAAGAGTCAAATTACTTAGAAAGAAATAGAAGAATGAATTGAAAAAATAAATTAAAATTGAGAACAGAATGGAAAGACAAAGAAATAAAGGAACCAAAGAAAGGAAAGAAATATGTCAGAAACACGAGTGTCAGAGACCGGAGAAAAGGCGGATAGAAAGGTAAGTGTACGAAAGAAGAGAAACAAACAGATGTGTACACAGGAGAAAGGAGAATGGGTAAAGGTTAATTTTTCCGAATACTCAAATCCCAAAGGAAGGAGGAGCGACAACTGATAGGAGACCGCCTTACTGTCATACTTTCAGGCCGGAAACCCCAAGTTAACAATAAGGGGCGGGAAGGAAGTTATGATCCCAAAATCGTGATTTAGTAGCCGAAAAATCGCCGGTTCCACGTTTGCTTATCATCCCATATTAATTCTCTGCTCAGAAGTAAGTAAGGCCGTGGGGTGCACGTGATAAGGTATGTGCTCATTAAGTTTAACGTGATACATAATTAGTCTAAATTAACGTGTCTAGGTTCATGGTTAGAGTCTAAATTAACGTGTAATTCAAATCTGCTTCCACTGATTCTCAATAAATAGGTATGTACTATCTAATATTGCACTATATTAATATCCATTGTTGCATTATTAATTTGTTTTTTGTTTAGAGACACGTATTTCGTTAAAAATGTAACCAAACTTTTCTGTTTCTTCCACCTCTATTTTTCCTTTTCTGTTCTACCTTTGCTTCTATATCCTGCTTATGTATCCCAGAATGTTAGAATACATTTTCTTGGCTCAGAGATGTAACAGGTAACCAAGAAATAATATAATGTTCCAAAGGAGTGTCTTGTAATGCTAAAATATTAGTTGGTTAATTTTACATCTAATTTATATATATATATATATTATGTGCACTGCGTTGTTCTATGTAATCTTGAGTGCTGTTTCATATGGGATATGTGCGTTATTCAATGTATGCATTGTGTTGTTTAACACATTCATATGTTTTATTCTTCTTCCCTCTTCCTTCTTCCTCGTTCGTCCTGAAAAGGACGTTGGTTGCGTTGTGTCTGTTTACAGCGAAGCTGCGATATCTGTGCCTTTCGGCTGACACATCCGACTTCAGCACGGCATTTTTTGGGGACTGGGTTTGCCTTCTCTCTTCGATCCCTACTCTCTCAGCCAGACTGCAGTGATGCAGCCTGTTTCCAGGACCACCACTTGGAGGCGGAGTAGGGTCTTGGTCAGCTCTGGTTCGCTGACCCTAACGCAAGCAGTCAAGCTATGGGTCGCTGACTGCATTCTCTGTTGCTGCGTCTTTGGGTCCCATATGTTTTATTCAGTAAGTGTGGTTACTCTGTATAGTCTCAGTTTTTGTTCCTCATAGTTTTCTGTGTCATCATCAGCATCATCATCATCATCGATGTCATTTGCGTTCATTATGGAGCACGGAGACACCACTTTTACTCCCCCCCTCCCCCCTTTACAGCAAAACAATCAAAGCTTTGCAGTAGCTGTTTCTGTGGCAATCTGTTTTACCTGGTGAGGTGGTCAGTTCCATGCACAATTTCATAATCGTCGCCTTGTATGTCATGCCTGAAGGTACAATAATCATGTTCTTTCTTTGTCTCTTCAGAGACCCCCGGGAACTTCACTACGTTTTTTATGTGTTTTTATTTTTTTTTTTTCCAGTTTAAGAATATTGTGATGAATATCGTACAAAGCAAACTCATAATGACTGCTTATTATTTGATCATAATGTCTATCAGCATTAAGGGAATAAGCATTAATATTGATGAAGATAATGTACGTGATATAAGTGATAATAATGGTGGTAGCTGGCAATAATGATGATTGTTGTTGTGTGATGAAAATATGATTGAAGGCAGGAATAAAGATGTTAATAGTAGATGTAGGAATTATAGAGATGTGTGGATTATTGTGTAATTTCTGGGAGTCTCTGGGGAGAGTAAGAAAGAATAGGTTCCACTGCTCCGTGAAGAATTTCGTAAGAGGTAACTATTATGAGGTTGTGCATGGGCTTGGTGTGGAACATGGAGGTGTGGAACATGGAGGTGTGGAACATGGGGGTGTGGAACATGGAGGTGTGGAACATGGAGGTGTGGAACATGGAGGTGTGGAACATGAAGGTGTGGACTTGGAGGTGTGGAACATGGAGGTGTGGAACATGGAGGGGTGGAACATGGAGGTGTTGAACATGGAGGTGTGGAACATGTAGGTGTGGAACATGGAGGTGTGGAACATGGAGGGCGAAAAATAAAAACAACCACGAAGCTACACTTTCATAACTGACTGCTTGCATAGAATAAACGTATCGAAATGGCATGACACAATCATCAATGTGAAGATACGAGAATAAAACGCTGGCGATGGATATGATACACATGGAGGAGTCTTAGAAGCACTACACTGCAGTCCTTGGTGTGGAATTCCCAGAGTAAAAGAAGAAGAGGTATTATGAGAAAAAAAACGGAGAAAAACTGAAGACAGAAATGAAAGTGACAAAGACTTGAAAGAACTTGAGCAGACGGCACAGGACGAGCGAACTTTGCTTGCATTTGTTGATCGGCTATACCTTTTTGGGGAACTGGACAGTAATGAATGATTTATAAAGCAATCTATGGAACAAGAACATTATAAAAGAACAAGAAATAACACGTGACCACTGTTTGGTTTGTTTTTGTTGTTCTTCTTGTGTTGTTTATTTTACCTCTTCGACTAGCAAGCCACCAAGCAGAAGATCTAATTTTTTTTTTAAAGTATTTTCTTTGTGAAGGAAAACTCACGCACACTTACACACACACATAAACATTCACAGGCCCTTCAAGCACACTCCCCCCACTTCTTAACTTCAGAAAAGCGATCGCCGTGTCCCGTGTGGTAGCGAAAATCCTGATTGACAAGCGACGTCATCTGTGGAGATTGCGTACACGGAACAACAAATGAGATCTGAGGGCAGATATACGCGGGAATATGTCAAACACAGGGGTTTTTCTTCATGTGAAAAAGGTACGCACCGAAAGTGTCAGAATTAACAGCTAATATTGGCTGGAACATTTTTTGTAGCCTTCAGGAATTCTTAATTTTATTTCTCACCTTGTTTTGCACGTTAAATCCAAAATAATCACGCAAGTTCTGTTTCCTTCTCACTTCCCACCAGTACAAGTTCACGAAAATATAAGTAAGTGCGAAATGTGTGGCGTTATTTTAACATGAAGTAACAGGTAGTCGAACTCATTAAATTTAACCAATATTCTTTGTACGTGCTAAAGAATATATAAATTGTACATACAGAGCTGGCCGAATGGATTTTTCAGGGTAGTGCGAGAGATCGCGCCCACTTTCATATAAGCAAATAATTATTTACTGTGACATTTTATGTTTCATCCCTTTTTTTTTAGAATTTTAATGTGTTTGTTACATTTAACGCATTTCGGCGCCTTTCCCAAACCGGCAGCATCACTAGCACTGCCCAAGATTAGAAGATTAGGCTCGGTGTGTGTGTACATATATATATATATATATATATATATATATATATATATATATATATATATATATATATATATATATATATATATATATGTCTAAACATACACAACTTTTCCGTAGTGTATGTGCGTGTATGTATGCGCGTGAGTGTGTTTTTATGTGCAAAAAAAGCTTGACTAAAGAATAAATTGATAAATACATAACATATATTTTCTTCCTTAATTTTCTGCGGAATAAAAGAATGTATAAACTGAAAGCATAAGTTGAAAAATTTTTTTTTTTTTTTTTTTAATGTCTAAACCCCGCTAGAAATTCCTACACGCGCATAACTCAATGTCCGCGTTCTCGTGACTCAAAGTATGTACGTACCTGAAGTTTTTTTTTTCTGGGATTTCTTTGTTGAAGTCGTGAGTATGTAGGTACAGGCGTGTTTTGGAGATTTTACGGATCGTCAAACTGCGGAGTTTAAAGTTATATCTGAGCTACCCCTTTCATAACTACGTTCAGGCAGTAACTGTAGAATTTACTTCTAACTTTGTCGTGGAAAATTGTCTAACTCATTGCTAGTTAAAGATTGTGTGCTATTTCCTAAGTTTACACATTATTTTGCTGTAATTTTTGCGAAATTTAATTTGTAGTTACTGTTTGTTGAAATACACGATGTCAAAATTATTACATGGATGTTATTTTGGTTATAGCATTCACAAGGATAGCAATGATGCCATGTATAAAGACTTGCTACTTGAACCAGTACTGCGTTAGTTAAATGTTCGTTGTTATAACTTAATGCAAGTATTCACAAGGATAGAACTGAAGCATGTATATAGACTTGTCACTCGGACCACTACTGCATTAGTTTTTTTCCGGCAAAAACTTAATGCCAGTATTCACAAGGGTAGCACAGAAGCATGTATAAAGACATGTCATTGGACCATTACTTCTGTAGTTTAAATCTGTTGTTATAACTTATTCACAATGACAGAAGTGAAACATGTATAAAGACTTGCAACTTGGACCAGCACTACGTAAGTTTAAATCTCTGTTTCTATAACTTAATGCTAGTATTCACAATGATAGAAGTAAAACATGTATAAAGACTTGCAACTTGGACCAGCACTACATAAGTTTAAATCTATGTTTCTAAAACTTAATGCTAGTATTCACGAGAAAAGATGTCAGTTGCCGGCCGGCAGCCTTCATGTCTTTAAAAATAAAAAATAAAAAGTCAAGAAGACAGGAAACTTGCATTCATTTTACATATATAATAAAAATCGCAGTGATAAAAAGGTGAAGTTTAGATGTAAACTTATGTCTGTCTATTTTGAAAGTTTTCTAGTGTAAGACTGAGTTCACAGTGGTTGAGTAAGACGGATTTAGCACGTAACGTTAGATTAACAAGTATTGAACGCGTGAGATGTTCACGATGGAATGTTCCAAGAACATCGCTGCTTATTTATAAAGCATAGGTAATGTAGCATCATCATTTATCTTTTCACTCCTTGGGAGTATGGAGCCACCATTGCAGCTGTCCTATCGCCCAGAAGGAAACCTGTATCAAAACATTCATGCGCTCTCGCAGTGGTGGGTTTTCCATCAATTGGGTTTACATGATGATGGTACGTGCTTTGTGCACAACCTCATATTCGGTGTCACTTACGGCATGGTGAGGTAGTTGTTCTAGTTTTCTATGAAGAATATAATGTAGCGCGTTGACAAGTCAGTTTAGTAACAATATGTGCTATATTACATATATTGATGTTGGATTTCATTATTATTATTTTTTTTTCATTTTAAACCAAAATAAATAAATATGTGGTACTAGGTTGTTATTGTAGACTAACCGTTGTGGTATAATCCAGTAAATAAATAAGCAAATAAATAAATATATAAAGGTAATTAACTAAAGAGAGGCCGACCGGAAACAACTTGGCGGAGGACTGTGGAGGCTGACATGCGAGGTATGAACCAGAGTTGGGGCACTGTACGAAGGATGGCCACCGACCGAGCAGAGTGGAATCAATTTGTTGTCGCCCTACAAGACGCCACCCGGCGTGATGGCCCTGACTGGTTTGACGGTCGGCGGCTAAGGATCAAAGAAGAAGAGAAGAAGAATTAACAGGCACTTCGTGGGCATAAAGGAGGGTACCAGGGAAAAGAAAAGAAACAGAAGTGATAGGCTTACCGGGAATCGAACCCTGGACAATGCAAACGGTGCCATCGTCTTGCCGTGAAAGTAAATCGTGAAAGGTCGCACAGCCTATTGTGCTCCCCCAAAAAGGTGCATCTTTGTGCACCCACACAGTGATATTAGGATCCGTGAACGACCCAGACTATTCAAAGACGCAATCACTAATATAACTTTCCTAGCAGCAAGTATAGACCAAATTAAGACCAGGCGTTAGTACATAGGTATGGTGTACATTTTGCTGTTGGAATCTTACTGTAGGAATTATCCGTTCTTTGAAGAATTTCAACTCCGGTGAAGAAAGAGAAAGACGATACTTTCTTTTTAAATTTATTAAACTGCTCCTACGAGAGTCCGATTGGTTAAGCGGTCAGATTGCTACCTGTATCTGCACATTTACCAGGTTCTGAGATCGAATCTTGTTGGCATCACGCTGCAGTCTACCCAGCTGTGTAAGTAGGTACCTGACAAAGGCGCGTGCATTGAGGAAGAGAACTGGCAAGCTCACGTAAAAAAACAGCTGGAACTAGTGAAGTTTCTAACACTGCACTCGCCTACAGCAAGTTTTTCTGTGAGGCTGCCTTTAACTTTTGTTTTAAATTGTTCCTACAGAAGCTAAAGTTTTATATTTCTCTTGGCAAAGTCAATTTCTAAGGCTTCTTGAGGAAGGGATGAAAACAATAAAACGATCAAATGCTGTTCTTTTTGGCAAAACAATGACGCTATACCTTACAAATCACAGACTTGGCCGCGTCTACATTCTTTAATGTAATGGTAATGTAATCGTTAGTCCACTATGCGATCATCTTAAACTCGCTCTGCATTTTGTATATATTAACTTTATGTAAACTGTTTAAAATATGTTGTTCTTTAGGATGTTAGAGATTAATTGAAATGTACATTCTGCTTCGTTAATTAAATCTGCATCACGAGAAAGTAACCCCCTTTGCAGGGTAGAAAACCGTCCTTCTCAGCTCATGTCCGTGCAGCCGAGCGCTGCCCCAAAAAAGACTGCGTGGTCCGGGTGCCGGGCCCTCCCAGTCCAGATGGGGCAGAGCTGCGTGTCCGTCCAGATGACGTCCTTTCTTCAGACCGGTGAAGGCTTCGCCACTGCAGCACGTCCGCGGGCGGATAGAAGCGGTGGCTGGGCGCTATAGCTCCCATGCATGGGGCAGGGTAGAAAACCGACCCGCTCGTGGCACAGCACACACGCCAAACTAGTACAACAGAGCCCATAACTGGCCGTTGTCTGACCGCCTCTGAGGCCCACTGTGCAGGTTCGTTACTGTCCGGCGCCTGGCTGCTCGTGCCGGTGCATGTCTCGGTGGCTGTCTCGGTGATCGTCTCGGAGATATAACCTCCTCTGCAGGGTAGGGAGTCTCAAACCTCTTGACAACGCACGCACGCCATAGTGGGCCTGGTGTAACATGTCGCTGAGTCTAGGAGGCTCTCTGGGGTTGCAAGAAAGCCCTGCATAACGAACCCTCTGTGGATGGGAAGGAGCTATGATGATGATTAGCTTCTGACAGGGTTGGTAGGAAAGTCCACAGACACCCCAGATTTACAGTGCCAAAATGGTACTGGGCCAGAGGGCTCTGAGCCCATGGCCGCTGGATCCCTCAACAACAACTCTGTTAAATACAGAAATTTAGCTTTTCCTCGCTCTCTGAAGAAAATAAAAAATGAGTTCAAATAATTAGGTAGGCCAATATCAACTTGTTATGTGTTGTTGTTATTGATCCAGCGGCGTTTGGGAGCTTGCTCTTCAGCTCAGTGTCTTGTAGTCGTATCTGCATATGCTCGCAAGTTGTTCGCTTTGCTTCATATAAGGTGTTCCATTTATCTGGCGTCGGAGGAAGGTGCATTTTCCAACCATCATTAAGTGCTGGTTTACAGACAGCTTTTTATATAGGACAGGCAGAATAGTGAAAAGATTACTTTTATGATACAGTTGTTTTCTAAAGACGCAGTTCCAAGAAGAGAGAGAGAGAGAGAGAGAGAGAGAGAGAGAGAGAGAGAGAGAGAGAGAGAGAGAGAGAGAGAGAGTCTGCTGTTGTAACCGTAGAGTGAGAAAAATCTTCGTTGTGATTTTCTTCTGTGTTTTGATTTCTTTTGGACATGTGTCGTAAATTTTGATAGATAGGCCTGAGTTATTTATGGTCCCGTCCGAGCAGAGGGTGATAGTGAGAGCTATGTGAGAGGAAGGTGTGAGAAGTAGTCCTGTTTCACGAGGAGAAAGTGTAAGAGAAAGTACAGCGTCTTTGATTGAGTAAGTGCTCTAATCCAGCCTATCTAGTACGACACGCTTTCATGGAGACGCATGTTTTCAGGCACTCGTAAGAAATAAAGAAGTAGAACACTTGGACAACAGAAAAACAACAGACGTGAGTATCTCTGTTGTCCAAGTGTTCTACTTCTTTATTTCTTACGAGTGCCTGAAAACATACCTTTATGTTTGTCTAATATTAATTTACTGTTTACAGGCCTCGGGTTTCCCTTCCTTATGTGTTATTAATGTTTCATGGAGACGCACTTTCTCACTTGGTACAGATTCCAATTACACTATCCTCACGTACACACACACCCACAATTTGGTGACAGAAATACGTACAGACGTAGAAACAGATAAACTATGGATCACAGGGGGGTGTGGGGGGGGGGGGGGGTGATCAACACAAATAGCTTAAGGTTTATTAAGATTGTTATATCGCTAGAAAATAGATCACAACATCAATACATCATTATCATTACATCCATGAATTATAGTTACATAAGAGAAAGAAAATATAACTCATAAACCCTCCTTCTGGTATAGGGGAAAAATAGGAATGATCCCAACCGAGGTTATTTACCCAAAAGATCAAATCAAATGATTAACAATAGGAGTGGGGAGTAGTCAGGACGGGTAAAGAATATGTCCTTAATTTAAACTCCCGTGGGGCATTCAGATTAGTGAGAGATAAATAAAAGAGAAGATGTTATATTAGTAGTAACTTAAGAAATAAGTTCTTTCGTTCCGTTTCACTCTCTACACACATACAGCGAGCTCACTTCAGTTATGCTTACCCCACTGTCGACGCTGCATACATTCCATGGAAGTTATCACACACATTTGTATTTAAGACGATTAGGAGTCCTATTATTTGTCCAGTTCAGCCTCAGAATCTCCGTCTAGGCAACTGTTTTTTTTTCTCGGAGAGTCGCTGAATTGGTGCGTTGATTATATTTTTTTTCCTGGAGGTAGTCCTCTTCGTACTGCAGGTATTGGTTTGAGATAAGTTTGTCTAGGTAGTTTCACTGTCGTAGCGAATATGAAAATACAGCAGAATGTTACTCCCAGGCTGTTCTCGGAAGGAAATAGCCGGGTATGACCCGTGAATTCTCTCTGTAGAATTTGGTGGTAGGAAAACTTCACTGTCATATGGGTTTGTGTAAAGAAAATTAGTGCTGTAAGCTCTGCCTCATCAGGCTAAGAAAATTTATATGGATAAGATGAAAAAATTATCTGGCATTGTCCCGTTCCAGTTAACATTTAAAAACAAATTTTACATTTAAGTGTTCTGGTTATTTAAACGCTCTCATGGATGGAGAGGGTGGACTTCGAAGGGTCTCCAACATCAGATTTTTCACCGACAATGTTTGTATGTTAGGAACATATAATTGGGATGCCATAAGACATCTGACCATACATCTCTATAAGAACCGCTGGATCGCAAAGGTATGGTCAGCCTATATAAAAAAGAATTGATAACAGGTAATCATACTATAATTATATTCTAACACCCGCGTTTAGGTAATAATAATAATAATAATAAATTCTTTAAGCGCCAAACACGGCGCATAAGGCAGAAACCAGTGCTCTCCAGGTTGTTCGTTGTGACGCCACTCCTCTTAGCTCTTGCACATTATTTAGGCCCAACGTTCTTCCTTCTCTTATTATTGTTCTTCTGAGTGTTTCTTTTGGTCTTCCTTTTTTCCGCTTACCCTCAGGAACCCAAGTGAGCGCCTGTAGTGGTATTCTGTTGTTTTGCATTCGTAGGACATGACCGATATATGACCATCGTCTTTTCCTTATATAGTCGGAGACATATTTCTGCCTAGAGTCTTCTCTTATTTGTCGATTAGTCTTGAATTCTTTCCAACTGATGTTCATGAGTTTTCTAAGACATTTGTTCTCGAATGTATTCAGCTTGTTCTCCAATGACCGGTAAAAATCACTCCGGTGTTTAATTATTTATATTAAAAAACACCACGAGTGTCTAGCTAATATATCACTTTTAACATTAGCTATGAACATTTAGTTACTTAAGATTTACACAGGATGAAATAGAAATAAATTGTTATTAAACAAGTTCGATCGTCTAGCGTCTTATAATTATTTAACGCATCTCTTACTCGGGAAATAACGGGTAGTTACATTTTCGTTTACATCTGGAAAACTTTGCTATATGTTTATTTAATATTTTTTAATTAACACAAAAATCCCAGTGAAATATAACGAACTTAATACGTTAAAACACTTAAATGCTAATAATATTATTACCGCAAATCAAGAAACTAAAATAAATCTCTACGTTATTTTTATAGGAAATCCAATAGATAAGACTCAAAAAGCCGCGCTAGACCATTCCAGAACTCTTGATAGCAACTGACAACTTGAATTTTAGGAGGTTTCAATATACTTGTATATTAAATGGATGGAAATCGTTAGCTACATGTCAGATTTTACATCTCTCGTCCAATTTGGGGAAGTTTGCTGGTCGTTCCGCTAATCAAAGTCTATTTTCACGCCTTTTCCCCGCATGATGGCCGCTTCGCTAGCGGTGGGCGCCTTAAAGGTCCGTGATGGTGAGTAAATTTCGTCCCTTGGAGCGCGATCAAAGGGATTGCGGTCGGTGGGTGGTCAACGCCCCTTGATACTGCAATTAACAAACCGTGCTCTCTCTAGAACTACAAAACCCCGTTGCCCCGCCTTCCCCGTGTTTTCAGTGACCAGGCGCTTACATGCTGACGTAAACCTGACCGTAGGTAACCCCTTTTAAAAGGAAAGACAGTTTATGAATCTACATATCTGAGTTCTTAGTGCTTGAAACAAAGACAGGAGGCGTGGCTAAACTAGGAATCGGACAGATGGCGATAGCGAAACCTGGCTTCCACGTGTTTAACGTGCATGCTTAATTAGCAAACGGGGGAAATCCACGTTGTTGTTTAGATTGAAAAAGAAATGTGGGGCGCCGATGAGAATGAAATGGATCGATCAAAGTGCTAAATTGTTAATCCGTCACAACATGCAATTTAAAATGTAAGGCCACACTAAGGATAAGACTTAAGTCCACACGACAGAACAGGTAAATCAGATTAAGATTTTTCCTTAATCATATGATTAGCGTGACCAATCTTTCATTGCTCTGAACATGAAATAATTCAAACTGCCTAGTCTTTAGTATAGGAAATATTTAATCAAATACGAAATGCATGAATGGGCAAAAAGATAAACACACTTCAGAATGATCTATTTTAGGCGTTAAAGTGTGTGCAGTCTTCAAGCTATCCTAAAGACAATATGATGATTAAGGATGTCATTTATTCGTGGACTTCATGTAAATTGTCATGCTTATAAACAGGAACAGTTTGAGGTACACCACCTGATAAATTTGCAAGTCGCCAATGGATATTAGCAAGTGAGGTTATGTTACTTAAGGTATTAGCAAGTGTGGTTATGTTATTTTAGGTATTAGCAAGTGAGGTTAAGTTACTTTAGGTATTAGCAAGTGTGGGTAGGTTACTTTAGGTGTTAGCAAGTTTAATTAGGTTACTTTAGCTATTACTTACTATAGTTTAGCGTAAAGACCGAGGGGGGCAAATAAGCAGAGAAGGGCAGAGGGATGATGATTGCAAGATGCCTCGAGGGAAAAACAACTGAAATAAGAAGTAAGTTGCTGGAATGCTTAAAGACAAAGTTGTATAGGACAGTTTCAATACAGGACAGCTACACACGAATGTTCTGAATATGAGACACAAGGGAAAAAAATGACGAGAAACCATTGTTAAAATAATGAAACACAAACTCCGTAACAAGAACTTTCGCTGTAAAGTGAGACAAAATGGAAACTATATTGTTAACCTGTAAGGCTTGTATTACGTTACTCCAGCGGTTTCTCATCTTCGAGCAAAGTAAGCCGGAAACATGGTTGTGGAATCGCACATACAAACTGTATGTGCTTTTAATGCATTAAGTGAATAAATCATCATCATCAGCTGCCATCTCCACATCGAAGGTCGGCTGCAAAGGATCTCCAACGTCTTCTGTCTCTTGTCTTGATGGTGAACTCTGACTCTTTCCTTTCAATCTCTTGATGTTATCTTCCCTCATACTGTCTTCCTCTTGCACGTTCGCCTTAAGTTCTTTCTTTTATTATGGTCTTCAGTAAGGTGTTATGTTATTTATACTACCAAAATATTTTAGCTGCCTAAATCTGGTATTTTTCAATCATTCTCTATTTATTCCTGGTTTTTCTACACTATTCGAAGTGAATAAATGCATTACGACAAATGTTTTCCTAATCTCGGTAATGTAGTGTTTTTCCTGAAATTTTTTAATCCTTCATAACAACTTCAAAAATAAGAAAACTGACTGATTTTTTAATTTTTTTATTTTATTTTTTAATAATAAAAGTGTTCGACATGATTCCGAGTTACCAGGACATTCCAGCAACATCAGTACCCGGTATACGTAATTTTAGAGTCCAAAATTTCTTTTGAAATTTGTGTCATAAAATTATCGTTTAGTATCATGCCAGATATGAAGGGATTGTTGCGTAGAATAGAAGGATTGAAGTGATATGGCAAGATTACTAATGTAGAACTGTTGACAAGAACCAGACAGGTGCCAGTGAAACAAGAGATGAGAAGAAGACGCTGGCGATGGATAGGACACACATTGAGTGGCGTTGCTATGGGTACTAAGATGGGCCCTAGTTACGCTTGCCTGTTTATGGGCCACTTTGAATATTTGGTCTTTCATAGTTACGATGGACCAATACCTGAATTTTACTGTCGTTATATTGATGATGGTATTGGTATTACAGACATGTCTGAGGTAGACCTCCGTCGATTCATTGACTATGTTGGAAATTTCAATCCTGCCATTAAATTCACTTCTGAAATTTCTACGACTTCAGTGAACTTTCTTGACATCACTGTGACTATTAGCCCTACTGGTCTTAAAACGTCTGTTTATTATAAGACTACTGACGCTCACGGTTTCCTTCTTTATACTTCATCGCATCCTCTCAGTTGTAAAAATTCAATTCCCTTTTCTTAACTTCTTCGCTTGCGTCGGTTATGTCACGATGACGATGATTTCCATCAGCGAGCTCAAGAGATGCTCGAGTTCTTTCGCCAACGTCTTTATCCAGAACATGTTTTATCTGATGCTCTTTATCGTATCTCACGCGTCACTCGTCAGATTGCACTCACTACTAAACCTTCTGTCCAGTCTGACAGACTCAAACTGGTTCTAACTTTCCATCCTCACTGTCTGGCGGTGAAGAGAATTCTGTTTCGACATCTGCCTATTCTCCACTCTGATCCTGATACCAGAGAGTTGTTTCGTGATACACCTTTGGTAGCATATAGGTCTCAATATTATAAAAATTGTCGCTGTCTTACACGGCACTTCCTTCGAGATTATTTGAAGAGAGGACTGCGATCTTGTGTATTCCGAGCATTTACATTTCTAGCTAAGTGTCTTGTTCCATAGTTTTGTTCATTCTCGTTTTTTTCGTTTCGTTTATTATTTAATTTCTTGATTCGGTATTTCTGTTAGGTTTTTCGATTTTCTTATATTATCATTGTACTTTTTCCATCTGCTTGTATCGCTCATTTTGTATTGTTTCTTATCATTGTCACGTGGGTTTTGATCATTAAATTACCTAGATTTTCTTCCTATTCTCTCACCCGAATCCTTTTATTTTATTATCTTTCCGTACTTGTTTTTCCTGTATTTTTCGCATCACTCGGGTGCGAAAAATATTTTCTTCAGTATTCTCAAACTTTACCTTGTTTTTTCTCATACTGGGATACGTAATTCTACTGCGTAGATGTCAGTGAAAACGAAACTGGGACTTTCGCTTATCTCACGATAGAGCAGACTTAAGTCGGCAGCATTCCCCGTACTGGACGATATAGGCTGTGAATATTCGTTTCGCTAGACCTAGAGGTGTCAAATTGTCTGCATCTTTCACCGGTCACAACGAAATTGCATCGGCCAAACGCTCAGGTAGGAGCGATAATTTACACCTTTTAGTCGCAGTTCGAGACACCTGTCTGGGAATAGCAGCGGCAAACGGCACCCACTGTTGGCCTGGTCAGCGCGAGGTGGGGAAACGCAGAAGTGTCAGTTATGTAAGACGTCTAGTAGTGGTAATGTTAAATGTAAGGTGTTGTACACGTAAAGGGGAGATGATTTCGGAGTTTGAGAAAATGTGGGATTGTTTGCCCTTGTTTTCAAATATCCACCCTAGAGCTGAAATCTGATTGCATTTCAGTCTCCAACATCTCAGTAGATGGAACACGCGTGCTAGTGAATGAAGCTTTATAGCGAATTTCATGGTTCTCGTCAGATTTGTGACGAGCTTCTAACTACCTATCTAGTGAATTATCCTAGTCGTGGTGTTACCGTAGTGCTGTGTTTGAGGTAAATATAATAGATATCTAGTATTTTGTGAAGTGATAAAGTGTTAAGTCGCTTATTTCATTTTTAACTAGTTTCTTTTGAACAGAGTGCTTAATTTATAGTTTGTTATATTCTCTAAGTCGACGAGTTACAGTGGAAATACATAATAAATTATATCTTAGCTTACTAAACAATAATGTAGCTATAATGAAGTTAATTTAACTGCTAAATACTCAGTCGAGAATATTTTATATCAAACTTATAAATGCTAGATGCGACATCAGTGAATAGTTACGGAATACGCAGATATTCCTGAATTCATGATGATTGATTTTATAACTTATTTCACCGGAAAATTTAAATGATAAGTCAAGCAGTACACTTGCGGTTTAATAATGTAAGTTATAGTGGGTACATATTGAAAAATTATTTGATATGTGTTCTTTCTTTTATATAGTGAAACGGTGGTACCCAACTTTACCAGCGTTCTAGTACGTGAACATTATTTGGGAAGAAACAAATCACTTTCATTACCTGAACTGTAACAGTTAAATGAAGTAAGAGGCCTTCGCGCCAGAATTAATTCTTCCAGAATAACTCTTCAGTACAATTTAGCCCGTTGTGGCAAGCAAAGATCAGAAACATTCCGACAGAGTTTTGACTAGTACTGTGGTGACCAAATATAGTAACTTCCTGAAAGTAGACACCGATCTGACATTCCTTAAATTCTAGAAACCAAAGCTAATGACATTGTGCTCTGCTAACTTTCGTGCCTGGACAATATTTTATGTGACTTAATCAGACATTCGAAAAATTAGAACACCCAAGGAATCGTTCCCTGAGAGTTTAGTACGTCTTTTGGAAATGGGGATTTCTTGGTCAAGGACTGCATTTTCGGGTCTGTGTGAAGGTCCTAGAATTATTATGTTCCCAGAGGCAGCGAGCAAAGTTGTGAGTATAACTGTGTACCCATGGCCATGGCTGAATGAATGAGTGTACGCAGATCAGAGTGTTATTTTACAGTTGTATATTGTCACCCATTTACTGTCTTAATTCTTTTTGTTTAACCTGCAGAATTTGTTACTATTTGCTAGAGTTTCTTTTTTTCTTAGGCTAAATCAGATTATTCAACTCTGTTCATACATTTACGAGAAAGAAAGAAACCTCTTAGCCTCAACCCTACGTATCTATAACTCTTTGGGCCATCATCTGTTCTCTTAACGGGGCTGTGGGCTAAACCTAGAGTAAGATTCTAACGGGCTATCATCCTTGTATCATTTTCTTAAATTTTATGACTATTTGTATATGTTTTCCTTGATGTAATTTTTGGTGTTGTGAGAAATTTTGATATGATAATTAAAATATCTCTCTTGAACAAAAAAAATCAGTGCGTTGGTCAGCTCGATCCCAATTATCTGTATATCATTGTTATAGTTTTCCCACGTCTGTGTGTTTACCTGTCGTCACGTGTATGTGCGTGCCCGTGAGTAGATAGAGATATATTAATATATATATATATCTGTGTTTAGACTGTCTGACGCCTTTAAAAACGGTCGTAGAAGATAGGTGAGAGAGAGAAGATTATCTCGATTCTCAAAGACAGCCTCTATATCACATCCTATCATCTCACGTGGGGAAATTCTATTGTGTTTTTTCACCAGCTCTCACTGTATCTATCACTCATTCCAACCTATTCAGAAGGGACCAACCCTAGTCTTAATTCTCCTATCATCATTGAACCCAAAATCCTAGGCGAATAAATTTCTACGACAAATGGTCGCTCTCGTTATCCTAAGGCGAATCGACAAACCCAAAATCCAAAATCCTAAGACGATACGACAAATGGGTTCTCGCCCGACGGATTTTTGAACTTAGAATAGGAAGACGAGTACGACAAATGTGGTCTCGTCTATCTGGATTTGAACTTAAGATTCTTTATTCTGATATAGAGTAAGAGTGTGATGTCTTGTGAGTTTTGTATCTTTTAAAAATAATTTATCCCCTAGACTAACGATCTGTTTACGGGCGTGCTGACCACACAAACTGATAAGTTTTTTCATACAGCATTAAGAAGCATTATACATTTGGTTTACAGGTTGATTTTGTCGGAATACATGTTAATTAATGATTTTGTAATACTAAACGCTGGTAAAGTTTTGTGAGTGTATAACATTCACAAGGGTTCTGAAGCAGGAAGGTGTTTGAACTAAGTTAAGGAGTGCGTTTCGGATTATTTGTCCAGATTAATTCCCTCCCTCACCCTAACTGTCTTCAGGGGGAGAAACTTATAGTGGATTAAAATTAAGGGATTTTTTTTTCTTAAAATAAATTTTGCAATAATAATTTTGTTTTCCACGGTAGCAACTTATTTTTCAGAAGTAATCTTAACTACCATTTAGTTGGCGTAGTCGTGTTTTGCATTAGGTGCTTTATTGCCGATTAATAGCAGCGATAGTTAGATTTTTATTTTTGGAGGAGGTATCCCAGGGTTAAATATATCATCTTTTGATTTTTGGTATTTTTTTTCTCGCAAGTGGTAGGAACCAGTGTATTCCTTATCCTTATCTTTTTCTCGTCTAAGTCTCAGCCACTGACTTATTATGGCAGAAAGGGCGAAACTGAGACAAATGCTCAGACAGGAAGCAATGGAAGAGGGACTGGACGGCGACGAAGCGAAAGCTTTCGTCAGGGACGAACTTGAGAGATATGATGCGGAGCAGAAGGAAAAAAGCAGCGGAGAGGAAAGAAGCGGAAGACCGTCTATTACAACAGAAGAAGATTGAGGAGGAAATGGAAATTCGCAGGATACAGCATGAGGAAAGAGAGAAGGAGAGGAGAGACAGCATGAGAAGGAGAGAGAAGAGAGACAGCATGAGTTGGCTCTTAAAACTCTAGAATTCCAAAGTCGTGGTGCTGCCTCTACCTCTAGCAATGGAGAGTCTTCTCCTCATTCTTCCTTAACTGATCCTTCTAACACTCAATCTCTTCAACTCAACGCTATGTCCTTCACTCTTGAGTCTTTTCCTTGTCCAAATGAGAAGATTGACACATGGTTAGAAAAATTTGAGAAAATTGCAACTCTGTACGGGTTAGAGAGGTCGCGTTGGAATATGAAACTTTCCCAGGCCCTAAAAGGTTCTGCTTATGATGTTTATTCTAAGCTGGAAAGCAGCCAACAAGACAACTATGATCTGTTGAAGAAAGCGTTACTGGAGCGCTTTGAAATGAACGCTCGAAAATTTTTGCAACTGTTTCGCAACAGCCGGAAAGAGAATTCTGAAACTTTTCACCAGTTCTCATCTCGTCTAAAGGGATATCTAACAAAGTGCCTTGAGCTTTCGCAGCTCCCCTCTACCTATGAAGGTCTTGAGGAATTTGTTTTAACAGAACAAATAAAGAACACTTTGTCTGCTGATACCCGGAGATTTCTAGCTGAGCAGGGGGCAGAAAAACTTGAAGACATCTTAGAGAAGTCTGAGCGTTATCACAATGCGCTGGCTGAACTACCGGCCACAAAGCGGAAACCGACAGAGGAGCATTTTCGAAAACATAACCTAGAGCAATCTTCTCAGGCTTCTAACCAAAATAACCACAGAGAAACTGAACCTCAAAACCCCCCTCCTGAAAAATCCAAGTTCTACAAGAACAAGTACCCCAACCACCCCAAACAGTCTGATCAACCCGACCGCCCTACATGGCAGCGCAGCCAGAAAGGACAAGGTGGCAAAGGGAGAACCCCTGAGCACGGGACATATGATCAGACCGAGCACACCGAGCCGAAACGCATCGGATGCTTATTAACAGTCTCGCAAGGCGGAATTATTGACAGTGATTCCCAACCTGTTGGGGATAGACCCTCAACGCGAGGTACTGTTATTTTGAACGGTTCTCAAACTTCTTGCTTATTTGACACGGGGCTTTCTTACGATTGCATTGTTGCCAGAAACCTGGTCAAACCCGGTCAAGAGACAGCAGAGACCGTCCAACTTTGTGGAGTTCGTAAGAGTGATGCACCTACAGCGCTTCCCATCGCATTGGTGGAGATCCACTCTGATTTCGTCAGAGGTGTGATCAAAGCGGCTGTTATGGATGATCCCATCTACCCAGTCATACTTGGCGGGAGATACGTGTGTATTGGGAAACCGGAAGAGCCGATTGTGGCAGCAGTAACTACAAGAGGGCAAACCAAGAAGGAACGGGAGCCTGCGCCTAATTTGTTACCTATGGAACTTAAAGAAGCGCAATACAAGGACCCTACTTTGGCACCCTGCTTTAGGAAACTGCCCATGGCTAAGGAACCCAGACAGCACGGGGACATTTTTTCTAAGGATGGCGTACTTTATCGGAGAACGGGCAAGCCTGACCAAGGTTACAACCAGCTCCTAGTACCGAAACAGTACAGAAGCCAAATCCTAGAAATGGGGCACTCTCTTCCCTTCAGCGGACATATGGGACAGAACGCCACAAACCAACGTATAACCACTCATTATTGGTGGCCAGGAGTAAATACTGATATTATCAGATATGTCAAATCCTGTGCCCAGTGCCAACGTGTACCACCCAAGCAACGGACACCCCCAGTCTCTTTGGGTGAAATGCCAATAGTGGGAACACCATTCGAACGGGTTGTGATCGACATTTTAGGGCCTTTCGAAAGGACTAAAAGAAGGAACAGGTTTATCCTGACCTTAGTCGATACATGCACTTTATGGGCAGAAGCTATCCCGCTAACATGCGCAGATGCCAAGCATGTCGCAGAAGCCCTCGTGCAGATTTTCACTCGGTTGGGATTCCCTCAGCAAGTGCTGACGGATAACGGATCTCCATACCGAAACCTGTTGATGGATGAGATCGTGAAGATCTTGAGGACCCAGCACATCCACACTAAGCCATATACTCCGGCCGGAAATGGGCTCGTGGAACGTGCTAATGGAAACCTCAACATGATGCTAAGTAAGCTGGCACAAGTGAAACCTGAAGATTGGGATCTGTGTATTCCTGCAGCATTATTTGGCTACAGAGAATCTCCTCATACTTCCACAGGATTTCCGCCAGCTACGCTCTTATTCGGCAGACCCATTAAGGGCCCGCTTGAAGCCTTACTTCAGTCTCTGACAGACGAGAAGGCGGATGAGACAGTCGTCTCAGCCAGTAAATACGTATCGGATTTAAAGGATAGGTTGAAACTAGGATGGGACCTAGCAACGACTAACTTTAAGCGAGCTCGCACAAAGCACGCTAACCGATACAGGAAAGTCGCGAAAGAGAGAGAATTAGAAGTAGGAGAGAAAGTTTTGGTGTTACTCCCTACCGAGAACAACCAACTGAGGATCGGATGGCAAGGGCCGTTTACCGTCCTGAAAAAGATTTCTAAGGCTAACTACCAGATATCTATTCAAGGAATGGAGAAGGTTTTCCATTTAAATCTCTTAAAGAGATACTTGGAAAGACCAGTGCCGACCTCCGACCATCTCCTGACGATCGCCAAAACTGACGAAGATGATGATAGTGGCAGGGATATTCCACCGCTATCACAGGAAATCTTTCAAAAATGTCAGAAGCGGCGACGCTCTTTCAAGCGCGCATGGGAAACATTCCAGAGGAAGAAAACTTTTGGGAGGAGACTTGAGTAGGAATTGGACAGAGATGGAGGGGGAAGATGAGAGGGAAGAAGACAGACACCCCGAAGCTACGGTTATAGGAAATTTAATTCCATAACGTAGACATGGAGTGCTTCCATATCTTAAGGGGGGACGTCCTGTCACGTGGGTTTTGATCATTAAATTACCTAGATCTTCTTCCTATTCTCTCACCCGAATCCTTTTATTTTATTATCTTTCCGTACTTGTTTTTCCTGTATTTTTCGCATCACTCGGGTGCGAAAAATATTTTCTTCAGTATTCTCAACTTTACCTTGTTTTTTCTCATACTGGGATACGTAATTCTACTGCGTAGATGTCAGTGAAAACGAAACTGGGACTTTCGCTTATCTCACGATAGAGCAGACTTAAGTCGGCAGCATTCCCCGTACTGGACGATATAGGCTGTGAATATTCGTTTCGCTAGACCTAGAGGTGTCAAATTGTCTGCATCTTTCACCGGTCACAACGAAATTGCATCGGCCAAACGCTCAGGTAGGAGCGATAATTTACACCTTTTAGTCGCAGTTCGAGACAACTGTCTGGGAATAGCAGCGGCAAACGGCACCCACTGTTGGCCTGGTCAGCGCGAGGTGGGGAAACGCAGAAGTGTCAGTTATGTAAGACGTCTAGTAGTGGTAATGTTAGATGTAAGGTGTGGTACACGTAAAGGGGAGATGATTTCGGAGTTTGAGAAAATGTGGGATCGTTTGCCCTTGTTTTCAAATATCCACCCTAGAGCTGAAATCTGATTGCATTTCAGTCTCCAACATCTCAGTAGATGGAACACGCGTGCTAGTGAATGAAGCTTTATAGCGAATTTCATAGTTCTCGTCAGATTTGTGACGAGCTTCTAACTACCTATCTAGTGAATTATCCTAGTCGTGGTGTTACCGTAGTGCTGTGTTTGAGGTAAATATAATAGATATCTAGTATTTTGTGAAGTGATAAAGTGTTAAGTCGCTTATTTCATTTTTAACTAGTTTCTTTTGAACAGAGTGCTTAATTTATAGTTTGTTATATTCTCTAAGTCGACGAGTTACAGTGGAAATACATAATAAATTATATCTTAGCTTACTAAACAATAATGTAGCTATAATGAAGTTAATTTAACTGCTAAATACTCAGTCGAGAATATTTTATATCAACTATAAATGCTAGATGCGACATCAGTGAATATTGACGGAATACGCATGATATTCCTAATTCATGATGATCGATTTTTTTATATATATATAACTTATTTCTCGGGAAGATTTAAATGATAAGTCAAGCAGTACACTTGCGGTTTAATAATGTAAGTTATAGTGGGTACATATTGTAAAATTATTTGATATGTGTTCTTTCTTTTATATAGTGAAACGGTGGTACCCAACTTTACCAGCGTTCTAGTACGTGAACATTATTTGGGAAGAAACAAATCACTTTCATTACCTGAACTGTAACAGTTAAATGAAGTAAGAGGCCTTCGCGCCAGAATTAATTCTTCCAGAATAACTCTTCAGTACAATTTAGCCCGTTGTGGCAAGCAAAGATCAGAAACATTCCGACAGAGTTTTGACTAGTACTGTGGTGACCAAATATAGTAACTTCCTGAAAGTAGACACCGATCTGACATTCCTTAAATTCTAGAAACCAAAGCTAATGACATTGTGCTCTGCTAACTTTCGTGCCTGGACAATATTTTATGTGACTTAATCAGACATTCGAAAAATTAGAACACCCAAGGAATCGTTCCCTGAGAGTTTAGTACGTCTTTTGGAACTGGGGATTTCTTGGTCAAGGACTGCATTTTCGGGTCTGTGTGAAGGTCCTAGAATTATTTATGTTCCCAGAGGCAGCGAGCAAAGTTGTGAGTATAACTGTGTACCCATGGCCATGGCTGAATGAATGAGTGTACGCAGATCAGAGTGTTATTTTACAGTTGTATATTGTCACCCATTTACTGTCTTAATTCTTTTTGTTTAACCTGCAGAATTTGTTACTATTTGCTAGAGTTTCTTTTTTTCTTAGGCTAAATCAGATTATTCAACTCTGTGCATACATTTACGAGAAAAGAAGAAAACTCTTAGCCTCAACCCTACGTATCTATAACTCTTTGGGCCATCATCTGTTCTCTTAACGGGGCTGTGGGCTAAACCTAGAGTAAGATTCTAACGGGCTATCATCCTTGTAGCATTTTCTTAAATTTTATGACTATTTGTATATGTTTTCCTTGATGTAATTTTTGGTGTTGTGAGAAATTTTGATATGATAATTAAAATATCTCTCTTGAACAAAAAAAAATCAGTGCGTTGGTCAGCTCGATCCCAATTATCTGTATATCATTGTTATAGTTTTCCCACGTCTGTGTGTTTACCTGTCGTCACGTGTATGTGCGTGCCCGTGAGTAGATAGAGATATATTAATATATATATATATATATATATATATATATATATATATATATATATATATATATATATATATATATATATATCTGTGTTTAGACTGTCTGACGCCTTTAAAAAGCGGTCGTAGAAGATAGGTGAGAGAGAGAAGATTATCTCGATTCTCAAAGACAGCCTCTATATCACATCCTATCATCTCACGTGGGGAAATTCTATTGTGTTTTTTTCACCAGCTCTCACTGTATCTATCACTCATTCCAACCTATTCAGAAGGGACCAACCCTAGTCTTAATTCTCCTATCATAAATCTACGAATTTCACTATTCGCTAGCGGATTCACATGGCTATGGTAATAAATTATTCCTTAGCCAGCGAAAGTCGAAGGTGAAAAAAACACGAAGGTGAAAAACACAGTGCTACGTCCGGAAGTTGACCTAAAAATACACCTGGAATTTTGGAGGGAATTATAAGTCATTCTTCTTGTAACCATCGCACGAAGTAGAAGCGTATATGGGCCCAAAGTGGGCAAATTAATTGTTGCAAATATCCTTAGTGAATTCAGTTGAGCGAAGTAAGTAGATCTAACTAATACTGCTGATTTTATAACATGCATAATCATATGTTTATCAACAGCTTGCTATTGCAGTAACTTTTTGTTAAAGTTTAAATGCATTTCCATTTTCAGTGACAATAACTGTTATTTGCATCTTTACAGATCACTCAAACTAATGTATGAGTTTGCAAAGTTCCTAAACCTAATTAACTACTGATCTTTATCTCACAGCCTGGCAGATAAGACAGGGTTACATAATAGATGTATATTATTGTTGTTACTTGGGATTTTGCATATTGATCCAAGCAAAATAGAAGTGTATTAGTGGTGTTTCTATTTTCTATTTCTTATAAGGCTTCTGTGTTCTCTGTCAAGACTACAAACTTGATAACAGTGTTCTCAATCACTTCTTCTCACTTTGTCAAATATGGGACATTAATTTTTGCATCATGGAATGTTCTTTATATGTATTTAATGCAATCTTATGCACATACCATGTTTGATGATTGAAGAACTATTTTATTATCAGTTATATGAATGTTATTTTCTACAGGAACCAGGACTTTAAGAATGTTTGCAATTATTTAGCTATTTAATGAATTTACCACTTGACTGACAAAATGTAAGTCAGCAGTTCTCAAGCCTTGAGACCATGACTACCCTCCACATGATTTACTGCTCGAGTAAGCAAGAATGTAAATCATTGGTTCTCAGACCTTGGCAGCAATGACACCCCACAATGTTAAAGCAGCATAGGAAACTATTACCCGGTGGATCTCAAACCATTGTTGACAGTGACCCCAGAATTAAAATACTGCTCTATGGGCACTAGGTGAACCAGTGGTTCTCAACCATTTGATGACCCCAGCCCCTACCTCACAGTTTGTGAAACTCATTGCCCACATGGGGAAAACCACTGCTGTAAATAAGCAGACAGCCAGATAGAGACTGAGAACTCAAGATACGCTATAATGTCAGTTAAGAAGGAGTAGTTCATAGATAATAGATTACACACTTACTGAATAGTAGTTAACCTTGTGTTAATTTAATTTCTGATGGACGCTTACCGGCCATCAGACTTAGGAGATGATTGCTCTTGAAAACCACTAACGGTACTTCAATTGTTTCCAGTCCACCCAGGTTGCGGTTACAAAGTACAAACCCAGGTTGCGGTTACAAAGTACAAACCCAGGTTGCGGTTGCAAAGTACAAAACCAGGTTGCGGTTACCAGATACCTAAACCAGGTCCAGGGTACGAGTCCATGGTACCAAAGATTACCCTTACCCACCATACCCTATCAAATAGGTTATCATACCCAACCATATCCTATCACCCAGTAACCATACCACACATCCCATAAGCAGAAGAGGTCTTCAGCAGAGGTGACTTACCCCATCCTTATCTGTGATGTGCACTGAGTCCAGGGAAGCAAACTCTGACACCCTCTGAACCCATAGAACTGTTTTATGAGACCAAAGTGCTGGAGCATACAAAACCAAGAGAGTCCGAACACAAATCATCTCCGCAGCTACTACAGTCCTTGAGGAGATGAGCACCTACCAGCAACGCTACCATAGAAAAGATCTCTGGTCCAAGTGATGACCAAACTAGTTTTTTTTTTATAAACAGTAGAGCTAAACTCTTTTTTCCATATTTATATGTATATAAAGAAATGTAAGATTCCATACCCTTTTATCCAACTTTACATAACAGAGTCTGTTGTTATTTTTCTTGTTAACTTTATTTGGGTTGTATTTTGTTTTAAATATAAATCTACACCCTGGGGGCTCAGCCATAATTCAATTAACTTCTATTGGGTCGGGATATTTTAATTGTGGCTGGACACCAAATCTCTTTCTCAACCTTGTGTGCTTTACACAGTCCTTTTGTAGGATTCCTGAGGAAGAATTTATCGTCCAGAAAACATCCTGTTTAGGTACCAGAATTCTCTTTTTAGTAAATTTCTAGTACACTATTTCCCGAGGAGAGGCAGTTTCTTCAAACTCGGAAGCTATCAATAAGACATTATTATCTTTATTCTTCCATTCCATCCAAGCTGTCCTTTCTCCTCAAAACATCTCGCGACAACTGGGGGCTCGTCCGGGATAAACTCTTATTTCATATTTAAACCGTTGTCCGAGATATGAAAACTCTTTATCTTTCCTAGACCACTACTGCTGTAGGTAATTGTCACTTATTGGTGTCCAAGTCTAGGATTAGATTAAAGAGGGGACATATAAATTACCCTAGACTAAAATACATATAAATTTTTACAGGAAACACATTTTTAAGTTGTGATATGAGAACTCTTCTTAGTGGTACTGCTGGTAATTAGTTACCTATTGTTAACTAAATTTTAATTTGATGGTTGTCTAATGCTGGTTTGATTTAATATATGGTTTTGTAATACTTTAGTATAGTTAAGACTATAGGAAGTATTTTTCCCTTAATTATTGTTTGTGAGTTAGAGATCTCATACTCGCTCAACGAACCACTACGGATATAATGGAAGAATCTGTTGAGTTGAATGAGTGGAGAACATTCTGGACAGAGTTAGCCATTGAGTGTGAACTCTCCGGAGAAGAACTGGATACTTTTGTTTCACAAAGGATGGAAAAATACAGGATGAGAGAAGCGAATAGGAAAAAAAGAGAGAGCAAAATGCAAGGAAGAGAATGTGGAACATGAGAGTCAAAGACAAGAAAAATCCCTCCAGTGTAAGGAAGAAATGGAAACTCAGTTTCAACCTACAAAAATGGAATCCAGGGATAAACTTGAATCTAGGAATACTCATCATGCCACTCCTTTGCCAGTTGCATCACCATCTTCAGTGGTAAATATAACTGCACCACATGAAGCCAAGTCTATGTCTCAGAATTCAGGCTCAGACAGAGCAGAGGTATGTATATCCAAACGGAGACAGCTAGACCATCCTGAGAACAAGATTAAGCACAAGAGTGCTGATAATCTGAAGAGACCTTTCTCATCCTCAGCAAAAACTCACAACAGGCATATCGAAAACAACCGCACCAAAAACCTAGTAAATAGGATCGCTCAACCAAACAGGATCACTCAACAGAAAAGGATTACGCAACCCTATGGGAAGGGAAGGGATGTTCTTGAGCATCACCTGTCGGCCACCCTACATCAGTTAGACTGTAGGCGCCAAGACCCAATCCCACATGCTTCATACAAAGCTAAGGTCCCTACCATAGATGGGAACTTGACGAAGGCCCGGAGTGGATACAGGGATTCTCAAAATGTGGAGACTGCCACAGTAAATGGAGAAGAAATCACCTGTTTGTATTATCAAGGTCTTGGGTGTGATGCCCTTGTCTCAGCCTCTGTTATCGACCTTGATCAAGTCACCGAAGAGGATGTTGAGGTAACAGCACCCATGATAAACAACAGAAGGATGATTTTGCCTTTAGCTTATGTAGAAGTTAGGTCGAACTTTGTAAACGGCAAAGTAAAGGCCGCAATATTAAATGAACGAATTTACCCGATACCTCAAGGAGGGAAATATATCATCTTAGGAGACTCAGCACGATCCAGAGACGGCGTGACTGAACAGGCTATGGAGACTCCAATGCCTAACTCATCTTCCAACATTTTCACTGAAAAGTTGGAAGAGTGCAAAGGGATTGACCACCCCAGTGCACTTAATTCTGAACAAGTTTTGATAGTCTCACCCACTATCTGCGTGCAGAAAGTGAAGCCGGACCAGAGTTTCTTGGTACCTGGTGGGATGAAACATGTTTCAGAAATATCTTCCTTTAACATGGGAGAAGCGGCTGTAGAGGAACAGGACCCTCAAGCACTAAGACTTCACTCAGTTCCAATAACCTCACCCACTCTCTGGGATCAGAAAGTGAAGCGGGTCCAAATTTCCTTGGTACCTGGTGGGATGAAACATGTTTCAGGAATATCTTCCTTTAACACGGGAGAAACGGCTAAAGGGGAACATGACCCTCAAGCACTTAGTCTTCAGTCAGTTCCAATAACCTCACCCACTCTCTGGGATCTGAAAGTGAAGCGGGTCCAAATTTCCTTGGTACCTGGTGGGCAGAAAAAAAATGATAGACTTATCTTTCTCTGTCACTGGAGAAACAGGGATAGAAGATCATACACGCTCTCATACCTGGGGAGATAGGTATGTGTCCTTAGGCAGGTCAAGCAATATGACTAAAATAAAGTTGTGTATGAGGTTGGCAACCTCATCATGCAAAACTATTTACTATAGATCCAAGTAAGCAGAGTGTAGGCTTTAGGGCAAGCTCTTTGCCAGAAGGCAAGCTTCAATGGAGGACCCAGAAGGAGGAAAGGAAGAGTGGGATTATCATGCGAGCAGGCTTGCTCACCCCCACCTCGACTACTTATTGAAGAGGAAACGGATAGCCATGTGTGGATTACAGGCATACCGTTTGACAGAGGAAAAATATGAAATATTTGGATTGAAGGAATGGAGGACACGATACATGAATGTAGTGTCTGACATAAGAGAAGAGTCGGCTCGAACTTAGTTGGCCGTTGGCCGAACTTTCGAGAGGGGGCTTATGTCGGGAACCGACTCTCCCCGACTTTTTTCTTCTGTCTATTTTTTATCCCTCTACAAATTTCTCCTATCATTTGACAAGAAACCAAAAGTCTCTCTCTCTCGCTAGTCTTAGATTTCACTATTCGCTAGCGGATTCACATGGCTATGGTAATAAATTATTCCTTAGCCAGCGAAAGTCGAAGGTGAAAAAAACACGAAGGTGAAAAACACAGTGCTACGTCCGGAAGTTGACCTAAAAATACACCTGGAATTTTGGAGGGAATTATAAGTCATTCTTCTTGTAACCATCGCACGAAGTAGAAGCGTATATGGGCCCAAAGTGGGCAAATTAATTGTTGCAAATATCCTTAGTGAATTCAGTTGAGCGAAGTAAGTAGATCTAACTAATACTGCTGATTTTATAACATGCATAATCATATGTTTATCAACAGCTTGCTATTGCAGTAACTTTTTGTTAAAGTTTAAATGCATTTCCATTTTCAGTGACAATAACTGTTATTTGCATCTTTACAGATCACTCAAACTAATGTATGAGTTTGCAAAGTTCCTAAACCTAATTAACTACTGATCTTTATCTCACAGCCTGGCAGATAAGACAGGGTTACATAATAGATGTATATTATTGTTGTTACTTGGGATTTTGCATATTGATCCAAGCAAAATAGAAGTGTATTAGTGGTGTTTCTATTTTCTATTTCTTATAAGGCTTCTGTGTTCTCTGTCAAGACTACAAACTTGATAACAGTGTTCTCAATCACTTCTTCTCACTTTGTCAAATATGGGACATTAATTTTTGCATCATGGAATGTTCTTTATATGTATTTAATGAAATCTTATGCACCTACCATGTTTGATGATTGAAGAACTATGCTGTTATCAGTTATATGAAAGTTATTTTCTACAGGAACCAGGACTTTAAGAATGTTTACAATTATTTAGCTATTTAATGAATTTACCACTTGACTGACAAAATGTAAGTCAGCAGTTCTCAAACCTTGAGACCATGACTACCCTCCACAAGATTTACAGCTCAAGTTGCAAGAATGTAAATCATTGGTTCTCAGACCTTGGCAGCAATGACACCCCAACAGGTTAAAGCAGCATAGGAAACTATTACCCGGTGGTTCTCAAACCATTGTTGACAGTGACCCCAGAATTAAAATACTGCTCTATGGGCACTAGGTGAACCAGTGGTTCTCAACCATTTGATGATCCCAGCCCCTACCTCACAGTTTGTGAAACTCATTGCCCACATGGGGAAAACCACTGCTGTAAATAAGCAGACAGCCAGATAGAGACTGAGAACTCAAAATACGCTATAATGTCAGTTAAGAAGGAGTAGTTCATAGATAATAGATCGCACATTGTTAATGAATGGTAGTTAACCTTGTGTTAATTTAATTTCTGATGGACGCTTACCGGCCATCAGACTTGGGAGATGATTGCTCTTGAAAACCACTAACGGTACTTCAATTGTTTCCAGTCCACCCAGGTTGCGGTTACAAAGTACAAACCCAGGTTGTGGTTACACAGTACTAAACCCAGGTTGTGGTTGCAAAGTACAAAACCAGGTTGCGGTTACCAGATACCTAAACCAGGTCCAGGGTACGAGTCCATGGTACCAAAGATTACCCTTACCCACCATACCCTATCAAATAGGTTATCATACCCAACCATATCCTATCACCCAGTAACCATACCACACATCCCATAAGCAGAAGAGGTCTTCAGCAGAGGTAACTTACCCCATCCTTATCTGTGATGTGCACTGAGTCCAGGGAAGCAAACTCTGACACCCTCTGAACCCATAGAACTGTTTTATGAGACCAAAGTGCTGGAGCATACAAAACCAAGAGAGTCCGAACACAAATCATCTCCGCAGCTACTACAGTCCTTGAGGAGATGAGCACCTACCAGCAACGCTACCATAGAAAAGATCTCTGGTCCAAGTGATGACCAAACTAGTTTTTTTTTTTTTTTTTATAAACAGTAGAGCTAAACTCTTTTTTCCATATTTATATGTATATAAAGAAATGTAAGATTCCATACCCTTTTATCCAACTTTACATAACAGAGTCTGTTGTTATTTTTCTTGTTAACTTTATTTGGGTTGTATTTTGTTTTAAATATAAATCTACACCCTGGGGGCTCAGCCATAATTCAATTAACTTCTATTGGGTCGGGATATTTTAATTGTGGCTGGACACCAAATCTCTTTCTCAACCTTGTGTGCTTTACACAGTCCTTTTGTAGGATTCCTGAGGAAGAATTTATCGTCCAGAAAACATCCTGTTTAGGTACCAGAATTCTCTTTTTAGTAAATTTCTAGTACACTATTTCCCGAGGAGAGGCAGTTTCTTCAAACTCGGAAGCTATCTGTGGTAGGGTGGGCGAGATGATGATGATGATTATATTGTGATGTGTGATATCACTCTCTTGTCACACTCGCACCGACCCGAACAACAATAAAACTCTTGATTCTAGAGGCAGGGGCTATATTTATTTTTACAGCCCATTCAGTGACAAAGCAAACATTAAACAAATAAACTAGCGAACATCACAAAACCCAACAAAACGAAACAAAACACCCAACAGTGCCCGATGCTAATGTGCTCAAGGCATTTACAGTTTTGGCTCTGTCGTCTGTTCTCTCTGGCGGCTGATACTAGAAAAGGTCCGCTGTAGCTCGCTATCTCTTTTTATAGGCACTAGGCTAATCACTCACTTTACTGCGCTAGGCGTATTAATCTTGACGACTTAAATATCACACGCGATTATCGCTTAGGAATAGCGAAAACACAAATAAAACCTACAGCTATTTAATATAACACAATTCTACACCACAACTTAATTTAAATGCATTATTATGGCATTTTCATCAATCTTCTACTTCAGATTTTTCACAACCCAGGCTCGCGCCGTCACGTGATCTGACAGTCACGTGGGCCGACCGAAAATATATGGGCGACAAACATGCCTTGAACTGAAGTGGGGGTGGGGCCTCAGGGGGGTCTTCCCGGCCCATCACATATCTCCCTCCTGAGTTTGTTGTCGTCCCGACAACATCACCACCTCTGGCGCTTCGATCGTAGCCTCTTAGATCGTTGGTGCTGCGTATGACTCTTTCTCTGCGGCGATGCTTTAGGCTGAGCTTCTGTCATCGGTACAACCCGGCTGGGGACTGTCTTGGTCGACATGTCCCTAGTTGTGCTTTGTCGGGCTGGCAGTTGCTGTGGTCTAGAAGATTCGCCTACTTGTGCCGCGTCGCTGCTGGCTTGTGACATCTGCTTGCCAGTGCATGTAGCTGTCGAATCTGTAGGGGATCGCTCTTGACGTGTTCTGCACTCATTTGTGTGGACGGTGGCTTACATTCCCCACAGTCTGCTTTTGATGAGTCCCATCCTCTGCTGAACCTTGATTTGCACTCCCTCCTATCTGCTTAGGACGGGTTTCCTCCCCTAGACGACGCGTAATTTTCTCGGCGCCCTTAGTGTGACAGTTGTCGTGGCCATCTCTTGGCTTGCGCCCTAAAGGCAACCTGGCTGTGGCAGTCCGTCTAGGGAAAGAGCTTCTTGAGGGACAGGCGGCTATCAAATGTTCAGTTGACTTGCATCCAAAGCATCTTTTCAGGAGCGGGCCTTGTGGGCACTACTGGCTGCCATGTGGCCTGAGAACTCACCACAATTATAGCACCTTATCTCTCTGGGCTTCCTCTGTGCCATGGGGCGCTTTCTGCTGCCCCTACACTCTTGACCGCCAATGCCGCATACATAAATTGCTTCCATGCCCTGGACCGATGGTTTGCTGTCAAACTCTACTCTCTCATTTCTCGCCAGACTCCGGAATCCCTTTCTGAAGATCTTGGTCTGATGTACAAATACATCAATACCTCCATCATCTGGCGTGATGAATCCCCATCCCCTGCGGACACTGTACCACTTGCAAACTCCTTTTCGCCTTGTCGGTGCAGCTGCACTGGTCGGTACTGTCAGCTCACTGCTTTCGTTAACAACAGCTTGACTCTCACATACCAGAACATGCACCTCCTCGTCGTGCTTTGGCTGTTCCCGTGGACACACCTCCTTGTCTTGCGTTGGCTGTTCCCGCGGACACACCTCCTCGTTGTGCTTTGGCTGCTTCCGAGGCTGGCATGGTGCTCTCTTTCTCTGCACCTCCTCTTGTGCTGGCGAACTGGACTCTGACATCTGTGCTATCGGGGATTTTAGGAAGGAAAACGCTGCTCTGAGGGCCTCCTCCTCATTCTTAAGTTCTGCACTTGCTATCTGGACCCGTGTCTCAGGCTTTTTACTTCCACCATAAACAGCATATTCCCAAGGGAAATTCCTGTTCACCTCACTGACTTGTGGTTGCTCGCTGTAGGCTTTTTTTACAATTTCCAGTAACTTCTCAGGGCTGGCCTTGGCTCCACCTTGTATCCGTAACTCTCTAGATACCATTGGTGTAACGTTGTTCCATATCATGTCTAACTTGTCTTCTGCGCAAAAAGGCGCCACCTTCCACGCGGCTTCCACATCCTCCACAAACTCTTGCCAAGTGGGTCTCCCCTCTCCACTAAATAACCTTATCTCTGGCTCCTCCACGTACAGTACCTTCTTCATATGCGCATTAAGCCATCTTGCTGCAGGAATGCACTGCTGGGTGTTTACACTATTTGTTCGTTCGCTGTTTGCTCGGTGTCACTGTCTGCCTTATCCTGTCGACGACGCCAATTGTGGTAGGGTGGGCGAGATGATGATGATGATTATATTGTGATGTGTGATATCACTCTCTTGTCACACTCGCACCGACCCGAACAACAATAAAACTCTTGATTCTAGAGGCAGGGGCTATATTTATTTTTACAGCCCATTCAGTGACAAAGCAAACATTAAACAAATAAACTAGCGAACATCACAAAACCCAAACAAAACAAAACAAAACACCCAACAGTGCCCGATGCTAATGTGCTCAATGCATTTACAGTTTGGCTCTGTCGTCTGTTCTCTCTGGCGGCTGATACTAGGAAAAGGTCCGCTGGTAGCTCGCTATCTCTTTTTATAGGCACTAGGCTAATCACTCACTTTACTGCGCTAGGCGTATTAATCTTGACTACTTAAATATCACACGCGATTATCGCTTAGGAATAGCGAAAACACAAATAAAACCTACAGCTATTTAATATAACACAATTCTACACCACAACTTAATTTAAATGCATTATTATGGCATTTTCATCAATCTTCTACTTCAGATTTTTCACAACCCAGGCTCGCGCCGTCACGTGATCTGACAGTCACGTGGGCCGACCGAAAATATATGGGCGACAAACATGCCTTGAACTGAAGTGGGGGTGGGGCCTCAGGGGTGTCTTCCCGGCCCATCACATATCAATAAGACATTATTATCTTTATTCTTCCATTCCATCCAAGCTGTCCTTTCTCCTCAAAACACCTCGCGACAACTGGGGGCTCGTCCGGGATAAACTCTTATTTCATATTTAAACCGTTGTCCGAGATATGAAAACTCTTTATCTTTCCTAGACCACTACTGCTGTAGGTAATTGTCACTTATTGGTGTCCAAGTCTAGGATTAGATTAAAGAGGGGACATATAAATTACCCTAGACTAAAATACATATAAATTTTTACAGGAAACACATTTTTAAGTTGTGATATGAGAACTCTTCTTAGTGGTACTGCTGGTAATTAGTTACCTATTGTTAACTAAATTTTAATTTGATGGTTGTCTAATGCTGGTTTGATTTAATATATGGTTTTGTAATACTTTAGTATAGTTAAGACTATAGGAAGTATTTTTGCCTTAATTATTGTTTGTGAGTTAGAGATCTCATACTCGCTCAACGAACCACTACGGATATAATGGAAGAATCTGTTGAGTTGAATGAGTGGAGAACATTCTGGACAGAGTTAGCCATTGAGTGTGAACTCTCCGGAGAAGAACTGGATACTTTTGTTTCACAAAGGATGGAAAAAATACAGGATGAGAGAAGCGAAAAGGAAGGAATAGAGAGCAAAGTGCAAGGAAGAGAATGTGGAACATGAGAGTCAAAGACAAGAAAAATCCCTCCAGTGTAAGGAAGAAATGGAAACTCAGTTTCAACCTACAAAAATGGAATCCAGGGATAAACTTGAATCTAGGAATACTCATCATGCCACTCCTTTGCCAGTTGCATCACCATCTTCAGTGGTAAATATAACTGCACCACATGAAGCCAAGTCTATGTCTCAGAATTCAGGCTCAGACAGAGCAGAGGTATGTATATCCAAACGGAGACAGCTAGACCATCCTGAGAACAAGATTAAGCACAAGAGTGCTGATAATCTGAAGAGACCTTTCTCATCCTCAGCAAAAACTCACAACAGGCATATCGAAAACAACCGCACCAAAAACCTAGTAAATAGGATCGCTCAACCAAACAGGATCACTCAACAGAAAAGGATTACGCAACCCTATGGGAAGGGAAGGGATGTTCTTGAGCATCACCTGTCGGCCACCCTACATCAGTTAGACTGTAGGCGCCAAGACCCAATCCCACATGCTTCATACAAAGCTAAGGTCCCTACCATGGATGGGAACTTGACGAAGGCCCGGAGTGGATACAGGGATTCTCAAAATGTGGAGACTGCCACAGTAAATGGAGAACAAATCACCTGTTTTGTATTATCAAGGTCTTGGGTGTGATGCCCTTGTCTCAGCCTCTGTTATCGACCTTGATCAAGTCACCGAAGAGGATGTTGAGGTAACAGCACCCATGATAAACAACAGAAGGATGATTTTGCCTTTAGCTTATGTAGAAGTTAGGTCGAACTTTGTAAACGGCAAAGTAAAGGCCGCAATATTAAATGAACGAATTTACCCGATACCTCAAGGAGGGAAATATATCATCTTAGGAGACTCAGCACGATCCAGAGACGGCGTGACTGAACAGGCTATGGAGACTCCAATGCCTAACTCATCTTCCAACATTTTCACTGAAAAGTTGGAAGAGTGCAAAGGGATTGACCACCCCAGTGCACTTAATTCTGAACAAGTTTTGATAGTCTCACCCACTATCTGCGTGCAGAAAGTGAAGCCGGGCCAGAGTTTCTTGGTACCTGGTGGGATGAAACATGTTTCAGAAATATCTTCCTTTAACATGGGAGAAGCGGCTGTAGAGGAACAGGACCCTCAAGCACTAAGACTTCACTCAGTTCCAATAACCTCACCCACTCTCTGGGATCAGAAAGTGAAGCGGGTCCAAATTTCCTTGGTACCTGGTGGGATGAAACATGTTTCAGGAATATCTTCCTTTAACACGGGAGAAACGGCTAAAGGGGAACATGACCCTCAAGCACTTAGTCTTCAGTCAGTTCCAATAACCTCACCCACTCTCTGGGATCTGAAAGTGAAGCGGGTCCAAATTTCCTTGGTACCTGGTGGGCAGAAAAAAAATGATAGACTTATCTTTCTCTGTCACTGGAGAAACAGGGATAGAAGATCATACACGCTCTCATACCTGGGGAGATAGGTATGTGTCCTTAGGCAGGTCAAGCAATATGACTAAAATAAAGTTGTGTATGAGGTTGGCAACCTCATCATGCAAAACTATTTACTATAGATCCAATTGTAAGCAGAGTGTAGGCTTTAGGGCAAGCTCTTTGCCAGAAGGCAAGCTTCAATGGAGGACCCAGAAGGAGGAAAGGAAGAGTGGGATTATCATGCGAGCAGGCTTGCTCACCCCACCTCGACTACTTATTGAAGAGGAAACGGATAGCCATGTGTGGATTACAGGCATACCGTTTGACAGAGGAAAAATATGAAATATTTGGATTGAAGGAATGGAGGACACGATACATGAATGTAGTGTCTGACATAAGAGAAGAGTCGGCTCGAACTTAGTTGGCCGTTGGCCGAACTTTCAAAAGGGGGCTTATGTCGTGAAACGACTCTCCCCGACTTTTTCTTCTGTCTATTATTTTTTTCTCTCTACAAATTTCTCCTATCATTTGACAAGAAACCAAAAGTCTCTCTCTCTCTCGCTAGTCTTAGATTTCACTATTCGCTAGCGGATTCACATGGCTATGGTAATAAATTATTCCTTAGCCAGCGAAAGTCGAAGGTGAAAAAAACACGAAGGTGAAAAACACAGTGCTACGTCCGGAAGTTGACCTAAAAATACACCTGGAATTTTGGAGGGAATTATAAGTCATTCTTCTTGTAACCATCGCACGAAGTAGAAGCGTATATGGGCCCAAAGTGGGCAAATTAATTGTTGCAAATATCCTTAGTGAATTCAGTTGAGCGAAGTAAGTAGATCTAACTAATACTGCTGATTTTATAACATGCATAATCATATGTTTATCAACAGCTTGCTATTGCAGTAACTTTTTGTTAAAGTTTAAATGCATTTCCATTTTCAGTGACAATAACTGTTATTTGCATCTTTACAGATCACTCAAACTAATGTATGAGTTTGCAAAGTTCCTAAACCTAATTAACTACTGATCTTTATCTCACAGCCTGGCAGATAAGACAGGGTTACATAATAGATGTATATTATTGTTGTTACTTGGGATTTTGCATATTGATCCAAGCAAAATAGAAGTGTATTAGTGGTGTTTCTATTTTCTATTTCTTATAAGGCTTCTGTGTTCTCTGTCAAGACTACAAACTTGATAACAATGTTCTCAATCACTTCTTCTCACTTTCTCAAATATGGGACATTAATTTTTGCATCATGGAATGTTCTTTATATGTATTTAATGAAATCTTATGCACATACCATGTTTGATGATTGAAGAACTATGCTGTTATCAGTTATATGAAAGTTATTTTCTACAGGAACCAGGACTTTAAGAATGTTTACAATTATTTAGCTATTTAATGAATTTACCACTTGACTGACAAAATGTAAGTCAGCAGTTCTCAAACCTTGAGATCATGACTACCCTCCACAAGATTTACTGCTCAAGTTGCAAGAATGTAAATCATTGGTTCTCAGACCTTGGCAGCAATGACACCCCAACAGGTTAAAGCAGCATAGGAAACTATTACCCGGTGGTTCTCAAACCATTGTTGACAGTGACACCAGAATTAAAATACTGCTCTATGGGCACTAGGTGAACCAGTGGTTCTCAACCATTTGATGATCCCAGCCCCTACCTCACAGTTTGTGAAACTCATTGCCCACATGGGGAAAACCACTGCTGTAAATAAGCAGACAGCCAGATAGAGACTGAGAACTCAAGATACGCTATAATGTCAGTTAAGAAGGAGTAGTTCATAGATAATAGATCGCACATTGTTAATGAATGGTAGTTAACCTTGTGTTAATTTAATTTCTGATGGACGCTTACCGGCCATCAGACTTGGGAGATGATTGCTCTTGAAAACCACTAACGGTACTTCAATTGTTTCCAGTCCACCCAGGTTGCGGTTACAAAGTACAAACCCAGGTTGTGGTTACACAGTACTAAACCCAGGTTGCGGTTGCAAAGTACAAAACCAGGTTGCGGTTACCAGATACCTAAACCAGGTCCAGGGTACGAGTCCATGGTACCAAAGATTACCCTTACCCACCATACCCTATCAAATAGGTTATCATACCCAACCATATCCTATCACCCAGTAACCATACCACACATCCCATAAGCAGAAGAGGTCTTCAGCAGAGGTAACTTACCCCATCCTTATCTGTGATGTGCACTGAGTCCAGGGAAGCAAACTCTGACACCCTCTGAACCCGTAGAACTGTTTTATGAGACCAAAGTGCTGGAGCATACAAAACCAAGAGAGTCCGAACACAAATCATCTCCGCAGCTACTACAGTCCTTGAGGAGATGAGCACCTACCAGCAACGCTACCATAGAAAAGATCTCTGGTCCAAGTGATGACCAAACTAGTTTTTTTTTTTTTATAAACAGTAGAGCTAAACTCTTTTTTCCATATTTATATGTATATAAAGAAATGTAAGATTCCATACCCTTTTATCCAACTTTACATAACAGAGTCTGTTGTTATTTTTCTTGTTAACTTTATTTGGGTTGTATTTTGTTTTAAATATAAATCTACACCCTGGGGGCTTAGCCATAATTCAATTAACTTCTATTGGGTCGGGATATTTTAATTGTGGCTGGACACCAAATCTCTTTCTCAACCTTGTGTGCTTTACACAGTCCTTTTGTAGGATTCCGGAGGAAGAATTTATCGTCCGGAAAATATCCTGTTTAGGTACCAGAATTCTCTTTTTAGTAAATTTCTAGTACACTATTTCCCGAGGAGAGGCAGTTTCTTCAAACTCGGAAGCTATCAATAAGACATTATTATCTTTATTCTTCCATTCCATCCAAGCTGTCCTTTCTCCTCAAAACACCTCGCGACAACGAAGGGTAATACCCGAAACGTCCCTTGTCTCATGTGAAGTGTTATTTGTAAAACTGATTCAATACCGTTTTATTAATTTATAAACTTATATTCCTTACCAGTTTTACAGCAGCCCCTTAATTTATTTACCCATTAAAAAAACACGAATGCCTTGCAATCTTTTCATGGAGCGTTCTCGGGAAAATATGGAAATAGTTCGCATTTCACCGTTAAGATTAAATTGAACACTCATTAAAAGAGCACAAAGGCTTTTCAATATTTTTTTCATATTCCATTGACCATTGGCCATAAGTCTTGATAAGTCTTGATAAGTCTTGATAAGTCTGACTAGAAAGATCCAATGAAGTTGAAACGGAGTGGACGGGAAAGAAATGACCACAGGAGACATAGTGCCGCCAACAAGACATGCGCAGAGCGTGCACAACATAATTATTTGTCCATCGATTGTTAGTCAGCGACAGATAGATTAGACTGGGACTACCACAACGTTTGAATTAGTAGTGCCAACGTCTATGATGCGTTAAACATTGCCATAGTTTGAATATTTATTGTAAAGTCAGATACTGATAACGAAATCTGCATAATACAGTTTCCTTTCTCGGTCCTGAAACGTGGGAAACGACAAGTAGGGATGCTAACACTACAATTCTTTTAAAACGAGGGGAAACAATTACATCACTTGAGACATTACACTAGATCGAACATTTTAATCACGTCAACGGTGTATTCGTGAACAATTATTTTTGCAAGCGAATTCTTCTGCCTAGTTCATTGCATACCCATGAGCAACATCGTATCAACAATAAATGAAAACTAACAACACTGTAAACATTAAAAACAACGTAGACAAGAACAACAACAACAATGAAACCATGCTCAACAGGAGAACATACAAAAGTACATAACAACGTAACATATACATAACGACGACATGACGAATAACAAAAACCACTACTAAGATGAAGGGGTCGTCCACATATGACGTCACGCAGTGAGGAGGGGCGAGGGATGGGTAAAAATGTTGTGACGTTGTATGACGATTGGGGAGGGGGGGGGGGGGGGGGGGGTTAAAATTGTTAACATTGCTCGAAGTCATATGTGGACGAAACCTAAGGGCAAAATGAAATGCAGTAGCGTAAACAACATTTCTATGAAAAGAGAAAAACGCAACATAAACACTTAACTACAGCAAAGATGTAGCATCCAAAACAACAATAACATCGTATTCCCCCTTCCCGTCTTTTCCTTCCAAGTTATGCCCAGTGAGCACGTGAGAGCCCAAAGAGATGCAAGGCACTCACCTTTTCCACCCGCAGAATGAACCATTCCAGAGGCAGTCCATCCCACATCTTCGAGGTTATTCTAGCAGTCGTCGTTCTGTCAGGACAGGTTGTGGGATCTTGGTGGTGAGTTTATAGATCACCATTGCTAATGACTTCATCACGTATTCACCATTAATGACTTCATCACGTATTCACCATTATGTCTTCAATTTCGTGTGACAAACAAAAAAAATCATATGAGATGTCTCACTTTTATACTTTGTTTTTTTTTTATCTGCTTGTTTTCAATGTCATGTTCTTTCTAGCATCCTATTTCTACAGCTGTATTTTTCATTGCCCCTGTGTTTTTCATTGGCTCTGTGTTTTGCATTGTCTATGTGTGTTTTTCATTGTCTCTGTGTTTTTCATTGTCTCTATGTGTTTTTCATTTTCTATGTGTGTTTTTCATTGTCTATGTGTATTTTTCATTGTCTCTACGTGTTTTTCATTGTCTATGTGTGTTTTTAACTGTCTATGTGTTTTTCATCGTCTCTATTTGTTTTTCATTGTCTATTAATGTTTTTAATTATCTCTGTTGTCACGGATTGCCTCCCCTGCTTTGCAGTAGTGGTCCACCAGTGGCCAAAACTCAAGAGTATCTAATATGGGCTTCAAAGGTGTCTACCTTCGCACAAGATTTCTCTTGGCAGAGTTTTAGATAGAAGGGTAATGACGTTTCTATCCCACGGGAATATTCATAAGATATTCAGAAAAGCGAAAACAATGCTGTGTTGGCTGAGCACGTTAATTCTATGATCTGCCGACAACTTTTGTGAACAGCTAGCCGATATAATAGACGCAAAGATATTTGAGAATCCGCAAGAGATACATGCAAACATTAGTACTATTAAGAACTTGAAGAGATTTGGTAGGAACTGGAAACAGGCAGAAGAATTAGAAGCTAAAATTGATTTTTTTCAGGCAGGTATTGAACTTTGTGAGGATAAGGAGGAGACAGATAGTTTTAAAGAAAATGCACAAGATGCGCTGGCCAAACTTCAGTTTCAAGATCTGTGTGGTAGGTGTGGTCCAGTTTGCTCACACTTTGACAAGGTACTAGCCAAACACATATTCATACCACAAGCTTATCATAGCAGAGCATGCATAGGGAATCACTGCCACAGATATCTCACACAAAGAGTTTATAAAGATCTTACAAGAGCAATCATTACACAAACACTGAAAATTACAAACAAACAAGATATAACTGACATAGCTTTTATTGTCCAAGAACAATTCAACTCACTGAACGAAGCAGTTGAGAAAGTACACAACAAAATACCACACAGTAAACCAATTGGTAAAGAATCAATATCATCAATAACAGCATCAGTATGTCTCATATATGTCTTTGTTCAGAAAGCTATTCCCCAGTAAGACAATTCCTAAACAGCACATATTAGAAAAACATTGCGCAGACTGGATCAGAACTCAGGGCTTTGGAATGGGCATGCATGGAGAACAAGGAGGAGAATTTGTACATTCCACTAATTCCAAAATTGAAAGACGCGCCAGCGGTATTAAAAATATAACTTCACAATAATGGAAACTCATTTGTTACAAATTTCTCCATCTGTGAATGTACAGATTCCTCCTATTAAAAAAAAGGAAGTGTGAATGATAATTGAGCGAAATTTTGGGACTAGAGCAAATTATGGCAGCTGTTGCGTGAGAGTGACAGAATTAACAGAGTGTGGAAATCATTTAATAGGTGTTTGTTTTATTTATTAAATTGAACATTTCGTTTTACTCATGACCATACTCATTTTTACATGACCACCGTGATGTATGATTGAGAGATAATTGTTAGCTCTCATGTTTTGGGCACAATTGGGTGTGTTATTTTAAGGTAGTAAATGTGGACTTGCAATTTAATGTTTTAATAATTAATGTTTGACGCATGAATCCAAAACAAAACTATGATTTCCATTTTCTGCAGGTTTTCTACTTTAGGTTTCTGTAATTTGTTATGCATGTTGATTGCGATCGTTTTAGTGTAATTGCATAAGAAACAAACCATAACAAAATATTAAAAAAACGTAAATTTTACACTATTTCATACTATTATATCTTCTGTTCTAATTGTGATAAAATGTTTGTTTTTCTTCTAAAATTTACTCTAACATTTCTAGTCTAGCTTAACGCAAAATTTAAGCCGGTATTTATAATAATAAAGTAGCCTAAAAGCATTAATTAAGCCCTATCAAAAGTAAACAACGCCACATTTTTTTCCCGTTAGGAAGTTGACCACGTGACCTCTGTCACGATAGCAAAGAATAATAGACATAGACAAACACATCGAGACAGTGAAAAACACAGAGACGATGAAAAACACACATAGACAATGAAAGACACATAGAGACAATGAAAAACACAGAGACAATGTAAAGCACACATAGAGAATGAAAAACACACATAGACAATGAAAAACACACCTAGACAATGAAAAACACACATAGACAATAAAAAACACACATAGACAATGAAAAACACATAGAGAATATGAAACACACAGATGTGACAAAACGCCATTGTGCATGTACTTTTGTGCCCCTCTCTCACCCATTCATCCCCTCCGGCAGTATCACTTCTTTTCATCATTTTCTTCATCGTCCTATTATTTGGCATAATTTTCGCCCTATATTCTTTTTGCTGCGACCGATCCCAGACGTATTTACGTTCCGCCAGGTGAATCGTAACATTACCAGGCTAATTAGACCTGTCAGCGGTAACACGATTATCACGTAAGTCACGGCGGTTTGCAAGCGACACTAGTTTTTCCTGACGGCCAGGAAAAAACAGTTCGCTTCGCCGTGTGTTTTTAATTGTTACCTCTGACAGTGTTTTTAGCCATTGTCTATGTTACATTCTCTGGCGGTGTAAATACGTTGGGTCTCAGCAAAAAGAATATAGGGCGAAAATTATTTTGAAGAAAATGATGAAAAGAAGTATCTGCCTTGAATCATTGTCTATGCACAATGGCGTTTTGTCACATCTGTGTGTTTCATTGTCTCTATGTGTTTTTCATTGTCTCTATGTGTTTTTCATTGTGTATGTGTGTTTTTCATTCTCTATGCATGTTTTACATTGTCTCTGTGTTTTTCATTGTCTCTATTATTCTCTGTCTTCTTCATCTCCGTCTACTTCCCTTCAACTTATGTTGCTTTAGTAATTTATCCTCCCATTAAGAAAGTAATATGTAACCTAACGGTGATCGCTATTCGGGCAAAGGAATCAACCGTTAATGGAAGTAGCTACAGTAAAATATGGCATTTTCATAAATACTTACGGAATTCACTTAACCATCCATACGCTCATCCTACTGAAATAATAGTTATGTGTAACAAAGCGTTTGGTGGTACGGTGTTGTGAGTTAATATAGAAACATCGGTTTTCTTCGATTTTATTGCTAGTAGATTCAAAGCTAAGTAGCTTTGTTTTTAATGTCTACATTAGTTACAAAAAAGTGTAGCCAAATTTTACAATATTATTTCTAAGAAATAAAAATGTTGATACGATACCACGATCTGATCAACGTTTCAAAATGTAATAGAAAATTCGTGTGCCAAATCTCAAGATGACGGATGAATAAATAAGCAGGTTGTAAGTTAGCGAAGAACAAGGTTTTGAGATGCTAAACGCATTTCTTTGTAAGAAGAGGACCGTTTCATAATAATATAGTTTTCTGTGTCAAAATGTACAAATTCGAAATGCGTGCTGGAAACTAATTGTGATATAAATACTTAGATTCCGAGAATCCAAGAGTTTTATCACGAGCAGATATAGGAGCAAGTGGGAAGCAGAACATCCAGGCCACACACAACAGAATGATGCATATTACAAGCTTAGCAGAAATGAACGAGTAGTAATCTTCGTACAAGCCACAAAAGATTGGGATATCATCTATTTAACAAGCTGAAGATAGGAACTACCGTTGAGTGTAACTGTGGCACCGATCAGATGACTGCTGAACAACTACCTCAAAAGTGCCCAACATACGAGGAACAGAGAAAGCGCATATGGCTATAATCAGTACCATCCTGGAAGAAATTTCCACGGAGATGCCAGCAGCTGTGACTGTATTGCCTCCCCTGCTTTGCAGTAGTGGTCAAACAGTGGCCAAAACTCATGAGTATCTAATATGGGCTTCAAAGGTGTCTACCTTTGCACAAGATTTCTCTTGGCAGAGTTGTAGATAGAAGGGTAATGACGCTTCTATCCCACGGGAATATTCACAAGATATTCAGAAAAGCTGTGTTGGCTGAGCACGTTAATTCTATGATCTGCCGACAACTTTTGTGAAGGCTTAAGCAATGGTTAATTTCAGCTCGTTAAGCCCCCATCCTGATTTACTCAGTGGAATTCTTATTATTCTGGTATAGCTCTGTTTAGAGTGTGTTTAGCAAATTGACAGAGACAAACACGCAGTACATTTAAAATGATTGAATCGAAGTTAAATTTGTATAATTACAAATAACAGATTTAATAATCATTTAGTTTTAACGAGGGTTAAAATAATTGAATAGTCTTTAAAAGAAAATGTTCATTATTGAAGGATAGTAGGTTTTATGTACAAAGTTCACTTCGGCAACTTATACGTTTCACTTAGCTGCCAATAGTAGTTTCTGCTCCCGCTGGGTTTTTGGGTTCTGTGCAGATAAGTCACTGAAGTTCTCACGTCTCTGGTCAAGATTACAGGTGCAGCAGGTTTTAAGTACAATCAAGAAGTAATTGCCAAGCTGGTCTCGCGTTTCTACGTCAGTCCACGTACACTCTCACTTTGTTCCAGAGATTAGTACATTCCTGGTTCCACCAACAACTATGGTAAAAGAATAGAAACGAAACGCTCTCCTGAGTATTGCGTTTTCCCGACATATACGTATGTCCCCTTTCTTATTCCACCTTCCCATTTAACTCAGAATTTACCCTCGATGAGAATTAAACTTAATCCCTCGAGCGAAAACTTTCTTTACATTTAAATTGAATAGCTTTATCCTTATTTTATATTTAAATGAAAAGGTTGATAGTACAGATAGAATATGTTTACATTTACATCTCCACCGTTTGAAAAGTGTTCACAATATAAACTGAATGTATTTTCATTTACATTTACACTGACTGAAAAGTTTGAGACTTTCATTAACTTTAAAGTGAATATGTTTACCTAGACATTTACACTGGTTTGAAACTATAAGTATTATACTTAGAATATACATCAATTCTTTCATCTTTCCCTCCTTGCTCCATATGGAACTTAGGACTACCGTTGCTTTTAGTTCTCTGTAAGGAACTAGCAATAAAGCAGTCACCAGCCCTTGCAGTGGTGGTTCATGAACTCAGCATTCTATACGCTGAGGTTGCAAGCCTCAAATGACTTGGACATTCACTAGATTTTCACATATTAAAATTCACATGGCAATATATACATATTAGTTCACATGTTAGTAATGAAAAATATGGTATTTAAAATGACAACTTACGCCAATCCTGGCTCACAGACTTTTTGCTCAGATGAATAAAGTTACGGCACTTGATTAGGCCTCTTACACGTGTTCTTGGGTCGTTACTTTTTATAAGATAATTCCCTCTATCACTCCGTGTTTCAGTTTCCTCAGCCTTCCTTATTAAAATGGGGTTCCTGGGCTATGTAGGTCCTTTAACATTGTTCCACAAAGTCCGGCCTGATAAATGGAAATTCTGAATTCTAACTTCTGGCAAGTCTGGTTGTGTCTTGGTGTCGTGGTTGAGTAAAGTGTAGAGTATTTGTCGAGTTGGACAATAGTAGTGAAATCGACAAGGGATAGTGGACTGACAGAGTTATAGATTACACACACAGAAAGGTGTAAATAGGAGATGGACTTGAGACAACCTGGAAGAAGATTTATCAAAATGATCTCTCTCTCTCCAAGCCTCAACTCACTGTTACTGTCTAAGCACCTCCTGCTCTCACTCTTTTCTCTTATCAAACATAGAGATTATAGTAAAGAGCTAAAAACAAGTTTCATTATGGATGAAAAGGGTCGGGAACAGCGCATTAATAAATGTGTAAACTTTATTAAAGAAGAAAGGCATGGAATTAATGCATATCATCATACACAGCATAAATTACCTCAATAATCAAATATTCATCAATAACCTCCAATAATGCAAATACACACCCACAAACACACACACACCACCAACACTCATAAAACCTGTAGAGCACGGAGAAATGAAATAACTGTCTGACAGTCTGTCCGTTTTTTCGGGGGACCAAGTACAATGCTTCCGACAGTGTCTTTTACGTAAAAATATACTCCATGGGGGATGGACTTGACCTGTATAAATCCACTGTAGTCGCTATTGCTGGTGGCACCCCTGATTTCGCGATGGGGACTGGAAGACTGTCTATCTCCTGCTGACCAAATAAACGAACTGAGCTACAGTCCGTCCGCTTTTGTGGGACCAAATGGAATAGCTCCAATGTCTTTACGTAAAAATATACTCCATGGGTGATGGAATTGACCTGTAAATCCAATGTAGGCGCTATCTTTGGTGACCCCTAATTGCGTGAGGGGCTGGAACTCTGTATTTACCTCTGGCCGCTTCTAAGTGCGAAGTTCTACCTAATCCAGGAATACACCAGACGAAGTCACTTGAGGACGACGAGTCCTTTTGCGCTCTTTATCCGGCGCTAGATTTAGCTTGCGTGCTGGGTAGTAAATTCTGTTTAAACTGGTTTGGCTGTGGTTTGCTGAGTGCCCCGTTTAGGCACACAAAGGCGGGTGATATGAAATTCTGCTATAGACATGCTGGGCGGTTTTTGATATTCTGGAAGCCGCAACGCTCTGACTGGTAATCCAATAGGCGAGTAGAGAACTACTTCTGCATTTGATGATTCCAGATTTAGCTTTAGCTCGTTGCACTGCGTGAGCGTAACTTGGCGTTGACAAAAGGGTTTAGGTTCAGGAACGGGGTTTGACTACTCGTGACGCTAGCGGTATCCAGAAACCCTCTAGATCGAAGAGGACATGTCGTTCTTCGCCTGACGGGAGTCTGCTCTAGTGATGCGGTCTCCCTGAAACTGAGACCCAAAAAAGACACCCTTTACCTCAAGCAACAACAAAATCAATCTAATGTTTTATAACCTGGTCATGCTCCGCTCCCTCCCTTCTATCAATTATAGCATGTGCCCGCATAGGCTTAATATCTTGTATACACCCATGTACCTGTCAGTAAATGTTCTGACAACAAAATCTCCTCCTCTTCTCCCAATCTCAACATACAGGAGACCTAACTTGTAGTTACAGTTAAATGAATATGCTTATTCATCTTACAACATTAAATGAATTTACATAAACAGATTACAGCATTTGACATTACACAATTAAATCGTATGTCCCCTTGGGGAAATATATTAGCATTCCACAAAATGAGTACATAGAAAATGCAATGTTCTTGCTATAATAATACCGTTGTGGCTAAATCATAAGATATAATTCTATCTATGCCTGGTGACTGCTTTCTGTGAAAGTTCTAGACTAGTGTCTAGCCACACAAGTAAGCATAAAATGATTCTCCCTTGCCACTAGAAATATCTATCAAAAAGGAATAAGTGACTATCTCCTATAATCCAGAGTTATTGCCTGCATCTCACTATTCAGTTTTAAGTGAACAATCCACACCTGACATTATCTTACAGAAATGACAGTTAATTTAGCATATTCTTAACTCATGATAAGCATCTGTGGACTGATTCTACGCCTAGTATCTGTTATTATAAGTTTAACATTTAACCCATGATAAACCGTAACAGTTTAAGCACCCTTACTAAGGCCGTAGACAGCGCTACCTTATCACTGAATAAAATTACTAGGAGAAGTCCTCAAAAATGAAGTCACGTCACTTCCTATCAGATATATATATAAAAAGCAAACATGAATATAATATAATAATTATAAGATATGTCAACTCACCCCGAAAATGACTAGAACATAGGCAAACACATTCTCGTACTGTGTTAAAGTTTGCCTTATCTCATGATGGTCATCACGGGCCAGGAATAATCACGAGTGTGTTGGCTTATTAAACCCATCTACTCTTATAGATTACAAAGGACGCTCCCCCCGGACACCTGGCCTGCATATTTCTACAGATGTATCGGCGTAATGCGTAATCAAGAGAGTAAGACAAAGGTTATTCTAGAGACATCAGAAGTCAACAACCGCAAGAAAGTTCCTTCAGGTAGAGAAATGCATAATATTATGAGAGCTCTAACTCGTCTAAGGGGCAAAAACCCAGAGACTGACCGCGATTGTTATCTCCCCCTGAAACAGATCAAACTCGTCACCCAGGCCTCAAATGGTACCAGCCGCTCGTGATCAAACGTTTTAAAGCGACCAGAGAAATTCCCCTGGACGGACCAGGTGCGTGTATGTAATATTACCGCTACGCTGACTGTTTCTGACCAGTGGGGGATTTCTACTGAAAGCCAGAACGTAAACACCTCGGGTAGGGTTTGAGAAGGAGAAAATGAAAGAAAATAAGAATACAAAATGTCTAGGAAAACAGAACATTAAAAGAGTTAATAACATATGGAACGAAATGGTAAAATAAATTATCGGTCACGTGACACTTGGCAAGCGTGAATCTCACAGTGAACTAGACTTGAAAAGCGCCAGGTTATATTCACTGTCCTCCCCCGCAGCTGTTTGTTATGGGGCTACTCAAAAGCTCCAATCATTTTCAAACATGCGTGTTGGGCGGGGGGGAGGGGGAAGGGGGGGAAGTGATGTCAATATATTCCTGACATGGAAAAATTTTGAATGTAATGTAGAGGTCACCTTTCCCATCTATGGTATGAAAACATCAGATCCCTGGCAGGCGAACTCACCAACACATCTGTAAACTCATACGACAATGTGTTTCAGATGTAACAATTTATTACTATCTAAAGTAATCTTGTCATAACAAGTCGGAAAGGAAGCGATTAGTTCATCCGTGTTTGTCCAAAACGTGTCACCCAGACAAGTAATCTCTTGTCTGTCACGCACCCTGGCCTTTATCAGCGATTAGCAAATACGCTGGCAATTGTAGGGCTAATCTGTATTCTGATGTCGGCTGCACCCGCGAGTTAAATGGATAACAAACAGACATGCCGACTTATCCCAGAGAGAGGTGTAAGAAGGAAAATACCGAATATCTGCTACACATAGCAGAGAAAGAAAGAAAGTAAGTACGATAATTGAAAACACGCAATACAAATCAGTACAATAATGTAACTGATACTGCCGTAGTGAAACAGAGATCGAGAAATGACGCCCCATTCTGTCACAACAGCCTCAAGCTGATCACTGCTTTCTTTGAACAAATTCAAGCTGGCGTCTGAAAGTGAACGAAGAAGAAGATGAACTGATCTTTACTAACACCAAATTTGATGTATATTGATTTTCTATATCGAGCTAAATACCGCTGATGTTCCATCTTAAATTTGCTGCGGCACATTTGGCTGTAGTCGGTCGCCAGAAAGTGTTACACTCGGTAAACTTCTTTTTCGTTCGCCCTCAGACTTATACATTAAAGACTCTAATAAAGGCAGTAGTCAGCTCCAGGTTCCTGGCATCTCCAAATAGTTTTTCGTGGAGAGAAGTGAGTTGTTTCAATATGCCACTGCGTTCACTGCTGTAAGTTGGACAGGACTGGAGCAGATGTTCAGCTGTCATAGGGCTGGTACCACAGGAGCAGAAATCTGTTGGACCAATCCTATACTTGTGATATAGATGGTACCTCATCTTATTGTGACCAGTGCGTAGCCGGAATGATGACCTGGTCTCGCCTGCATAGCTGGTGAAAGGCATCACCTTTTATGTGACCTAGGTGTTCTCTGCCCCATTTGGACTTGAATATGGATTTTATAGTTGTTTTAGCCATTACATAAGTTGTCTCTATATCGTTTTGTTGCAGCGCTCTCTTATTTAGCAAGTTTATCTGCCTCTTCGTTGCCTGGAATGTTGCAATAGGCTGGTAGCCACTGGACTGTGCACTTGTTGAAGCATTTGGCCAGGCTTTCAAGTATCAGATCTTTCAGTCCTTCAGGGCTGTTTTTACCAAGAGGGCCTCTGCAAAGATCACTATCTGTTTTTCTACATGTGCTTTGTACTCAATAAGAGTTTTCGCTGCCTGTTTCGGGGCTTCTGCTTCATCATTGAAGTTATTGCAGTTTTTGCCAGTGGCAATCGCCATAGAGTAAATTCTGTTCTTTAATTTGATGAGGATGTCAGCTTCCCTCTTTTCAATTGCATTGTTTGCTGAACTATCAGTATATGCATGTGTCCAGAGCTTTGCTGCAAATTTTTGATTAATATACTTGGCTGTTAAACGCTTTCAATGTTTTTCTGCGTGAATTCCTTTCCTTTCAATGTCTGGAGTTTAAGATTTTACATCAGGAAAGCATCTTCCTTTCCACAGGGGGATAATTGTGCTTGTATTTTCTTTGCGATTGAGTTTGCTAGCATGGTATCTTTGTTCATTGTTTCTTTTGCCTGAGCAACAAAATTAGTTCGTTTGAGCCTGCCTCTTCCTAGTGTCTTTATTCTATTGCACAAGGGGTGTCCTTCGAGTCTCTTAAATTTTTCACCTTGTTGTAAGATTCTGTTGTCTTATCTGTACTCCATTGACTCAAGCCCAGTAATGTTTTCCATATGGTTGATTTTCATGGATTTTAGGGCCCCCTGTTATGATTCGCGTTTTGGAGTTTGCTTACTTTATCAAAATGTGATTTAGCTGCCGTCGACCAGTCTGTGATGGCATATTCTATAACAGGCCGGATTCTGCCTGTGTATATTTTTTTAAGGATATTTTCATCAGCACCCTACGTGGTAGCAGGCAATTTTGTCATGATGGTCGCTGTTTTGCACTAATGTGTGTTTCTGTTATCTCTGTTTTCCATGTCAAGCGGCGGTCCAGTGTGATACCTTGGTATGTCGATTTTGTTTCTTCTCACATGTTTGGCTATTAAGTTGAGGTGGTGTTTGCTGTGGTTTGTTTGACAAGGTAATACAAGTGAGTGTTGTCTTTTGTTGATTGATTTTGAGTAGCCACCTTTTGGACCAACCTTCGAGGGCTAACCGCGAATCCTGTATCCGTACCCTTGCTTTGGTGATATATTTTTCTGAACTCCCCACAAGGCCAGGTCATCAGCATAGAGGGGATTATGTACATTTCCATTGTTGTTTTCAGTGATGTCGTTTATGTATATTATATATATATATATATATATATATATATATATATATATATATATATATATATATATATATATATATATATATATATCAGGAAGAGTGTGGGGGAGAGAACCCCACCCTGTGGGACACCTTGCTCAATTGTTGTCGTTTTGCTAGTCTGTCCAGGTACCCGTACCCTTGCTGTTCTGTTCGTTAGATAGTGACTGATCCAGTTGAAAATTTTTCCACAGATACCATATTTAAGCATTTTAACTCTGAATTCATCTTTCCGGACTTTATCAAATGTTTTTTCCATGTTTACTGGAACAGCTAATGTATGTTTTCCCTCCTGGAAAGTATCTTCAATTTCCTGTGCAATGTATGTGACTTGATTCTCTGTGTATCTGTGTTGCCTGAAGCCTTTTTGTTGTTGCAGAAGAATTGCTTTTCTTCGAGGTGCCAACTTAATCAGGAGTTGATCATTCTCTCCATCAGCTTTCCCGTACAGCTTAGGAGGCTGAGGGATCTATAGCTGGTGCGGTCCTTTCGGTCTTTATCCTTTTTGAGAATCGGGATTTGCACTACCTCCATCCAAGCCTGTGGCACGATTCCACGCTTCCAGAAGGATACAATGGCTGCATCAAGCTCACTCATTGTGAGGTTTGCTGCCATGTGCTGTTCTGGAGCAGTTTTTATATTTTTGTAAAATTCTGTCTATTTGATAATTGTCTATGATAATTTGTTGTTTTCTGTCATGTGGAACATATTTCTGGCTCTCCTGTTAGAATATGTGGGCGAAGTCATTTGCTGCGCTTCTTTCTTTTTGAGTATTTTATCATTTTGCTGAGGACTATTTCTTTTTTTTTTTTTTGCATTCTACATTATTTAGAGCTTTGACGAGCCTCCATAATTTTCTGCCATCTTTGGCAAGGTTAAGGGTTTCTGTGGTTTTAATCTAGCTGCACTTTGCTGAATAGTTTAGTGTTTTTCTGTACTTTGCAGTAATCGCTTTGTAGACGATGTTTTGCTCAATTATTATTATTATTTTTTTTTTGTTGTTACTATGTTTCTGTCTTCTGTTACTTGTTATTACAGCTCTTTGAGTTCTTGTGTCCAGTATGGTTTATACTCATTTCTCGCCCCTTGTGGTATTGATTCTAAGGCAGTTTTCAGAACTGCTTTGTTAAATCCACCAGCTATTTCTCCCATTCTTTTGTTTTGGGTGTTTATGTGACCACAGTATTATCTGACAGTACTGAGAACATGTTCCAGTTGGCGTTTTTGTGGTTCCAGCGGGATAATGGTTTAGGAAAGTGGAGTGAATGTTCCATATTTATCATTAATTTTATCGGTTTGTGATCACTTCGAGGTAATTGGTTGAGCACAATGCATTCGATCTTATGACTGATGTCTCCTGTTGAGACGGCAAGGTCGGGTGTTGAAGTTGATTGCCACCGTCTTGAGTAGAAGCTGGGTGTTTCATCTGCTTTGTTGATCAGTTGCAGATTTTCGGTATACGAAATCACGCCATGCAAGTGGGTCGTTACACGGGATACCCCATTGTTGCTGGTTGCAACGTCTTAAATCGACACACATCTCCAATTTGTTTTTACACTAGTGTCACTTAGCTTCTATAAACAGCATCCTGAGATAGCGTTGTTTATACGTGTAAAGCTCCACACCCAGTCAATAATTAATGATTTCTGAATCATTTACAAAATGAATGGATTTCCAGTGATATTCCTGCATACTTGTCAGAGGATCTCAATGGTCAAAGGGTCCATTGTCAATGGCAGGATTCAAGAGCGAAAATGGAAATATTGGCCTCTCTTCCCAAAAGACACGTGAGATTGACCAAATGAAAAGGAACACTGGTATGGTGAAACGAATGCTGAAAAGTGTGTTCGATTGAAAAAATAATTAACGTTTCATTCAACCAAAGTATGTTGCTCGGGCATAAATGGAATCCTGTTTATTTTCTCCCAGTGGGAAGCGAGAGCGCGATGTAGTGGCAAGAAATACTCCGGTTAAGAGCAATGATTCGTTTTTCTATTGGCTCTCGTGGTAACTAAATATTGGCATAATTTAGGCAACGTATAATTTTTCAAGGACAAGTAATAATACTTTACATGTATTTCGCACCCAGCCATAAAAACAAAATTAGAGGAATATATATTAAGCACTCTTCTACTTTTCTTGTTCGTTTCTTTTTTTAAATTCTGGCCGGGGTATTTCTGGCCCCCAGACGTGAATAAACAAACGTTATTGCGTAGAATAATATTACAACATATTTAAATGACAAGCCACTTTGTCATAACCTGAATTGAAGAGCACTCTTTATAGCTCCTTCAGTTATAACTGACTATGGGAATGCGCCCATGAGGCGACAGCCCTCAGCTGCTTATTTTCCTGGTGTTCCTTCGTCGTTTTCTTTTCTCTTCTGCTTCTTGTGAGAGTTTCTTTTCGCCCAATCTGAGGGATGCGCCGTAAAACTCATCGCCACTTGGTGCTATCGGCAGCTTCACACTCTTTACATGTAGTATTTCAGACTTATTTTAAGCACTAATGTATTTTGCAAAATTATGTACTTAATTTTTTTCTAGTTGATTTTTTTCTAGTTTTCTTCATCAGCTTAAGCTTCTACTACTGCTGTTTCTACCGTCACTATTTCTTTTACACCTGTTTCTACCGTCACTACTTCTACTACTTCTGTTTCTACCGTCACTTCTTCTACTAGTGCTGCTTCTACAATCACTACTTCTTTTACTGCTGTTTCTACCGTTACTACTTCTACTGCTTCTGTTTCTACCGTCACTATTTCTACTACTGCTGCTTCTACAGTCACTACTTCTTCTACACCTGTTTCTACCGTCAGTACTTCTACTACCTTTGTTTCTACCGTTACTACTTTAACTACTGCTGCTTCTACCGTCACTACTTCTTCTACACCTGTTTCTATCGTCACTACTTCTACTACTGCAGTTTCTACCGCCACTAATTCTGTTTCTTCCGTCGCTACTTCTACTACTGCTGCTTCTACCGTCACTACTTCTTCTACTACTGTTTCTACCGTCAGTACTTCTTCTACACCTGTTTCTACCGTCACTACTTCTTCTACCCCTGTTTCTACCGTCACTACTTCTTCTACTCCTGTTTCTACCGTCACTACTTCTTCTACACCTGTTTCTACCGTCACTACTTCTTCTACTGCTGTTTCTACCGTCACTACTTCTACTACTGCTGCTTCTACCGTTACTACTTCTTCTACACCTGTTTCTACCGTCACTACTTCTTCTACTGCTGTTTCTACCGTCACTACTTCTACTACTGCTGTTTCTACCGCCACTACTTCTTCTACACCTGTTTCTACCGGCACTACTTCTACTACTGCTGTTTCTACCGCCACTACTTCTTCTACACCTGTTTCTACCGGCACTACTTCTACTACTGCTGTTTCTACCGCCACTACTTCTTCTACACCTGTTTCTACCGTCACTACTTCTACTACTGCTGTTTCTACCGCCACTACTTCTTCTACACCTGTTTCTACCGGCACTACTTCTACTACTGCTGTTTCTACCGCCACTACTTCTTCTACACCAGTTTCTACCGGCACTTCTTCTACTACTACTACTATTGTTGTTTCTACCGTCACTACTTCTTCTACTCCTGTTTCTACCGTCACTACTTCTTCTACACCTGTTTCTACCGTCACTACTTCTTCTACACCTGTTTCTACCGTCACAACTTCTTCTACTGCTGTTTCTACCGTCACTACTTCTACTACTGCTGCTTCTACCGTGACTACTTCTTCTACACCTGTTTCTACCGTCATTACTTCTTCTACACCTGTTTCTACCGGCACTACTTCTACTACTGCTGTTTCTACCGCCACTACTTCTTCTACACCTGTTTCTACCGGCACTACTTCTACTATTGCTGTTTCTACCACCACTACTTCTTCTACACCTGTTTCTACCGTCACTACTTCTACTACTGCTGTTTCTACTGCCGCTACTTCTACTACTACTACTATTGTTGTTTCTACCGCCATTACTTCTACAACTGCTGTTTCTACCGTCATTACTTCTACTGTTTCTATTTCTACCGTACTAATTGTACTACGGCTTTTTCTACCATTACTACTTCAATTACTGCTATTTCTACTGTAACTATTTTTACTGCTGCTATTTCTACCTATATTACTTCTATCACTGCTGATTCTACCGCCATTACTTAAGTTACTGCTATTTCTATCGTCATTACTTCTACTAGTCTACTATTTCTATTTCTACCGGACTAGTTCTACAACGACTATTTCTACCATTACTACTTCAACTACTGCTATTTCTATTATCACTATTTCTACTGCTGGTACTTCTACCGTTATTGCCTTCTATCAATGATTTTTCTACCGTTATTACTTATACTACAGTTTTTTTCTACAGTCATTACTTCTACTACAGCTATTTCTACCGTCATTACTTCTACTACAGCTATTTCTACCATCATTACTTCTACTAACGCTATTTCTACCATCATTAATTCTATTATTCTACTATTTCTATTTCTACATTACTATTTGTACTACAGCTATTTCTACCATTACTACTTCAACTACTGCAATTTCAACCGTCACTATTTTTACTGCTGCTATTTCTACCTTTATTACTTCTATCAATGCTATTTCTACCGCCATTAATTCAGTTAATGCTATTTCTACCTTAATTACTTCTATCAATGCTATTTCTACCATCATTAATTCTACTATTCTACTATTTCTATTTCTACCGTACTAGTTCTATTACGATTAATTCTACCATTACTACTTCAACTACTGCTATTTCTACCGTCACTATTTCTACTGCTGCTATTTCTACTGTCATTGCTTATATCAATGTTGTTTCTACCGTTATTACTTCTACTAATAATGTTTCTATCCTCATTTCTTCTGTTACTGTCATATCTACCATAATTAATGTAACACTGCTGTTTCTACGTCACTATTTCTTTTTCTACCATCACTGGTTCGACTACTGATATTTCAACCGTCATTACTTCTACTATTTTTATTTCTGCCGTCATTACTTCTACTACAACTATTTCTACCGTCATTACTACTACTACATCTATTTCTACCGTCATTACTTCTACTATTTCTATTTCTGCCGTCATTACTTCTACTACAACTATTTCTACCGTCATTACCTCTACTGTTTCTATTTCTACCGTCATTATTTCTACTAATGCTGATTATACCGTCACTGCTTCTATTTCTACAGTATTTATTTCAATTTCTGCTAATTCTACCGTACTAATTTCTATTACTTCTATTTCTACCGTATTTATTTCTATTATTGCTATGTCTACCGTATTTATTTCTATTACTTCTATTTCTACCGTATTTATTTCTATTATTGCTATTTCTACCGTATTTATTTCTATTACTTCTATTTCTACCGTATTTATTTTTAATACTTCTATTTCTACCGTATTTATTTCTATTATTGCTATTTCTACCGTATTTATTTCTATTACTTCTATTTCTACCGTATTTATTTCAATTTTTGCTATTTCTACCGTATTTATTTCTATTACTTCTATTTCTACCGTATTTATTTCTATTACTTCTATTTCTACCGTATTTATTTATATTAGTGCTATTTCTACCGTATTTATTTATATTATTGCTAATTCTACCGTATTTATTTCTATTACTTCTATTTCTACCGTATTTATTTCTATTATTGCTATTTCTAGCGGCACTACTTAAACTACTATTGTTTTGATCTTTCTTATTTCTACCACTGCTGTTTCTTAGTCAGGCCATTCATTTATTTGTTACCCTGTACTTCCTTATGGTACACGTGCCTTCAACAATGTTACGCCATCCTTGCTGTCTTGTACCATCCGTTATTCTTTTTCTTCTTCCTCGTTCGCCTTCAGACTTCCATATTAATAACTCTAATAAAGGCAGTTGTCAGCTCAAGGTTCTTGATATCTCAAGTTTTTTGCGAGAAGTAGGTTGTTGCCATATTCTACTCCGTTCATTGCTGTACGTTGGGCAGGACTGCAGCAGATGTTCGGCTGTCGTGGGGCTGCTGCCACAGATGCAAAGAGCTGTTGCACCAATCCTGCACCTGTGGTAAAGATGGTGTAGCGAGAGGAAAGATAATATGATGATGAGAATATCCTAGACAAATGGATGTATCAGATGATACCAGGATAGTGCCAGATAAGAGACTGGTCTTAAAAGAAATACCCCATTCCATGAAAAGAGTAATGGTGTATCGACATCAAAGGTGTAGTCAAGCTGTATATGTTCCTAGATGAGATGGTAATGTACTATCTTAGGTTCCTATGATGCCCCTCTCCAAACTAACCTTAGATTATGACTCTGCTAGGGGGTAATTAACTATCCAATAAGAACTATTGACCAACCTTAAATAATTCAATAAAGACTGTTGGTACAATTTATAATTTATTTATATACAAGATCTTTCTTTGTTTTGTTAGATTATTTGGAAATGAAATCACTTTGATTTCAAAAATATAAAAGGTGTTTTTAGGCTCGTATAGATGTAGATCCTGCAACCCATACTCTCACATGCAGTAATCAAGGATGCTTTGACACTGCAGGCAAAAAGGTAAACATCAGAATAGACTGCATGGTCAATAGCAAAGTTCTTCAATAATGACAGTTCGTAGCGTCGCCCTTGGCGTCTCTGACTAAACGCGTCAGATGCCTTAGTTACTATGACACACAGGTGCAACTTGGCACTCCCCGCCAATTGCACATATCAGGCTGTAGTATAATAGCCGAAAGCACAGGCCTCGTTCTGACGTCGGCCGTGTACTTCTGTTAAATAGGTTATCATCAACCCTGCAGTAATACTTATTGTAGATAGAAGTTCCGCCAATCTGCGGCTCCCACAATATATCTTCGTCACTGGATTTCTGGACAATATAAGACTAACAGTCTTGGATGGCTACCTCGAGCACAAATATATAAGTTCTGAAATGGCGGATCAGTGAGCTGCTGTTCACCCTAGGTAATCCTTTACATGTTCTGCCACCGAAAAGCGTAATAATGCATAAAGGTCGGTATTACCTGGCAAATGAATCCTCAGAACATCACAAGGAATTCTGTCGTCATCCCGACGCACAGAGATTCACTGGGGAAAACTGCCATAGCAGTTACTTCGAAGATTCTCCCCGAAAAACAATGGACTCTTGGTCCCTTCAGAAAAACAGGACCTCCCGGCTTCCCGGAAGTATATCTCACTCCCGCTTAAAAAACCTTCCCATAGGCCTACGCCGAACTGTCAACCTCTGACCCTAAAGGTCAAACACAATGAATGAATAAACAAGGGAAGACAACCCCTAATCAACCTGACATCGCAGGTAAAGACACAATTATACTTATGATACAAACATAAGCAAATAACTTGACAGATGACTCCGTCGAAAATGACAGCAACATTACTACCACCCCCCTGTAAAAAAAAAATGCAATTTTTTTTTTTAATATGTTCATGAGCAAGATAGCACCAGTATCACTTCTGTGCTCATGCAAACAATGAACCTAATATCAGGTACAATAGAAGAGGGTACAAATCATCTCCCAACATAGGAGAAAATATTTCCTTTAAGCCAAACAAACTAAGGGATACCATTCAAGAAACCTAAGTTGCTGGCAATACCAATCATATATCAAACATTACTAAATAATATAATCATAGCAATATACAAATGTCAATGCTATTTTAGCAACATATCACTGATGGATGGACAAAATGAAATTTGTTAAATTATCTAAACATCATCCAAATACATTTGTATTACAACATATTATGATATTAAGGACAGACCTAAGTCTGAAAATATATCAGGAAAAACTAGGACACAAGATTTAACTGGAATCATGTGGGCATCTAGACAATATGTCCGCCATCACATTATCCGAACCACGGATAGCTCGCACCGTGAAATGGAAAGGCTGAAGAGCAATAGCATAACGAGTAGATCTCGAGCTCTTCAAATCCTTACTTTGCATAGCCGTAAGAGCTTTTTGGTCGGTTTCCATAAAGAAATGCGCGCCCAGAAGGAACCTTTGTAGCTTAAGAATGGACCAAACCATAGCCAACAATTCACGGTCCAAAACCGAGTAATTCCTTTCTGCCGCATTCAGCTTCCTAGAAATATACATTACAGGATGCAGAGTTCCTGAATATTCCTGCATTAGTGCCGCTCCAATGCCAGTGGAAGAGGCATCACTACGAAGGACAAAAGTCTTATCAATCGTCGGTAGTCTTAAGATAGGATGAGATGAGAACAAATTCTTAACCTGATCCAATGAAGATTGGCATTCTTGGGACCAACGCACCATATTAGGAGAACCTTTTTTCAATAACGTTGAAAGTGGTGCCATAATGGAGGACAGATTCTCAATGAATCTTCCATAGAATTGTATCAATCCCAAGAGACTACGCACTTGCTTTTTTGTCTTCGGAACCGAGATATTTAATATCTTTGAAATGTTTTGGTCCTCTGTCTTCAACAGACCATGACCAACTCGATGACCTAGGAAGGAAATTTCACTAAACCCAACAAAAGCTTTAGAGGGTTTAGCAGTCAAAATTATGCTCACGTAGAGTAGATAGCAATTCCTTTAGACCCACATAGTGTTCTTCCCAAGTATCGCTGAAAAGACAGATGTCGTCTAAATATGCAATGACATCTGCACGATCTGATAGAATTCGTCGCATCATGCGCACGAAAGTCGCTGGGGCGTTCATAAGCCCGAAAGGCATAAAATTCCATTGAAACAGACCCCTAGGTGTCGAAAAAGCAGTGAGAGGTTTGGCGTGTTCCGTCAGTGGGACTTGCCAATAACCTTTCGACAAGTCTAGTTTAGTAAAGAATTTAGCTTTAGAAAGTCTAATAAGTAGATCATCTAATAACGGCATAGGTTCAGCATCGAACTTCGTAACTTGATTTAATTTGCGATAATCAACGCAAAGACGTATGTTATTGTCTTTCTTTCGAACAATAACTATCGACGAAGAATAAGCTGAAGTGGATGGTTCAATTATTTGTAGTTGAATCATTTCATCCAATTCTTTCTCGACTTGTGCTTGAAAATGAATAGGTATTGGGTATGGTCTTACTCTGATCGGATTACGATCAGTAAGTATGATGTCATGTTCTATGACATCTGTGTGTCCAGGAATGTCGGTAAGGACATCCTGATATGATTGTAACGTAGAGGATACTTGACGCTGTTCCTCAAAAGACAAGTTGGAAGAGACTGTAACGTCTCTCCACGATTCCGTTGAAGTAAGTGGAATCGCAGGAAGAGGTAAGTTCACGTCAGAAAAAAAATAGTTTCCTCATCCTGTATAACGGACAGGGATGAGATGTGACCATGTTGAACTGGAGAGTCGTCCGTCGCCTGGAAAATAGGCTGTAAATAGTCTGGACGTTCAATAAACTCTGTTAGCATATTTATATGGAAGGTTTTATGCCTTCCATCCACATCGACAATATAGTCGACATCAGAAATTTTCGAGACTATAGTGTATGGACCCTTCCAAGAAATGAGAAGTCTATTCTCTCTTGAGGGCAGTAAGACATATGCTTTGTCTCCAGGACAAAGTTGACGTAGGCGTCTTTTCTTATTAGCAAATCGCCTAGCTTTTTCTTTCGCAAATTCGGAAGATGAAGTTGCTAACCTGCACGATTCGATAATCTTTTCTCTAAGAGCTATAACATATTCATATGACGATTGTGTATCATCGTCAATATTATCGGAAGTTATCAAATCGTGTAACAAGGACATTGGCCCGCGCGGTTGCGCGCCAAAGACAAGTTCGAAAGGAGAAAACCCTGTATGCTCGTTGGGAACCTCTCTATAGGCAAAGAGGACTGCAGGTAAAACCCTGTCCCAATCTTCAGGATGATCCTCCGTTATCTTGCCAAGTAAGTTCTTTAGTGTCCTGTTAAGACGTTCTACCAATCCATTGGACATTGGATGATAAATACTACTGAGAGACCTTTTAATGTCTAGCGTAGCCATTACCTGAGACATAACGTCCGAAATTAACTGAGTGCCGTGATCCGACAGTATTTCTCCGGGGAATCCCAGACGAGAAAATACGAGCCAAAGAGCATCAGCGATATCGACAGTTGATATGCTCTTCAGAGGAATAGCCTCTGGCCAACGCGTGCACATGTCCACGCAAGTGAGGATAAATTGGTGTCCTCTGGCTGACTTAATTTTGAACGGACCAATGATGTCTATAGCCATTTTCTGAAACGGCCGAATCGGAATATCTGCAGCCTGAATAGGAGCAGCATGTCTCGGACCCCTAGACTTGACCTCTTGACAAATTTTGCAAGATCGGCAATAAATTCGGATGTCTTTATTCACGAATGGCCAAAAAAATGACGCAAGGACTCTAGTTTTAGTTCTGGAAAAATCCATGTGTCCAGCACACTGAGAATCGTGTGCATGCCGAAGAATTAAGGCTCTCATACACTTAGGCACAAGAATTTGCGAATGCATAGACTTGTCCGAGTGTTGTACCATTCGTACCAATATACCATTCTTCATAGTAATATACGATTTGTGATTCGTATTTTGATTGGGATCCCCTTTCTTTGCAAGAAGGAAGTATTTCTTCAAAGAAGGATCCTCTTCTTGACGTTTAACAAACGAGTCATGGGAAATCACCAAGTGCTCGTCTTGGCTATCAACTTCATTACTATTATCAGATGAAGTTGGGGGATTAAGAGCTTGAGCTCTTGTCACCACTGCATTGACCGTTTGAATGTTTTTTTCTTCCCAACTAGAAATTTGTTGCGGGGTGCATTCCTTAACCCCATGAATACGACCGATTATAAGATCCGCAATAGGATTAGGAAGAAGACATGCATGGACATCTCCTGTGAAGAAAGGAATGTCAATCCTAATAATAGCAGTAGGATAGCTTTCCATAGTACCACCAAATGTAACACATTTGATTGTTTTTCCAGTGGCACAGCAAGGATCTATCAGAGACTCCTTAACCCCGACGGTAGTACATCCCGAATCGAAAAGTACTGAGACTAGCCTATCATTTATTAGACCTTTATGTAAGATGAGAGATCCTCTCCCATCATGCGCAACTGTAGCAGGTAGAGCAGGAAGAGGGTGACCACAACTTAGCGTAGATACAGTTGATGAGTCAAACAATGTTAAGCATTGGGGGCATTCAGTTGCTCTCCCAAAATCGAAAGCACAACCAGTGATAGCCCTAGAGTTACCACTATCATTTACTGTATTACAGGCTCCATCAAACTCTTGTTGTGCAGAGTTTGCCTGTTGGTAAGGTCTTTTCTTGTTAAACCTAGGTCTACCTCGATTATCATTTCCCCTGTAATTATTTCGACTATCATTTCCCCTGTAATTATTTCGACTATCATTTCCCCTGTAATTGTTATCATATTGCCTATTGTAATCATCATTCCGGTTTGAATCCCGGTTTCTAAATTCACCATCGTCATAATCTTGACGTCGAGAATGATTACCTCGAAAATTTGAATAGTTATTATTTGGATAGCCTTTGCGAAAGTGTCTCAAAATATTACCACTAAAATTACGAGAACTACCATCTTGTCTCCACTGCATAGACGAAGAACCATCATGTGTTGGATTACTCCGCTTCTGAGTGTAATTTTGATTACTTCCCCTATTCCAATTTTGTTGAGCACCCTGAAATTTTTTTTTGAAATTAGGGCCATATGGTGTTGCCGAAGCAGCTGGCAACCCTTCTTTCACTTTAGAATTGCTAACTGTAGCATGGGGATGTGCTGTGGCATACTGACAACAGTATTCCTCCATTTCTTTTAAGTTTTTAGGCTTACGCTCATGAAGGAATGCAAGAAAAGAATCATTAACAGATGACAAAACCTTATCTCGCAATAATAAGTCCATTAGACCTTCATATGTTTTCTCAATCTGAGACAACTCAACCCATCGTGTAAATGTACGACGTATCTTTGTAACAAAATCAGAGAAATCTACTCCATTTTTCTGGCAACATTGTCCTAAAACGAAGACGATAGTCTTCTTGTTTTAGTTGATATTTTTTTAGTAATGCTGCCCTGACAACATCATAATTAGTCCTCTCATGTTCGTCTATTGTCATAAGAGTAGTCAGTGTGTCACCTGTAAAAAATGGCATCAGTTGTTCAACATATTTTTCCTTTTTTATGTTATGCGTATCGCACAAAAATTGGAATCTATCTAGATAATCTGCTACGTCATCCTTTAAAGGATTGAAATGAGGCAATTTAATCCTACTAACAAACTCCCTTGTCGTACTCGAAGTTGTTTGCTGAGCACCCGTACTCGCCAATTTCAATTTCTCTAACTCCAAAGTTGCGAGTTTTTCATCAAGTTCCATCTTCTGTTTTCTTTCCTCATGTTCCATTTTTCTAATTTCAGCCTCAGCTTGAGCTTTCCTCTCCTCTGCAGCAGCTTGAGCTTTCCTCTCCTCTGCAGCAGCTTGAGCTTTCCTCTCCTCTGCAGCAGCTTGAGCTTCCTCTCCTTTGTAGCAGCTTCTTTGTCTAATCTCCTTTTGTTCAGATTTTCTTTGTCTAATCTCTTTTGTTCAGCTTCAAATCTCCTTTCCTCCACCTGCATCTGCAATTTCTTTTGTTCAGCAGCAATATCAGCTTCTCTGTCTAGCCTTTTTTGTTCAGCAGCTGCTTCTCTTTCTAATCTCTTCTCTTCAGCCATAGTTTTTTTTTCCTCTGCAGCAGCCCTTCTCTCTTCAGCAGCTAATGCTTTGTCATACTGAGCAACATCCCACTGTTCTAACTGTTGACCAGTCTTATCAAGGGCTCTCCCTTGTGTAATAAAGTAGTCCAATGTAGACATCTTGTCTACTGAGATCAGTAACTTGCAGAAGCAAATATATTAAATTATCCCACTTTAATGGGAGACAAGTCTGAAATGATAGACTTGTATACTCACTTCACTTTATTTACTGTCTTAGTCTTAGACAAAGACTTTGTATGTTCCTCTTGTTTATAATGTACCCAAAAAATCACTTGAGTACCTGTGGAAAAAAAAATCCCTTATCTCCCACTCACTATGGGCACAAGTCTTTTTTATAAAGAACTTGAATATGTATTTCACCTTGTCTCAATCTTTGTAGATAACAAGTCTTTTATCAAAGAACTTGTATAAATATCTTATATAATAATATTTTATTAAGAAACTCTATATGAAGAGTCTACCTTATCAATAATATCAAAACATGACCAAGTATGTGTATGTAGACTGTGCATGACAGTAATGTAGTACAACCAAAAAAAAAATACAAAGACAAAAATACAAAACAATACAAATGGCAACACTGTTATAACCAAAAATGTGTAGAGAAATACACAAGAAAGGAGAGACCTACAGAATACAAACAAAACAAATCGACAATCAAAACTGAAAAACAGACAAAATATTACAAAAAACAACGTTAAGTACAATTACATCACAGCTAACATCAATAGCGACCAATTGTCACTAGCAAATTTCCAAATTAAGAAAATTTGCACCTACAGAACGCTTACAGTAAGCCTCGATCAAGTGGCATATTTACCGTAAGACCCACCAACCGAAAAACCCGCAGAAAAATACACAAAAACAGTAGAAGTGACATAAACATATAGCAATCAATTTCAATGTGTTGCAGAACAAGTTCAGTCACAGCTGAAACTAAAATAAATTTCTTGCTCCTTGCGAACACAGAAACGAAATGTCAAACGCGCACTGAACGTCAAATCCACTGTAACATAAAGTGGTATTCACGAACCAAAGTTACTATGACCTTCTCAAATTACGCCTTGCACATTGAATGTTTACTATTTCCACGTACTGTTTACAGACACTTGACCTCCAACAATGTAGCTTGAATGCTCTGACCTAGAAAAGTCTGTTGTTGAATGAAACGTGTAACAACCAGCAGTACTGTTTACAATAGGAACCCGCCTTCTATGCAGTTATGGTCCACGTAGCAAATGCCTAGTAGTTAACTTCAGTACATGTCTTGTTATGCTTTATGTAGCATTATAATATAAATACTCGTACTGTTTATTTGGGTCAACCGTTGATGACCTATATCTGTCCTGTTGTAGCCAAAACTTGCAAGTGTAGAATTAGCGCTGTGTGTTACGGCTGTCTCCCGTGTGTAGCTTAGACCCACAGATCAGAAGTGTAATGTGTACTTGTCCTTCTTGTAACTTTCTCGACAAAACTGGAGACATCATACATGTAACAGCCAACCAGGAATGTAAATTTCTGGATCCATAAATGTCAACAATAATGTCAAATGCTCGCTCTGTTCTTTTTAAACCCACAGATCTGGTCCATCAGAAATGTAAGTTTCTAGGCCACATTGGCGACAAGAAATGTATCATAAGAGCCCACGTAACTGGTCCACCAGAAATGTAACTGTCTTTTTTTTCTTGTTGATGTGATCACTGGCCCAAGACAGTATACATGTTGTTAGATGTGTAGTGCGAGCGTATGATGAATTGAGTGTGGGTGCGAATGAAGACGCGAATGTGTTTAGGCTCGTATAGATGTAGATCCTGCAACCCATACTCTCACATGCAGTAATCAAGGATGCTTTGACACTGCAGGCATGTTTCAAGACATTTATTGACGGGAACACACATAATATCAACAGGAACAGTCAGTGTAACAAGGTCATGCTGACATGACATCGATAGGTATACATTTGGCATTCAAAAAGGTAAACATCAGAATAGACGTGCATGGTCAATAGCAAAGTTCTTCAATAATGACAGTTCGTAGCGTCGCCCTTGGCGTCTCTGACTAAACGCGTCAGATGCCTTAGTTACTATGACACATAGGTGCAACTTGGCACTCCCCGCCAATTGCACATATCAGGCTGTAGTATAATAGCCGAAAGCACAGGCCTCGTTCTGACGTCGGCCGTGTACTTCTGTTAAATAGGTTATCATCAACCCTGCAGTAATACTTATTGTAGATAGAAGTTCCGCCAATCTGCGGCTCCCACAATATATCTTCGTCACTGGATTTCTGGACAATATAAGACTAACAGTCTTGGATGGCTACCTCGAGCACAAATATATAAGTTCTGAAATGGCGGATCAGTGAGCTGCTGTTCACCCTAGGTAATCCTTTACATGTTCTGCCACCGAAAAGCGTAATAATGCATAAAGGTCGGTATTACCTGGCAAATGAATCCTCAGAACATCACAAGGAATTCTGTCGTCATCCCGACGCACAGAGATTCACTGGGGAAACTGCCATAGCAGTTACTTCGAAGATTCTCCCCGAAAAACAATGGACTCTTGGTCCCTTCAGAAAAACAGGACCTCCCGGCTTCCCGGAAGTATATCTCACTCCCGCTTAAAAAACCTTCCCATAGGCCTACGCCGAACTGTCAACCTCTGACCCTAAAGGTCAAACACAATGAATGAATAAACAAGGGAAGACAACCCCTAATCAACCTGACATCGCAGGTAAAGACACAATTATTCTTATGATACAAACATAAGCAAATAACTTGACAGATGACTCCGTCGAAAATGACAGCAACACTTTTCAATATAGCCACCGTCTGAATTGACACACTTCTGCCATCTCTGCGTGACCTTGAAAAGACCTTGGGAGTAGAACACCCTATTTTTCAAACTAAACCAGTCATCACATGCCAGTATAACCTCTTCATCGCTGTCAAAATGATTTCCTTTTTGCTGTTTTTTAAGATTTGGGAATAGAAAAAAGTCTGATGGAGCCAAATCTGGAGAATATGGTGGGTGTGGAAGAATTTCAATATTCAAATCGTTGGCTGCTAGCTGCACAAGCCATGCTTTGTGAGAGGGCGCGTTGTCTTGAAGCAAAGGTAGATTTTGAGTGCGCTTATCCCTCGTTTCCTGGTCACAACCTTTCTTAGTTTGGTGAGAAGATCTGCATATTACTGTCCATTAACTGTGTTGCCACGAGGCAGATAATCTTTCAAAAGGACACATTTGCCGTCCCAAAAAACAGTCAGCATCACTTTTCCTGCAGATTTCTGCGCTCTCTGTTTGACAGGTGTTGGGGAGCCCGGGGTTTTCCATCGCATGCTGGCAATTTTGGATTCGGGGTCATAATGGTGTACCCAAGTCTCATCTACTGTCACCATGGTGTCCAAAAATTTTTTGACTGACACTTTTTGAGCAACTGTTGACAGCATATTAACCCTCGTTTGCTTCTGTTCACGTGTCAACAGTCGCGGAACCCAGCGTGCACACACTTTTCTCATGTTCAGTCTGTTGTGTAAAATTCTATACACTGTTCTTTCATTTAGTTTTACTCTACTAGCTATCTCCACAATTGTCATTTTTCGATCCTGGTCAATGATCTTCTTCACTCTTGTTGCATTTTCATCGTTGCACTCTAAGGCTGGTCTACCAGATCTTGGCAGGTCAGCAACATTTGAGCGGCCGCACTTAAACTGTTGACACCAGTTTTTTACCGAAGTATATGAAGGAAAAGAATCACGAAACACTGGTTCCATCTCCCTGTGTATTTCTGTAGGTGTTTTTCCCTGAAACATCAGAAATTTTATCACAGCTCTGGCCTCCTTCTTTTCCATTGTTTTGTCAAATCTTTGGAGCAGCAGATCCGGTCAATAGGGTACATTGCGCCGTGCACCGTAGCGGGAAAACCCATTGAAGAAAACAACTCGTACTTCACATATTCAGTGCAAATATGATGGACTTTAAATGTGCCAAGTTTATCTTCCTCCTGTGACTCCTTCATGGTCAGGCCCAAGACTTATATCAATCCCCTTGTATATATATGTTCCATGTACTTGGACTCTATATTCTTTAAGTTTTACTTTCTTGGGTGTGGTACTGTTATTTTGTAAAGTCAAGTAGCCCCAAACAAGGCTACATATCTGTAATAAGTCTTCTTGGCCTGTTCCAGCACTGTACTGAAAAGAATCCCACTGCTGCGGTTCTTTCAATATTAAAGGTGACACTGTTGAAGACTCTCTGACATTTCACATGGGCTTAAACAACATGAGCTCCCTCCAACTGATTTAGGCTCGATAGAATTAGTACCTCTTCAAGGCAGGATTTAACCTGAAATATAATAAGTACATATCCTACGTAGTATCGTTCGCTATCTCCTTATCTAGTCAGGAGGTAGGATAAGACAGTTCAGATAAGATGTGGTTACACATGAGAATCATAGTAAGCCAAAAAATAACAATTTATTCAATTAATAACATACTATTCCAGTAACACTCTGGTTACAGTTTATGCATATGTTGGTTTACTTAAAATCAGATAGGAAAATGATAAGACTCAACTCAATTTACTCAGTAAAACAATTTCTTTCATTCTATCCATCTTCCCAATAGGTTGGTCCATTTCAGCAAGCTTAACATCTTCAAAGTACTTTCCTAAACTATCATCACAATCAACTCGTCCATCTGCTTTCATTTGAGAATTTAATTTAGCTAACACAGGCTTGAATTCCTTCACAGAGATTCTACACACATTTATCCACTTCTTTAAGGCACATATCAATAATATAATTATATATACATATGTAATAACATTCTCTCTTACCCTCAGTCACACGTCTTTTAATAGTTCTATAGACAAGTTTCCACCTGCTCATGTTTTGTAATTTAAATTTTGCGGCAAGTGTTTGACTAACGATCCTTCCGCTATATATACTCAGTTGTATCCCGTACTAGAAAACATCTAGGCCAAAGTATGATGCAGTATCGAAAAAAATGTCAACAATAGGCTTTATGTGCTAGTTTTAAAAATCCGAAATCGTTCTAGTTTCTTTATTTCTGAACATATTTCCTTCATCCAAAGCTTATATTATTCTCAAGACTAAGTTCTTTCTACTGAGATATCTATCCTTTCCCTAGGTTAATCCGACGTTTCACTGGAGCAGCCTAAACAGGGATAAGCACAACATGGTTCATACTCCGCTGTCTTAAAAACACAATAATTTCTGCTCTACACCACATCCAGTGAAATAATAGGTCTCTGCCTAAAGCTAATGATCCCTGTTATCGAATTGAGTCCTTCATTACCAACGTATACCGTTATTAACTGCACATTGCCTTTCGAAAAATTGTCAAACATCTACATTTTCTCGTCTTCCTACTAAAAGGCCTTACAAAATTATTAGCATTGCATGTACCAAGCAGCGGTTTTGATTGGTTGTTTGACTTCTCGGAATTTCTGTACGGTGTAATGTTTTGAATGATAGCCGAGATAGGATTCAGATTTCACTACAGATGGTACATCAGTCTGTTGTGTCCAGTGCGTAGCCGAAAAATGACGATCTAGTCTTGCCTAGATATCTGATGATAGGCATCATTTTTTATTTGCCCTGTGTGTTCTCTTTCCCGTTTGAGCTTGAATGTGGCTTTCATGGTTGTTTTTGCCATTTCATAAGTTGTCCCTAAATCATTTTGTTGCAGCGTTCCTCCCTTTCCGTTTGTGTTATCACGTTTGTGGGCTGTCTACCAGGCCGCAATAGATGTCCAACATTTTTTTATTTCTTGACAATCGCAAGTGGGCTGTAATAGATCTCCAACATTTTTGATTTCTTGACAATCGCAAGTGGACTGTAAAAGATCTCCAACATTATTTATTTCTTGACAATCGTAAGTGGGCTGTAATACATCTTCAAAATTTTTGATTTCTTGACAATCGCAAGTGGGCTGTAATAGAACGCCAACATTTTTGATTTCTTGACAATCGCAAGTGGGCTGTAATACTTCTTCAACATTTTTGATTTCTCGACAATCGCATGTGGGCTGAAATGCATCTTCAACATTTTGATTTCTTGACAATCGCAAGTGGGCTGTAATAGATCTCCAACATTTTCTGTTTCTCCCAAAGAACGTACATTCCTAGAAATTACCTTCTATCCATCTCTTAACTCTTAAAGGCCGTAATAGTTTTCCCATGTTTGACTCCAGGAACTGTCGGTCGCTTTGAGTTTTCATATTAAAACCTTCAGTGTTGGTTCATTTCAAATGTTTTAAAAGTATAGTTATTACATAGTTGTAAAGGAAATTGAATCAGGATTAATAAAATATACAATTTGGACAAAACAAAACTAATAGTTAGTCGTAAATAGACCGGCCCCAAGAAGTGGCCTACCGTCATGACAGCCAGTGAAGATCATTTTTGTCCTTGTCGATTTAATAATTAAATGTCACTTGGTCTCACTCTTATTAGTTGTGTCTTTAACCTGGTCGTAGGTTACGAATTTTCAGAACTGATTCAAGTTTCTTCATTTGTCTAAAAGGACAAGTAAAAGGAATAAAGAAATTCCTACGTTACTATCCCCAGGCCTTCGTCCGGGACATATTAACAAAAACAGAAGAGAAAGAAAGCGATAGCTATGTTAAGTATATACAAGTAAATAAAAATGATACACCCCCAGAAATGAAATATCTGACATTGCTGCTATTGATTTCTGTATTTATTTTTCTAAAGCATTTTAGTTTGATGTTTTTCTCGTTCATTATTTCTCTCTTAAATTCAAGTTCTTTTTGGGAATATTTCCTTGTTTGTTTATGTTTCAATTAAATGCCCTGCATTCAACTATTTATGCGCATTCCTGTTCAACTTAGTCGGTTATATTAGGGCGCATGTTCAAATATAAAATACCGTTTGGTCCGATTAGATTCTAATATGGTTAAAATATTCATAAATTCCGTCGTACTTTCAAAGGCCAAGAAAGAAATACTTTGCCTTGTTCAAATACTATTTGATTTGCATTTGAATTTGAACATTAACCTGTTGGTGGTCATTATTTAACCTGCTGTTAGGTACTCCAGGATTACTACCACAATTTGGCAAGATTCTAGACTGCTGTCTTTGAAGTGCGGTACTTTTCTTGATTTGTTTATTCGTGGTAATTGAAATATTCTCTGTCGACCGTAAGTTGCCGAATCACTAGCTTCAATATACCGTACCCTGCTAACGTTCCATGTATAATGTAGCTTTATACCGTACCCTGCTAACGTTCCATGTATAATGTAGCTTTACGTTAAATCTAAACCAACATTATTCTTGTTGGTCGTTTCTCCTTGATCTCGAACATTGAACCGGGACAACTGGTCTTTGATGTTCAACCTCGGGTAAATCACGGGTGTCAGTTCATCAGAAACTAACCCTGTCCATTATGAAGAAATCACGCTCGGAGTCCGGCGTAATCTTTTGTGAAAATACAGGCGTTACTGCTTGTTAATTGATTTGTGAAACACTGTAAGGGGCTACCGGGGAATCGGTTTTCACTGCGTGGAATCTAATCCCACAAAAATAAAAAAATAAAATAAAATAAAAGATTTTATTTTTTCGACGTTTAATGAGAAATAATGAAAGAGATTCTTCACCGTCGTACACTTTCATATGTCAACTTGAATATATTTAAAGAAAGCTATGATCAGCTGAGGTTGTTAGTATTTCCGTTGACAGTTTCCAAGAATGATACAGGTGACGGCCATATGAAACAGTTAATAAATGAGACAAATGAACTGTTTGAAACGCATTAAAAAAAAATAGTACTTTGTTGAAAACCTTAACAGAACACACAAAGAGATTGACACTTTTTTGAAAACCGTAACGGAAGGAAAGATTTAAGGCATTCAAGAGGATGCCAGTGCTATACGTAAAGTGGTTTGGGGGGGGGGGGGGGGGGTGTGGGGGAAAATGTTGTCGGTCCACGACAAAAGAATAAACACGTTAGAAAGTATGCTACGTGACTTTACAGACAAGAATTAAATAATAGGTTTTTTAAAGGCCTGATTTAAGGCAATGTTTTTAAAGAAAAAATGAGGAAATGAAAATAATAATTTAGAGAGCAGGTAACAAAACAAATTACACATTTACAGATGAAGTTACGTGCCCTCGTCGAACTGACGGATGTCATACTTCTGTGGCATACTAAACAAAATACAACATAGCTTCCACGATGATGAATTCCTGGGAGACATGCCAGTTGCTGAAGAAATGTCAATTCCTGGATGATTTATTCTACTACTCTGCCAACAAAAGAAGGCAGTGACGTATTTTTGCCACCAACTGGTCTACGGGGTCGGCTAAAATAAATTTTGGATTACATCTGTTGCTCGTTTATATCAGTAACAGACTGACAGCATAGCATCTGGCAACTCCAATATGTGATTGCAAAGATGAGGATAATGTCGTAACACCATCTGTCTAACCGCAACGACAGCCAACGAGATTAAACCTTACAGCTAAGACTAAACGATTGAAATCGATCTTCATTACAGAATTCATTACAGAGTTATGATAATATCACCGAAGAACACGTTTGTATAAAAACAGCCATACTCAAAATAATACAAGGTACAGAGCAATATTTCCTGTATTTGGTTAAATGTACTGACATTAACTTGTATTAACTTTCATTAATTTGTTTAACTTTGATTAACTTTTGTTGACTGTTGCCATTTGTTACACTCTACTGTTTCTTGAATAAATATATATATTTATTATTTATAAATATAAATAATGTCCTTGAGTTGTATAATTGGTGTCATCCAAGTCACGTCCCAGATTTCTTTGTTCCTGACATACTGATCAGGTGGGGGGGGGGGTGGGGGCGGGGGGGGTCTTTTGAACTATTTCTTTTATCTTTACTTCTGAGGATTCTGGCGCAGATATACATTATTTCTCTAGTTACAAGACGATCAAGTACTCACAACACTCCTCCCCCCCCCTCCCAAAAAAAAAAAGGCGCGAGTTTGAGTTGAATTATGGTGTCCTCTTTCTGCTGAATGTCCTTATAACAGCACTATTTCTCCATCGGTCATTTCATTCTTTATTTCGCATTTCGCCATCAATGGTTTTTTTTTTTTTTTTGTAGTCAAACTTATCTGTTTACATTGGCTATTAAGCCTCGGAGCAATCCTTCAAAACATTAAGTGGGGAGACGTTAAATATAACCAGCGGAAATAAATTTGACTAATTAATTAACAGCTCTTCCATCACGATATTTTTGTTGTTGTAGTAAATGTACGGATATTTTTTAAAATCTTGCCATGGTTGTCTGTGTTCTGATTATATTTTTTAAGATTGTTTGGGTTCCTTCCACGCGTGAGTCCTACATAAAAATGACTATGTCTAAAGACTGGTTCTGGTAGGTATAATGCCAATATGATCAAATAATTGTCCCTGAGCTTTATTAGCTGTCATGGCAAAAACCTAAATCACAGGAAACTGATGACGTCTCCGGATGAAATGAAGGCTAGCGTCGCTATGCTCTAACGTGCTGCATGGAATGAAAACACGTTAACCATTATTACTGCATGTGATGATTTCGGCATCTGTAAAGTTGTATTGATGGGCTCAACTGTTCAAGAGACCTTCATTTGTATCCAAGCATCTGATAATCATTATGAATGCATCGATGTTAATGCCTACGAGTATACGAGGGAAGGTCAAAAAGTAATGCCTCCTATTTTTTATGTATGTAAATACTGCATCGGTGTGCAATTTGTAAATTTAGCAGGATTCCTCAAACACTCTTCTGCACTGTATAGCATTACTAACCTGTTTCAGTAACAGGTGGCACCACTGTAACAGTTTAAAAATGGCTGCCAAAGACGTTCGGTTAAAACAACGTTATGTCATAGAATTCATCAATGCTGAAGGCAAGACCCCAATTCGCATCCACGAACATTTGAAGAATGTTTATGGAGATTCAACAATGGATGTTAGCACTGTCCGACGTTGGGTACATCGTTGTGACGAAGCTGAAGTAGGTCAATCCTCAATGGCTGACGCAAAGCGGACTGGCCGTCCGTCTACCGCAGTGACCCCACACAACATTCATCGAGTTGATGGCATCATTCGTGGTGACGGTCGGGTAACACTGGATGAACTTTCTTCCAATTTGTCCATTAGTAAAGGCAGTGTCCAGAACATCATTAAAGACCTGGGTTATTCAAAAGTTTGTGCACGGTGGGTACCCAGAATGTTGACAGACAGACATAAAGAAACAAGGAAAACCATAGCCATCAACCTCCTGCACCGTTACGAAACTGAAGGAGAAGAGTTTTTATCGAATATTGTGACAGGTGATGAGACTTGGGTTCATTTTTTTAACCATAATCCAAGAGGCAGTCAATGGAATGGCATCACACAACATCGCCGACAAGAAAGAAGTTCAAAAGTTCACCATCTGTAGGGAAAGTTATGGCCTCCGTGTTTTGGGATAAGAAGGTTGTGATTCTTCTCGACTTCTTGGAACAGGGAAACACGGTGAATGCAGAGCGTTACATTGAAACTTTGAAGAAGCTTAGAGGTCGTCTTCGGCAACGTTACCCATTAAAAGATCAGAGAACTGCACTACTGTTGCACGATAATGCCACGCCACACACCGCTAAACGCACCATTGATGCGATTGCAGAATTTGGCTGGACATTATAACCACATCCCCCTTACAGTCCCGATCTTGCACCTTCTGACTTCCATCTGTTTGGACCACTGAAAGAAGATCTTCGCAGACATCACTTTGAGGCCACCGAGACCCTTAAACGCGCCGTACGCCAGTGGTTTAGGAAGAAGGATACAAATTTTTACCGTGCGGGGATATATGCCCTTGTGAGAAGATGGACAAAAACTGTAACAAATAACGGAGACTACATTGAGAAATAAATTTTTGAAGTTCAGACTTGGGGCTACATTTCAATGTGAATTTTATCTGTTTTCTTGCCTATTGAATGAAATTAAAAATTACGAGTGTTAAAGATTATTTGATGGAAGATACTGGTGGGGTCATCAAGAAGATAAATGTTAATATTACTTTCGCTGATAAATGGCGATCAGCATAAGTCGGGCTTACGGATGGCCGACAGGTGTGTGACTATGGAAATATAACATACGCGTATGTGTATAGGTTCTTTAAGTGTGTCTATGATACAGTCACTCACACCACAGCAACGTAGAAGTCAGGAAATGTTGTAACTCCTGGTAACGTTATACAGTTTATTGACGAGACGGTCACGTAGACATCATAGCAAGACAATTCACAGCATACTCATGAAGCAACATGTAAGTAAATCCATAAAAACGGTTGCATAAACCACCACAGCAAATCATGGGCATTAAGTACAAAATATCCATCAGGAAACATGAATCAGCAAATATGTGAATAGGCTGCAGGACATAGCAGCACATATTTCATCTCATAATAGTACAGCAAAAATATCATTCCAGTTCTCAATAGTCCATGACTTTGACTCAATATGAATACAATGCATTAATTCCTTTCACAAAAATATATATCCTGGAACACACTAGCGGAATGGATCACGTCCATTCTCCAGCTCTGCCAGCAAAAGTACTGTCACGAAAAATCAGCTGCTTAAAACAGCTCAGTACCAAATTCGTTCAAGCGCAAACTCTCAGCTTGAGATGTGAGCAGAATTCATCCGCCTTTCCCCCCAAAACTAATTCATAGAACGTTCGACAGTTTCTTTATCCTATTTTTAAAAAGCGAACTAACAGCTAGTAAAAAGAGCTGTGCTCAAAAAGTGTGTGTTCAAAAATCCGACCCGTACATACGAGTCTTAAACACTTAACTCCCCTTAATTAAAATATGACTTAACAACGAGGCATTACTTTTTTACCTTCCCTCATATGTCTCAGTAAACTGTAAAGGAGCACTTGTTCGAAGGGCATTAACTTCTGATGACGAGATTACCTCCTGTTACAATGCTCTGTGTGTGCGCGCGAGCATGTGTGAACACACATAATCCATACACATAGCCATCATTTTCATGGTATTCAAATTAGCTTCTACGGTGCAATGCGTGGTTATTTTGTACTTTCCCGAAAATGCATAATGAAAAGATGGCACGGCATGCGCTGTATTGTAATGGGCGTTAAATTTAGTTTTTACAATGTGTGACGTGAATATGTAAATAGATCCTCAGGAATCTGACTACCTTGTTTCCTCATTAGTTTTTATGTTTTGCAACGCAGAAGTTAGAAGCCACACATTTCGCTGTCTGTCGGACGCATATTTTGAAACCACGCCTATCTTTTTCTGTTTACATACGCTACTCAGTCTTTACAAATTTTCGCACCCGACCGTCTTAGCAAGAGGGGAGAGACCGGGGTGTTTACCTGTGGTAATAGAAATTGTGCTTAAGCGTTAAAATGTGTTAGGTACCATTTTATTAAATATAATTCCCTAGCGGTTAAAACTAAGTGAAATAACCTAATGCATAGATATTTCTTGCCATTCGTTCAGAGTAGTGTAATTCCTAACACCACATTTTTTTTCTTACACAAAAAGATACGGCTTAGCTGACTTAGTATTATTAAGTGTGACAGATCAGTGACCGAATAGAATTCGTTTATACTTCAATGTGTGAAATTAAATAGTGACTAGAGTAATTGTTGTGTGACTAAAGAGCATACGCTGACAAATAGCTAGTAGGGACAGGCAGATTTTGTTTAAAGTGCGCATATAGATAAATTGAATAAAGGACTTTGTGCGCTGTTCAATTTCTCGCAGGCAAACAGGGGGGAGGGCACATACCCTTTCTTTCCCGACATGCCATAGCGGAAAACATACGGACAGGATAGTAACAGTATTTTTTAAATTGTGTTCTTTTCTTCCTTATCTAGTACTCAATCAAAACCCAGCTGCCAGCTGTCTAATAATATCACCAGTAACATTCTTATTATTATTGGGTCTTCAAGTTTCGAGCCTGTACAGTCCTCTTTCTGCACTCAGAGAGAGACCAAATATAAACAATAAGATTAACGGTAACTGGGCGGTACCTTACCCAGAATTATTTTTTATACCAAAATTCTCCAGCCCACTGGACACACGAAAAGAACATATATTCCTGACCTTTGACAGACACAACAGTGGATTTATTCAGACAGTTGTGCTGTTTCAAAATCGGTACTCACCATAAGAGTCAGCCGATAGGATTTATCATCATCATCTTTATTACCAGCTACCAACCAGATGTTTCCTTTATCTACTGGAAGTACTGTCTACTGTGAACACTAGATCGCGGTTTATATTTTGCTACCTGAACTATCTGATGTGACATTTTCATATCCAATAAATCACCACCCAAAGTAGGCGTTCCCCATTAGGAAAATTAATTATTCGTGGAGGAACTGGGGCTCACTTCGGAGAAGCACAATACTGGATTTTGATACATGTACATTGATGTTTACGTTCAAGAGGTTGTTAACCAACTAGTAGGTAAGCGAGATTGTATGTGGCCACAGATTGACAGAGTGAGAGAAAGAGGAGTGAATATTTCCTTTTTTTTTGTATAATCATTGTACCCACTTCTTTTTTTTAGTTCGCTAACCTGATTTATTTTACGGGATAGTTTAAGTAGAAACTTTGTTCTTACTGTGACAGGGGCAAGCTAGGCTTCCACACCCAAGACCCGTGCACTAAGAAAATTTATAAAGGATCCTTTGACAGGGGTTGCAATTATTGGTTGCTTGCAACCCTCTCAGCAGCAGACTTAGCAATTCAAGCAACACAAAGCCTTATACAGATCAACATTTAATACTACCGAACACCCAGACAGTGTTCGTAGACTTTCTGAAAAACAATATATAAAAACAATGTCTAAGTGAAAATCAATAGCATAAATAATAACACTTACCATTCAGAAAACATGCGCCCACAACAGTCAGCCATGATGAATCCCATTCATACCATGCACTCTATGTTACGCCATCTTGCGGGAACGGCATACAGCCACGCTAAAACCCAGCTAAGCTGCGTGGTTGTACATTCTATAGTAAAATTACATTATAATACTAACTATTGTAGAAATAGTGGCTTAGCAAAGCTATATAAAGCGGTACAAATAACCAATAGAGATTTTACACAGTATAAAATACTAGGAAACTACGAAAGCTAACACCAACTAGCTAGCCGATCTTACTATTATTTACACCACATAATCAGTCTAACATTACTGAAAAAGCACAGGACTTTATCCTAGTAAGCTTGTCACGAGTTGGATTTAAGTAAGAGTCATGCCCACGTGTAGGACAAGACCCTAGTGTGAGAAAAGACTAAGATAATAGATTTACTTGAGAAATGATAGTGAATGTAGTAAGGTGAGTCTATTGGCTCGAGAATGATAACCGAAATTAAATCTTCCTCGCCAAATCGTGACTTCAAGAATTGCTATAAACTCACCGCCCTCTGACAACCGTTAACAAACTAAAGGAGATAAGGGTAAACTAAGACTACAGACACCACTGTACAGACAACAGTTAAGGACTATACAGTGAAGAAGCTGATCCAGTGAACATTAAATAAGTTTATTATACAAATCAACAGAATTTTCATAACATAGTAACAAACAAAGAAAATCATATATCGTGCAAGGTTGCACCGACCTGGAAAACAAAGAAAATCAATTTGATTATAAGCACACCAAATTAAAACTCCAACCACTTTCACTCCTTCATACACCCTGCTGGGGACAAAATTTAAAAAAAATGATAAGTGATCTTAACTACAGTCTAATTTGGTGGGGCGTCAACTATAGCCACGCTCTATAATTTACTATTTCTAATGTCAAGGTTCTGCTGGTACTGCCGAAGACTATCTGCACAGTCGCTACCTCTGTCAGCGATATACGCCACTAAGTCACACTCTGCACTGCTAATTAATAGACTTTTTCTAACTCTAAGGCTCAGAGGCTAACCTCTAAGAATAATATGAGACTCTGCAGGTCCCTGATCTATTTTTCACCATCTCTCTCTCTCCACTTCTCCTGCCTTGCTGCTCTCGTTTCATTTCAGCAACCGGGAAATGATATCCCTTTCTTCCTGGTTCTGACTCGTACTTCTGATGACTAGGCACTTGCCGTAGACTGTAGAGGCTTCTCTATTTGGCGAAAAGAAAGCTGATTCTCCCTTGCTATGTTACCCCTCATTTAGGTTTAGGCACTTCGGTATTATTTTGTGACCGAGGCTAAAAAAAAAGGACACACCAACCCGCTTGCTTGGGTTCGATGGGTGTGTATGAGCTTAGAGCTCCGGGTTTTAAGAAAACCCTTTTCACTGAAGACTGCGTCGCTGTCTCGACCTGCTCTTCCTCGCTCCCTCTCTGGGGCCACAATACTCAGAGCCGATACCCCTCCACGGTACAAGCTCTTACGCCTCTGGCGTTTCCTCGACTTTTCTCTCTTGAGAAGACTGGCTACCTTTGCCAGCTGTCAGGAACAAGATTTATTGGCAACCCCTGCTCTTCGGGCCGTGACCACTGCTGTGGACACAAAAGAAATGCCACTCTGTACTACAATACCAAAATACTCTCATATCAAACTTACATATAAAACGTATACAGTGGATGCTTCAGTCACACTCAAATCTAGCACAAACATGTAAACACCCGAACGAAGACTGCTCCCCTATTTCCCCTCTCTTGTGCACGACGATACGTAAATATTTCCTGACCCTGGGTCAGCTATTCCCAACTACACCCTGTCTGTCTAGTAAACTCCAGACTCACTGATCAATACTAATTATACACAGCTTGCCTCAGGCCTTAAAACATTAAAAACAGGTAGGGAAACCTCCCGTACTTAGGCCTACTTTAACTCTGTCAGCGGTCCCATGACCTTATCATCGTTCCCCCAACCAAAAATAGAACACATAACATTTAATGCGCACCCGTGTTTAAATTCCACAGTACATTTATATATTACATCTCTATACACAGAAATATATATCTCTATAGACTATATTTCCTAGAACTCATTAAATCCCATAACACAAAAATCCAATACTACCCTGCATAATATTTAATTACACAGCCACTTAAGGCACCATAAATTTCCTTTCACCTCTACCCCACGTGGTTTCCCTGGTGGTTTCCCTGCAATTATTATACTCTCACCGATAGAAAAATATTTAATTATCTACTCTATCCATCCAGAATTCCTACTCAATAAATCCCGGTAACCACGTGTACAGCCCTTTTCGTAGACAGATGAAGGTAGTATCATATTGTTAATATGTTGTTCTACCTCTGTAAGTAACTTTGCGCACCGACTCACATGAGAGTAAGTCTTATTGGTGAGTTTGATTTCATTAGCGCACGGTTGTGCACTAAGGCGTATAGGGGGTTATGTAGACCGCACGTGTATCTAGTCAGTCAGTCTACGTCATAGCTGGGGTTTAGAAGCTTAGTGCCCAAGAACGAGTCCATTGATTCATGGCGTTCGAACCCGTTTGCGGGTATATTGTTATTGTGTATGACCGTCCGTCTGTTCATAGATGAGGACTCGGGTCTACAGTAATCTAGTGTTATTTCTTGGGAAGAGAAGCAAGTATGATTTTTGATGATAATGTCTTTTCGTTCTCACGTAGACGTCTAGTTGAACCAATACGTCATTGGTACAAAATGGAGTCTTACGTGAAACTTATTATGTAAACTTTAAAGCCGACGGATTCCGACGTTAGGATCATCCCGGATTGGCTTGATATAAATTGATATGATATAAATCAGTATTCGGCTGTTACGAATACGTACCCCGCAAAGCAGAGGTGACTCAAGTATTTTTGCTATATCAAAGCTATGATGCCACGAAGGTCGTGGGCAGAAAAGTATATAGTATTGTTATTCGTCATTGATTGAAAATAAGAGGCCAGTACTAAAGGAGATACGTAGTATCGGAATCTTATATGATGTTACAGACCTGACAAAGTTCTCCGTCATTGCCAAGGTCATAGGACAGTGGAAGATTGAACTATCTTATATAACTGCCTCATTTGCTTAATTAGATGCCATGTTATGAACTCTGAATAACTATTCTGACGTTACCTAAGCGATGATCTTTATGAACGAATTAACTGCATTTTTTAAAATATGAACCTTACGTGGTGTGCTGTCCAGTGAACGTCAACCATCCGTCGTCAACCTTATATGTTCGTCTGGTGAACCGTACCATGTTAAATAAATTGATTGAACTATACATCTTCTTGGCATTAGTTACCATGCCCAGGGTTGGCAGTTGCAGTTGACTTTTTACTACTTGTTCCAAATTGAATACATTCGCGTTATCAAATAGACAGCTTCGACAAACTCATTGTCACACCTCAAACAACGAACAAACAAGAACCAACACCATAATCGAACCCAACAGTATGGCGGCCAAGTGTGGTTTACTCCAATCTACTATCAAAACTCGGTTGAATAGAAATATGGTAACTTTCAAGGCGACAACATCCTGGACCTTGCAGCAATTCTAACGGTCATTACAGTACTTCAAGTAGATGACTTAAGCATGCAGTTCCGGATGCGAGGAATATTGTTTTTTTAGCCAGTCGAGATAAGTAAAAACGTCGTGTTGTTACACCGTTTTACGTTTAACTGTGCCTTGACTTAGTAATATGTCCACCGTTTATTTATTCATGTTGCATGTTCCATGTTCAATGTTTTTCGTGGGAGGTAGGGAGGTCGATCTGACAAACGAGGTTCATCTCGAAGCCGATTCGGGCTCTTTGTCAGATGTTCTGTAGGTTTTGAATTATAAGTTTCAATTGAGCGATAATTCCAGTTCAAGGCTAGAAACCTTGCTGTAGTTCCGATCGCTACTTGCTTCTTATGATAGTAGTTGTTTAGCTGTTCCGTCAAGTTTTAATTGTTGTTTTCGTAGCTATTTTTATTCGTACCTTATTTTCATGATGTATTTTGTATGTGATTATTGTCCGTCTATCCTGACTATCGTTCAGTTTTTTACAAAACATATGTTTTTACACTGTGTTGTCAATTGTCTTGTGCATTATTGGATCGTAGATGTCATCGTAATTTTTTACGACATTCTATTTTAGTTCCACATTTTTATTTTATTTGATTTCTACGACTGTAGTCATTTGTCTTGATTATCGTGTCGTGTCAGTATTGTGCTATTGTCTGTCACGTTATTGCTTTCATACCATTTCATGTTATAAATTACTTTATTAATTATTAAGATAATTGCCTATTATATGACTTGAATTTACCGTTCTTGGACAGGAACGTGTACCTTTGATTAGAGTGTAAATTAATTGGATATTAACTGAGTAACACTTATTAGAGTGAGAAAAAAATTATTAGACATAATGGATATTTTGGATCATTTTCTCCGGGAGGGAGATAGAATAGGTAAATGGGGTTCAAGTTGTGAGGAATATGCCATTGAACATTTCTTACTTCAAATTACCCAGGATCTCAAGAATTTTGCTTTTCTTAGGTGCAAATATGGCTTTTCACAAGAGAAAGCAGTGAGACTTGCTAAATTATTATCAACCATTTTTTATGATGAGGGAAAAATAACTACTCACGACAGTAGTGTTGTTGAGATGGATGAGTTGAAGAAAACCATAACGAAGCACAAGGGTAGGGAGATTGCCCTTACGAATGAGCTGTTACAGCAAAAAGGGGAATATGAGAAGAAGTTGTTGGCTATGGATTTTGAAAATGCTGAGTTGAAGAATAAAGTGACGGTGTTGATAGAGGATAATAAGAAATTTCATGACTCCTCTTTTGGCCAGAAAAGAGAGTTAGATAATGAGGTGACCTCCTTAATGAATATATTTTTCGAAGAAGATAGTGACGATGAAAATAAACCTATTGCTATTAATACTACTTTGCAGATAGATTGCAATACACACGTGGCTCAAATAGCAGATCTTACCTTGGCAAATCAAGAACTCAGGAATCTGCTATGTCATCAGGAGAAAGTGTCTCAGGAAAAACAGATAAATATTGAAAAATTACTCATGGAGAAAAATGAGTTAGAGAATGAAGTACGCTCAGTAAAAATATTACTTGACGAGGAGAATAAGGTCATTGGAGAATTTGATAAGTTAAATATGACTATGAAGACAGACTGTCATGCTCATTTGGCTCAGATTCAAGAACTTACATCTGAGATTCCTCTTTTGAAATTAAGGGTTGAGGAACTTACGAATAGCCATCAAAATGCCATTGAGGCACTTGAAAAAGAAAAGGCCATTAATAAAGAACATGTCAGGAAACACACTATCGATGTTGAACATCTAACTCAAACTGCTGCTGCAGAACTCGAAGTTAAAGATTTAAATATTATCAATGGGATTGCTAGAGAGCTCGAACAAGTCAAAATGAATTATGAGAAGTGGAAGTCAGATTATGTAGAGTTGAAAATAGAAGCTGAAAAACAGAAAAAATTGATAATGAATCTTAAAGATAGAAAAGTCAGAAAGGGAAATAACAAGAATTGCAATTCTTTTACAGGGGAACAATTTTGTCAAACTTCTCTATATAATGTATCTTCTAGCCAATCTCACAGATCACGAGATTTTCATCAGAATAATTTTGGAAATAATCAAAGCAATAATTATTATCATAATGGGAAATTTAGATCACAATCTTTCAATAACAGACAAGGTTATCAAAATAGACAGTATGGTCAATGGCACAATGGTAATGGTCATACTAACCGTGATTTTAACGTAAACAAAAATGCAAATACTAGCAATTTTGGGGATAATAATCAGAATCGATCGCATCGAATAGGTGGATCGTCGAGTAATACACGTAGACATTCTAATGTTGCTTTGAGTGATACACATTCAAACAAGGAACAGGATAATAATGTTAATGCACATAGTGCTATGTCATGTTCTCTGGATTTCGAACAGGTCAAGTCTTGTGATGAGGGTAATACCCCATTCCAGCCCAGGGCGATCACGACGCCACGATGCGAACATGTGTTGCCCAGCCTACCAGCGGCTTGTACGGCCACGTCAGCTACTGACTATGGAACAGGACGCCTTACATTAAATAAGGGTTTTATAAATGGCATTCCATGCTCTCTTTTATTCGATTCAGGCTGCAGTACTGTGGGAGTGCGGAACTCTTTGGTCGACCCCGCCTGTGCAACTGGAGAGACCATCCAATGTGTTACTTTTAGTGGGACAGTGGAAACATTCCCCACAGCCATTATTGAATTAAATACACCATTTTTTTCAGGAAAGATCCACGCCTGTCTTCTTCCGAATCCAATTAGTGATGTCATATTGGGTCGAATACACAGTATAAAAGAGTGTACACCAGAGCAAATTGCCGAATGGGAAAAGCAGAATATACAGAATGCCTATGCATTTAATACTATTCCTAGATTTGTTTCATATGCTCATATTGCTAAATTGCTATGTAATGATAAGATCTTGGAATCTAGCATCGAAAATGATTCCATTGTTCATTACGCCACTGTTGCTAATGCATTACAGCCTTTACGACATGCGTCCATTCTTAAGAAGGATATTAAGGTTTCAACGCAACCTGTGAAGACTAGTAAGTCACTCCGGGGGACATATACCTTCCCTCGACTTGATCAGCAGGCAACTGATCGTAAGAAAAAACTTGCGTTTGTGAAAAAGGAAAATGATGTTCCTAATAAAAATAAGAGTAGTTGTAACTCCGTTGGGAAAATTAATACCAATAAGGTTGCCAGTAAGATTTTAACTTTGCCCAGCAAGCAGGTGTCTACGACATGCCGTACACCTACACCTTTGTCTGGCATAAGTAATAATAATCAAGTACAAAAGTATGGTACATTTCAGAATAATCCTAAAGGTATAAATAATAAATATTATAATATACCTAAGAGAGCTAATATGAACTATTCCAATTTAATTTTATGCCATTTGGGTTTATGAACGCTCCTGCCACGTTCGTACGCATGATGCGTCGAATCCTATCTCATCATCCCAACGTCATTGCGTACATAGACGACATTTGTCTTTTCAGTGACACATGGGAAGAACATTTAGAAGGATTAAACTCATTACTGTCCACGTTACAAAATCATAATTTAACTGCTAAGCCATCAAAGGCATTTGTGGGTTTCCACGAGATTTCTTTTTTGGGACACCGTATTGGTCGCGGTATGTTATACACAGAGGACAGTAATGTTTCCAAAATCTTTAACATCTCCACACCTAAAACAAAGAAACGAGTGCGATCTCTATTAGGACTAGTACAATACTATGGGAAATTCATACCACATCTTTCGTCCATTACTGCTCCTTTCTCTTCATTACTTAGGAAAGGTGCAGCTAACGTGATTCGGTGGTCTAACGAACATCAAATCGCGTTGGATATCATAAAGAAATTTTTTTCTAATCATCCTGTTTTAAGATTACCTAACGAGAATTTGCAATTTGTATTACGCAGCGATGCTTCTAATTACGGCGTGGGAAGTGTCTTATTACAAGAATACAATGATACCTTGCGGCCAGTTCTCTATGCGTCACGGAAGTTAACTCCAACCGAACAGAAGTATTCTGTTTTAGATAAGGAACTTCTCGGTCTTGTGTGGTCAATAAATAAATTTCAGAGATACTTGCTCGGATCACACTTTATTGTTGAATCAGACCAACAAGCTCTTACTGCACTCAACACAAAGGACGTAAAATCTGCCAAATCTACCAGGTATGCGATCGCGTTACAACCATTTAATTTCACGATCCGATCCATACCTGGCACACAGAATGTTCTCGCAGACATCTTGTCGAGATGTCCGAATGAATCGAAGTAGCAGCTACGCCATTAAGACAACTGAAACTTCGATACTGACAGTTCATCGATTGTAACTTTTACGTGTAATACCTCGATTATCAGATTCATTAACATTCATTCAAATGAGATTTACAATGCTTATGTATCAAAATAACATTGAACGTTAAGATATATGACTATCTTGTTGAAAATAAAAGTCACTTAATTACGACATTGAAGAGAAAATAACTTTGAAAAAGGATTATATTTTCTCACAGAAATGACATTTCTAACACTTGGATTTTTTTTGTGGGACTGAACTTGTTATATTATAAACTGTTCACTAACGGGAAAATGGAGCTTTCGTTATTTAAGGAATTAATAACACTATTAAAGTGAAATAAACAAATTAATTAGATTATTAAACTTGGATAATTAGTTAGTTCACATAATGATTGATGTAATTAACTATATAATATTTAAGTAGATTTATTAATATTGGTATTTAAGCACATTAATTTAACATTGGTAATTTAATTAGTACCACAAAATGACTTAGAGACACAGTTAAGTGCGTTGCTCTTATACGTGTTTAAATTGTATTCTTTCATTTTTATTCATTTTTTTTTTCACTTGTCATTTTAAAGACATATCCATCACTTTTCTGTTTACTCATTGGTTTTTTCATCATTTCTTTTCATTTGTGTTAATTCAATATTTCTAAATATGTTATTTTATTTCATTTACCACATTGTACCAAAAGTGGTCAATTGTGGATGTATGCTTTTATGCATACCTTTTGTTCAGTTGAGTTGATTGCAATTTCATATTTGATTATTTTCATCATGATATATTTGTAAAATTGTAAGATGTAAACTTGAATCACCTCTAGTGTCGAGTATTAAAGAAAAAAATTAATATAATTAATTTTTTTGGGGGGATTGGTAAGGAATCTGTAGAGCCCTTTTCGTAGACAGATGAAGGTAGTATCATATTGTTAATATGTTGTCCTACCTCTGTAAGTAACTTTGCGCACCGACTCACATGAGAGTAAGTCTTATTGGTGAGTTTGATTTCATTAGCGCACGGTTGTGCACTAAGGCGTATAGGGGGTTATGTAGACCGCACGTGTATCTAGTCAGTCAGTCTACGTCATAGCTGGGGTTTAGAAGCTTAGTGCCCAAGAACGAGTCCATTGATTCATGGCGTTCGAACCCGTTTGCGGGTATATTGTTATTGTGTATGACCGTCCGTCTGTTCATAGATGAGGACTCGGGTCTACAGTAATCTAGTGTTATTTCTTGGGAAGAGAAGCAAGTATGATTTTTGATGATAATGTCTTTTCGTTCTCACGTAGACGTCTAGTTGAACCAATACGTCATTGGTACAAAATGGAGTCTTACGTGAAACTTATTATGTAAACTTTAAAGCTGACGGATTCCGACGTTAGGATCATCCCGGATTGGCTTGATATAAATTGATATGATATAAATCAGTATTCGGCTGTTACGAATACGTACCCCGCAAAGCAGAGGTGACTCAAGTATTTTTGCTATATCAAAGCTATGATGCCACGAAGGTCGTGGGCAGAAAAGTATATAGTATTGTTATTCGTCATTGATTGAAAATAAGAGGCCAGTACTAAAGGAGATACGTAGTATCGGAATCTTATATGATGTTACAGACCTGACAAAGTTCTCCGTCATTGCCAAGGTCATAGGACAGTGGAAGATTGAACTATCTTATATAACTGCCTCATTTGCTTAATTAGATGCCATGTTATGAACTCTGAATAACTATTCTGACGTTACCTAAGTGATGATCTTTATGAACGAATTAACTGCATTTTTTAAAATATGAACCTTACGTGGTGTGCTGTCCAGTGAACGTCAACCATCCGTCGTCAACCTTATATGTTCGTCTGGTGAACCGTACCATGTTAAATAAATTGATTGAACTATACATCTTCTTGGCATTAGTTACCATGCCCAGGGTTGGCAGTTGCAGTTGACTTTTTACTACTTGTTCCAAATTGAATACATTCGCGTTATCAAATAGACAGCTTCGACAAACTCATTGTCACACCTCAAACAACGAACAAACAAGAACCAACACCATAATCGAACCCAACACCACGTGATTAAATTTCCCGAAAAATCCGTTCCCGTATTTTTTAAATGAGACTTATCAGAATTAAACTCTCAAGGAAATAAAATACACGCGCTTCAGAATATTCTGTAAATTAATATAAATCTAGGATGCGTGTATTTCTACAGACTTTCTATTAAATCTGCGGAGCACACCTACGTAATATCTCTTTATCACTCATAGACACTGCTATCACTAGAAATAAATGATGGCGTTACAAGTTATAAAGTTCAAAAATAAATTAAATTAAAACGGACTAAGGCTCTATTAGAGAAACTAAATTTAATTACCACGCTACTTTAAATTACTGACATACCAAATATTGCGTTCCTTCAGCGTTAGAAGCCGACAATATGCTTGGATACACGGCCCGGACTTTCTGCAGACTAAGCGGCCCTAAATTGAAAACCGCGTACTTTATTTTAGATTTAACCACGCTGATCCCCCGACCTACTTGAAGCCTGGCGTCTCATTACATCCAATAGAATTAAAGATACTCTAAAATTTTCCATGCGCTCATCTCTAAATTTAGAACCAGTGTATTCTTGCTTACTTTAAATGCGCGCGTATTTCCGGCTACGTAACGTTACCTAATGTCGTCTGTTAGCGTGAGCAGAAACGAATGTGATTCGCTCTAACGTACGTTGGACGTTACCTGGGTAGGGGTCATCTCCCCTTCCCCACGAAAAATGACCGCGATAAATTTAACAACGCAAAAAATGGAATTTCAAGATCGCGATATTTAGAAACGGGAACACTGGTGCCATTCAGTACTAACTTACGTTAATCCCTATAGAAAAAAACCCGCAATTACTTTACCTACAGAAAAAATCTAAACACCCCTATTATTCAGAGAGAAAAAGAATATAATAGTTACGAAGAGAAAACGAAATGGGGCCTATTGAAGACTAAATCACAGTAACTCCATCACATTACCCCACCCTTCGAGGTCGGAGCCTGCCGATCTAATTTACTGTGGTCTTGGTGTTCAGATTGGTCCCTATCTATGTCTCCCGAGCTGTCTGTGATCGCTGAAGTTTCAGAGTCACTACTGGGGTTTTCCCTGGCAGCCGCACTCCCAAGTTCTGTCTTCACCTTTCCTCTCCTGCGAGTTCTCCCACGTACTTTCCTAACGGTGCGCGGTAATGTATTACTGGTATCCGGCTGACTGACTGGGTCAGAAATCACCGTAACCGTGCGTAACTGTTCACCGTTGTCCAAAGACCCGTGCACAATTCTCTCCTTCTTTCTCTCCTTATCTACTCCCATGCTCCTGTTGAAGGGCTGTTCTCTCTCTAGACATGTGCCGTCCCATGGTGGGTCTAAAACTTCCCTGGCTAGGTTTCTCAACAGACTGACCTGATCAACCGACCTGACCGACTGGCTCTGTAGAGGCCTGGCGATGGCGACTATGGAGCTGCTCGCCAGCGGGGTTGTGACCGCTGGTACCTTGCAATGAACCTGAGAAATCTCGTGTATTTCTGACACCGGGTTTCCGTTCATTTTCTGGGTGTCTACTGAATCCTTACTGATCCCAGTAGCTTCTATCTTTGGAACAAGATAGGTAGTATCTGCCCCTGGCAGTGGTTCTGTGATCGCTCTTCCCCTACCAACATGAAGAGGGACAGAGCTCTCTAACATAGCCCCTTGCAAATTCGTAAGGCCGCTTTCTTCACTCTTTTCTGGCCTGAAAAGTTCGTGAGAGGTAACTGTAGACCACGGGAGTCCTCCGTCTAACACCCTGGTTCTACCTTCAACCTTGCCCTCCCCTGTGAGAGTTACTGGCGTCAGTTGGAATGTGTCCTGCAGTGACACTTGACGGTTTAAGATCCCGTTCGATCGCGGAGAATCTGAGATAAAGCACTCAGTGACTTGTTCCAATGTTCCTTGAAACAAATTGTAAAATATAGCCAATTTTTCAGGCTTCTCGTTACAAGAGTCGTTTCCTGTAAACGAGATACGAGATTTGTGGGGCCCACCTCCGTTTATAGGCAAACGGATACTCAGATCACTGTCCTCCTCCGTTTGAGTAAAGTGCTGGTCGGATGGGGCTCCAGGGCTGGTTGGAAACATATGTTCGCTCGATTCGCCGTCTTGTGCCCTTTTAAGAGTACGCTGGTCGTTGACATATGTGATACAGTTCTTGTCAGTATGTCCCTCTCCTGAAGGAGCTAATACCATCGGGGGCCTAATTCCCGACAACAAAGAATGTATTTCCGAAATCAGAGACGTCACCTCTGTTTGTCCGTTAGGATGAACAGGGCTGACAGGCGAATACGCCTCTGCAGTTAACATACCGCTGTCCTTAGAGGCTTGTAACCTCTCCTTAAGAAGACAGGGCTGTTCGATCTCGCTCGGGGCTCCGTGAATTAGGGGTTCTCCCTTTTCACTTATCTGGCCTGTAGTAGGCCCCCTTGCTTCAGCAAGGATCGGTGTACTAGGGGTTCCCAAAACTAAATGTGGGGCCCCTAGGATGAAGTCGTAAGCTGGCTGTGCCATTACAGCAGCTTTAATCGTGCCACGCACAAACTTGCACTTCACCTGAATATTGGCTACCGGAAAGCGCTGGGAGGTCCCTTTCCTTAAAATGCCACCAATATCAATTTTCTCCCCTGTCATTTGCCCGGGCTTCACCAGATGTCGGGCAACTATGCTGGGGTATGTAAGACCGCTGTCAAATAAACACACCGTCGCAGTCCCGTTCACTTCTGCTAATCCGCTGTTGGAGAACAACTTCTCCGACTGAATGGGTTCCCAGGTGTTCCCTTTCGTCGCTCTCACAGTCCTTAAGCAAGCCGCATGATGCACGGGTTGTTTATTCATACACCTGGAGGTCCAATGTGAAGTGGTCCGACAATTTCGACAGTATCTCTCATTATCTCCTCGGTTTCGGGCGGGGTCCTGAGAGTTTGGCCCCTGTGATCTGTTGGGAGGCTGGGGGCGCAGGTTATGACCGGAATGGGGCTCCTTGCGTGAAGGCCCCTGCTGCTGGTGAGCATGAGAAGACGACTGTGACGATGAAGCTCCTTTGTCCTGGACTGGCGGGTCTGGGTGTTTTCGTTTCTGGCCCAGTACTTCGGCCTGTGCCTTCTGGAACCTTTCAGCAAACAGAATGATCTGGTCCAGTTGCTGGGCGCCCTGCTCCACCAGGTACCTCCTCAAATCAGGAGACATGTTTGCCTTGATTTGTTCCACCATTATTAACTCTTCTAATCCTTCAAAGGATTTAGCCAGTCCCGACAACTCTCTCCAGCGAGTGAGGTAATTCCGCAGCCTTTCAGCAAACTGAGGAAAGCTTTCTCCCTTCTCCGGACGACTTTCCCTGAACATGGTTTGGCATTTACGGGGGGTCCACTGGAATCTTTGCAACAACGCATTCCTTAGTGCCTGAAAGTTGTTCTGGTCGTCTATGAGCAACTTGTGGTAGACGTCATACGCATGACCTCTGAGGGACTGCGATAATTTTAGACACCAAAGACCTTCATCCAACCCGTATGCCTTTGCCATCCGTTCAAATTTTTCCAGGAATATGTCAATTTTATCATTCCCGTTAGGGAAAAAGTCCATCGGAAATTTCATGGCTGCCATCCGGGGGCCTCCATTTCCTGAGGTGTCTATCGCCACTGCTCTGGGGGAATCTCCAGTAGCCGAACTGCCCTCCGAAGACCTGAGCTGCAGTTCCAGAGAATGCATGGCAAGTTCGTGCTGTCTTTCTGCTGCCTTTTCCCTTTCCTCAACTTCTGCTGCCCTTTTTCTTTCCTCAACTTCTGCTGCCCTTTTTCTTTCCTCAACTTCTGCTGCCCTTTTTCTTTCCTCAACTTCTGCTGCCCTTTTTCTATCCTCAACTTCTGCTGCCCTTTCCCTTTCCTCTTTCTGATTATGCCTATCATTTTCTCTGATCATGTAGGCCTTAGTTTCCTCCTTGTCCATTCCCATGTCCTGAGTAGCGTCACGCCAGGCAGCTCGTAACTTGGCCATATCTGCCATCTTACCTGTAACTGCTGTAGCTTACCAAAGACAAGAACTGACAGAAAGAAAAAAAAGAAGGAATTACCTGTTACCTACTGAGGAATGCTATCTCTATAACCTCGGTCCCAAAACCCGAACTCAGACTAGCACCAGTCTGACTAATAACTACCTAAAAAATATTGTTATGCAGCTACTAAAAATTCTATCTTCCTGTTAAGAAAAAAATCAGTTAACCATCAATTACC
>JAMPIV010018186.1:0-55842 GCA_024509875.1 Oreohelix idahoensis
TTGCGCGTCTGAAGCGCCACGATAAAATGATTGTCTGTGGCCAATCACTGCCTAGGTTTATTTCAAATTCAAATTTCCTACCCTAAAGTCATTTCAGTCATGCTTCAGTCAAGTATGGATGTTTATCTGTTAGTCTGTCCGTCTCTACTTGTTTTTTTTCAAAAACGTACTTGATTTTTGAACCAACCTTTCTCTCCCCTCCAAAATTTTGTCGTTAAAGTTATATTTAGACACAGCTCCCACCAATGTCCCTTCGCTTCCCTACTAAGTAGATTTGAACACCTGCGTCTCAAGGTCGTGTTTTTTTGTGCAAATAGCGACACTTTTTATTCCATACAGTCTGTCGCTGATGTGAACAACAATGTCTTTTGTCATTATCTTCAATATTATCTATCCGTCTGTAAAATTAAGAACATATTAGTTCACTGCTCAGAATGGGCCATCCGGCCAGCTAATTTTTATATTCCTAACATTAATATTACGAAAAAGTTACTTTTTAATTTTTGTAATATTCCAAACATATGCGTGGTGCCACTGAGTGCAAATCAAAGGCTTGGTATCGCAAAATCTACCAAAAAGTGACTGTGGAGGAACATATACAAGGTCCCTTCTGTCGAGTTGCTTGCTTTTATGTCAACTTGGGAAACGTGACTTTTCTCCGTTTCCCCCCCAATTGCGTCTCCTTAGCCTTTCTAGTCTCACGCAATCTTTCCAGTCATATTTTTTCCTTTTATCCCCCGTTCCCCTCCTGTCTAGCAAGTCAATTTTTATGGAGGGTGATGACCCGCGGTCTGGGCGATCATGTACTATCAGCAGCCTACGCATTATGTTTTTATCCTTACATGTTATCTTTGGAGGTAATTTTACCGTTGTATCTCTGTCAATTTCACTACATACATGTATTTGGTTTTCTTCTTGCACAAAAGACAAAATTTCTTCGTCATTCAAAAACTGAAAACCAGAATCATTATCATCTTCTAGCCACATGTGTGCATCATCTTTGTCACAGGGCCCGAAAATCCGGCATTGCTTGAAACAGTTCCACAACTTCATTTATACAATCATCATTTGTGTCCACTGCAGTAGTTTCATTTCCTCCTTTTTTCCCAAGCAATCTACTCCAAGCCTTGTTGAGATTATCTTGTGACAGGGTGGTCCAAGCATCAGCTAACATATAGCAGCAGTCTTTGAGATTAAGCTTTTGGAAAACGCCACCACACTTTCTTCATCTTCAGCCAACAATAAACGACGCAGGACTTCCTTCTTGTACATCTTTTTAAGCTTTGTCTATAACACCCTGATCCATTGGTTGAATCAGTTTTGTTACATGAGGAGGCAGAAAAATTACTTTAAAATTTGCATCAACTGCATTCAATGTATCCGTCTCTGGATGAGATGGTGCATTGTCCAGTAGAAGAATTACTTATCCAGTTTTCTTTTCTTGTTCTCTCAACCTCTTCACATTTGGGATGAACTGATTTGTATACCAATCAAGAAATATTTCACTATTCATCCAAGCACTCTTCTGTGCTTTGTAACACAATGGGAGACATGTCACATTCTTTAAACAACGTGGTTTTTTGGCTTTACGATCATTAGCACCGGTAAACGATGACTTCCACTGGCATTCGCGGCTACCAAAATTGTTACTCTCTCTTTGCACTTTTTAAACACAGGGGAAGCTGCTTCGCGCTGAGATGCAAGTGATTTTTGAGGCAATGATTTCCAGCATAAGCCAGTCTCATCGGCATTATACACATCGAGTGAATAACCTTCTTTCTTCCAAAAAAGCCAAGAATGTTTCTTTAAAATTTTCAGCGGCAGTTGCATCGCTAGATAAGGATTCCCCTTGGATCTCCAATTCTCGTATGCCATGACGAGATTTAAAGTTTCTTAACCATCCCTGGCTAGCCTTAAAGTCAGGAGGACAGTCAAGTTGATTGTTGAACTGAAGTGCCTTTTCACACAATAGAGAACCAGAGATAGTTTCCCCTTTGCTTCTTCTTTGCACAAACCATATATACAAAGCTTCTTCCAATTTCAAATCTTTCGCATGTCCTCATGGTTTACGTCTCTTTCGACCCATTTTCAATATCCAATTGTGATGCAAAACTCATAATTTTATCCTTGTTACTTTTGAGATGTCAGAGACGTTAGCTTTCCCAACATTGAAAATCCTCGCAAGTGAAGACAACAGTTTCACCTTTTCCGAGTCTCTGATAATTTCTGTTTTTTCGTCTCAATTGACAAAACATTGCGGTTCCTTTTATATGCTATTAGGGCCTTCTAGGAAGATGCCATATCGCACAGAGAATACTTGCACACCAAAATTATTCTGCTGTAGTAGCAGACACAATTATTTTTTAAGTTGAACTGTCTTGTTTAGCCAGTGTTCTGCCTAGAACGCACACGTACACTATAGATTGGTAAACCAGATATTAACTGACTTTATGATCTAACTGACTTCCTGTACGTAAGCGACGGACCATTAGCCCATTCCATACTCTACAAATTGTTCGCACACATTTGAAGCTTGCAGCATCAAAAGATTCAAAAATATAGTCTAACATGACTGGTGGCGCCTGATTTTTTTCCTCGAAAAAGTGTTCGGATAATTGGATGTTCGGATAATTGGGGTTCGGATAAAATGGAGTTCTACTGTATATATATCTTTTTTTAACTAACAAATAAAAAAAGTAGGAAGGGCACTATCCTATTCATCCTGTCTATGTAGTATCTGTGTATAGTGTTCAAGCGTTCCACGTTTGTTTGTGTATGGTGTGAAGTGAAAGAGCACAAAACAAAAATGGAGAAGACATAATCACAGACCACGTAGAGAAAACTGTTTCTGTCACCTTTGTGAGAACAGATCCACGTTAGATAACGGATTTTAATAAAATTGGGTCTAGACCTAGTTTTTTTTTTTCGTATCTATTTGTTTTTCACTGAATGTCTCCCAGTCCTATAAGCATGTTTATGTCGCTCGCTTATACGTATATCTTCCTAAAATGTCAAAATTGTAATAATTATGTCTATCTTCAATATTTCCCCTTGCTGTTTTTCTTCTTTGATATAGAAAAACTGACAGATTTTAGATTCATTTCCACAACATTGTTATCCATGTTTGATCATATTTTCGTTGTTGATCAGTATATTTTTGTTGTGTAGTTATGGCAGTGTGATTTTTTGGTATGTCTGAGCTGTTTTGTTTATCTAATGTTTAGCATGACGTTCCGTGTGTTTAAGGTTTTGTGATTTTTTTTTTTTCACGCGATGCTCAGAACTTGTGATGATAGTGTATTTAATATTCTTTATTTTTGTTAGGTTTTTATTTTCATTACGTTTTTCTTTATGACTTTCTGTCATGTGTATGTATGTATGTATGTATGTATGTATGTATGTATGTATGTATGTATGTATGTATGTATGTATGTATGTATGTATGTATGTATGTATGTATGTATGTATGTATGTATGTATGTATGTATGTATGTATGTATGACTGTGTGTTTGGTTTGGTTTTAAGGACTATCTTCATTGCACACGGACCACTCCAGCAGTGCTAAGATCTCCTCCCTTAGATCACACAAGGAGGATCTCAGCACAGTGCACGAACTCCGCAGCATCCGCGAGAATCCCAGTGAGTGTATATAGGAATCACATATTCTATAAATATTTTTGTGGTGGGTAGGTTTTCTAATTTTTAAATTTTGCCAGGGCAGCGGCCTGATAGGCCTACTGTTTACGATTTCCAACTGCCGTGGGATTTTTAACGTGCGCAACTTACACACGGGACCTCCTATTTTTTCGCCCTTATCCGAGAAGGCTAGGCATCCGATCTCACTACCCAGGAGACCATATCATAATGTTCTTTTCTAGCGTACGAGATGACAAAGAGTATGACATCATTAGGACCACTGGTTCTGAAAAAAATTTCCATGAATTATATTCCCTCAACTGGGAATCGAACCTGGTACCTCTAGAACTCGAGGCGGACTCTTAGCCACTTGACCCAAGATGACTGTAAATATGTATGTATGTATGTAATAATCTCCTACATGGTATGTTATATTTGAAATATCACTCGTTGCTTTCAAGGTACCACACCACTCTATGTCAATATATTTTATAGAGAATAAAGGTGCTGCTATGTGTGTATCATAAATATATATATATATATATATATATATATATATATATATATATATATATATATATATATATATATATATATATATAAATATATATATATATATATATGTACGAGGTAGCTTCAAAAAGTTTCCGGAATTTGTGTATTGTTTAGAAATAAGTAACAATACAACTATTTACACTACATTTCCTTCAAAATAGTTCCCTACGGCAACTATACAATTTTGCTAACGTCCATACAGCTGTTGGAAACATTCCTGGAACACATTCTTTGACACCTCTCTCAGCTGCTTTGACGCATTGGTGATAACGTCATCAGCATCCTTGAATCTCTGCCCTTTCAGTGCCAATTTTAGGCGAGGGAACAAGAAAAAATCAGGTGGTGCCAGGTCGGGAGAATGTGGAGGATGTTCCAGGGCAGTCACATTGTGCGTTGCGAGGTATTGCTTCACCAGTAGGGATCGATGTGCTGGCGCATTGTCATGCAGCAGAACCCAACTGTTTGTTCTCCATTTTTCTGGGGGTTTCCTTCTGATTGCATCTCTTAGACGTCGGATAATATCAACGTACATTTCCTTGTTAACCGTTCGGCCTTCAGGAATGAATTCATGGTAGACAATACCCTGGGAATCAAAAAAAAAAATTCCAACATAACTTTTCCTTTGCTCTTGTCCAAACGAAATTTCTGTGTCCGGGGAGATGAGGGTGATTTCCATTCAGAGGACTGACGTTTTGTCTGAGGATCGTACAAAAAACACCACGTCTCGTCTCTTGTGATTATGTTGTTGAGAAAATTGCTATCTTGATCAGACACAGTGATTAGGTCTCCTGCCAGTGTCAATCTCGTTTCTTTCTGGTCAGGAGATAACCTTTTGGGAACCATGTGTTGACAAACACGGTGCATGTGCAGTTCATTGTGGAGAATACTGTGGCAACTTCTAAACTGATATTCCAACTTCTGAGGCTATTTTCTCTACACTAAGTCTTCTGTCAACACTAACAACGTTCTGAACACGCTCAATGTCTTTATTGTTTATCGAGGTAGGCGGTCGTCCGCCACGTGGATCATCATCGACACTAACACGACCTTCACGGAAACGCTTATGCCACTCAAAAACTTGCGATTTTTTCATTGTGGTATCACCACATGCTTTATTAAGCAAGGTTACTGTCTCTGAGGGTGACTTCTCAAGCAAAACACAAAATTTGACATTTGTACGTTATTCAATCAAGAACATTTTCAACTCCTACCTACCACACAAACAAACGTCTGTAACTTCTGTTCGAGAGTACATGTGAAGGTTACATCAGCCACGTCGTTTCCTCAAGGAGGTCACTACCAACTTACAAAACTATAATCTCCATGACATAATCACTCAGTAAAACATGAGTCAACTATTCCGGGAACTTTTTGAATCTACCTCGTATATATATATACATATATATATATATATATATATATATATATATATATATATATATATATATATATATATATATATATATATATATATATATATATATATATATATATATATATATATATATATATATATATATATATGATATATGATATATACATACTGAACTACTTGAGACATCTTCCACACAGTTGCAAATTGTAATGATTCTCTTATTTGGTATATTATATTTTATTACATCATATCAGTACATGTCAAACACTTTGTTATTGCTGTTATCAATGTGTTAACCACTAACTGTCATCTAGCTTTCTATATAATGTTAAATTAAGAGATAAAATACTGTCATTTGCTGTGAGTTCAAGATTACAATTAGATCAATGAAAAAGTATTTTGCATTTGTACTACACAGAGTCATAAAAAAATTAAAGACTGCAAAATATGTTACCACCTGTCGTATATTTTTAGATAGGCTAGAAGATATTTATGGTCCCGTCTGAGCAGAGGTGATAGTGGTAAATAGGTGAGACTAACGGTGTAGAAATAGATTTCACGAGTGAATAGTAAAGGAGAAAAAGTTGTCTCTGGACTGAATAGTTTCTCTAGTCCAGCCTATCTATACGACTATATTGTAGTGTAAGACACTCTTTCAACCCCTTATCTCTATAAAGATAAGTTTAACTAGACACACCCACACACAATTATGTGACAACAAGACACACACAAAACGTGAAAAACTATGGTTAATTGGGTAAGGGTTTGACCAACACACACATGTAAGTTCTTTTTGTTGTTTATTATCATTAAACCATAAAGAAATAAAAAAAAATCATGTTTACGGATATATGAAAATAACCGAATAAGTGCCCTCCCCTTGTTGAGAAAATATCCCAAAAGAAGTTAATAACCCACAGGTCAAAGATAAACACTACGTTACAGAATAGACTATGAAGAACAAGTTCCCCACTAAATTTCTACTCAGTAAAGTACTCAGTTTAGCGAAAATAAAAAATAGAAGTTAGTGCAATGATTGTAACAAAGGAAAATATTCACTCTCTCTATTTCTCACTCTGTCATATGTGGCCACAAACACTCTTGCTTACCTAATCGGGTGTTGGTATCCCTTGAAAAATTACAATAGTCTGAACCTATACTGTCAGGTGGGTTGCCCAAATATGGCCACAGTCCAGCCTCTATATCGAATAATAATTACAAGGTGGACGCTAAATTTGGTGGTTTAATTTTCCTGGATGAATCATGTGTCACCGCAAAAAGTTACTGAAGCAAGACGTTCTCGGGACGTTCACAGTTGCAAAAGGAGAAAAGCAATTCCTGTATTGTCAAGCATCTGGTTGCTAAGTCAAATGTTACAATATGTAAAAACTGATAATGATGGTAAATCCTATCGGCTGGCTCTTATGGTGAGTGCCGATTTTGAAACAGCGTAGTTTTCTGGATCACTCCCTTGCTACGGCTGTCAAACGTCAGGAATATGCGTTCTTTCGTATGCCCAGTGGGCTGGAAAAATTGGACAAATAATTCCGGGTAATGGACCGTCCAGTTACGATTAATCTTACTGTTTCTATTTCTCACTCTGAATGAAGAAAGAGGACCGAATAGGTCCAAAAATCGAAGACCCAAAATAATAATAATGGTACTGGTAATGTTAGACCGTTGGTTGCTAGTTTTGATCAGGTGCTAGATAAGGAAGAAAAGAACATTTTAAAAAACTGAAAACTGCTACTATCCTATCCACCCGTAAGTTTTCCACTATGGCATGTCGGGAAAAAGGGTATGTGCCCTCTCCCGTTATTGCCCGCGAGAAATACACAGCGCACAAAGTCAGTTATTATTTACTTTATCCATACGCGCACTTTAACAAAAATCGCCTGTCACTACTGGCTATTTGTCGGCGTCTATTGTTTTGTCACATGACATTAACTCTAGTCACTTATTTAATTTCACACAATAAAATATAATGCGAATTCTATTCGGTCACTCATCCGTCACACTTAATAATCTCAGTCAGCTAAGCCGTATCTCCTTGTGTAAGAAAAATGGGGTGTTTGAAATAACATTACTCTGAACGACTGGCAAGAAATATCTATGCGTTAGGTTATTTCACTAGTTTTAAACGCTAGGGAATTATAGTGAATAAAAATTGTAAACCTAACACATTTTAACACTTAAGCACAATTTCTATTACCGCAAATCAGAAAATGAAATCCCCACGAGACAATTTAACTTTAACACATTTAGCGAAGAATGGTTCTAGTCTGGCGTGATTAGATTATCCAGGAATTTCTGAGCGACTCTAATAACTGAATTTGAGAGAGCGCGGTATACATATAGATCATGGTGTTATCATCACCAGAAGACGTTACAATTCACACCTTCTGTATAGTAGGGAAATCAGGAACTGCGTTTCCCGGATCAAAGGTTTCTTCGTTCATTCTACTCAGCGATGCTGACCGACATCAGATGATTTTGCCGTGCACGGGCTTCTCTTAGATTACGTCCCCTTGCGCAAATCAAACATTACCTTCCCCTGAAACGTGCGAACATCGAAGGTGTTCGGGAAAATATTATCGCCCCTTGTCTCTCTTCAAACAATCCGTTATTTCTACGCGCATCTGTCTAATGACTGATAATTGGCAAATCAGCTGGCGTGAGAAACTCAGGTAAACGAACGCGATTCGCTCCCTTGTTAAACTGGCAGGTTTGCAAAAGTTGGTAAACAACTCTGTTGTTATGTTCCAGAAAAAAGCGTGGATTCAAAGGTGAGTCATACAAACAGAAAATTGCGTGGTTTGGCTTAGCCAATGGTAGACACTAAATGGGAAAGCGAAGGCTGTCGGATTACTGTATCAATATTCCCATTCTACGTCACACCACCCATACGAAACAGTTTCACGTATATTACATGGATGTACTAAATTTCAAGGCTTATACCAGGAAAAGGCACAACAGGGTTGTAGACATTGTTTATGAGAAAGTGAAATTTATAAATCGTAATGACAATGACATGATAATAAATAAAGAAATAATAGTTAAACTATCTCTCTTCGGCAGCAGTGGAAATTCATTTAAATCACGCGCCGTAAAACCTGAAGTAACAATCATAATCCAAATGAGCAAAACCCATTTTTTTAGTAGAAGTAGCAATACCAGATGAGGTACATTTAGATAATTGTTACCAATTTATTGGAACCAAGCCAGAAGGAAGACAGCCGATAGGATAGTCTGGCGCTCTCTCTTCCAAACCTCTACACCTCACGGTAGAAGGGGAACGACTAAGTAAGTTACCAATCTATTTTATCTAATCAATATGTGTCAATATGTTTAAAGGACAGTAACGATTATGTTATGTATGTAATGTAATTGTGTGTCTTGTCCTTGGTTCAGCACGATATTCTTCTGAACTTTACTCGCTTGTCTCCTTTTGCGTGAAATCTTAACACGCTCGTATCATGGTTGTTTTTCGCGTATCCGCCCTCCCCCCCCCCCCCCTTCCCCCCCCCCCCCCCCCTTCCCCACATATATGTACTTACACTAATGTCTCTCTATTGTCAATTTTAATTGCTCACTGTTACATAAATTGCTATCTCGTGCCTATTCCCTCGTTGTCCACTCTCACTCTAATGTGTACACTCTCCTTGTTCACCTCAACCTAAATATAAGTCGCACTTTGTTTACCTTCACATTTCTGTATCTGTCTACACACTCATATTAATCCATCTTGCCTACATTAGAAAAAGTTTGTTTACCTTCACATTACTGTATCTGTCTACAATCTCACATTAAGCCGTCTTGTTTACATTAAATAAGTCTGTCTCTTGTCAACTGTCACATTAAGCCGTCTTGTCTACATTAAATAAGTCTGTCTCTTGTCAACTGTCAGATTAAGCCGTCTTGTCTACATTAAATAAGTCTGTCTCTTGTCCACTGTCACATTAAGCCGTCTTGTCTACATTAAATAAGTCTGTCTCTTGTCCACTGTCACATTAAGCCGTCTTACTTACTTACTTAGTCGTTCCCCTTCTACTGTGAGGTGTAGAGGTTTGGAAGAGAGAGCGCCAGACTATCCTATCGGCTGTCTTCCTCCTGGCCTGGTTCCATTCTAGTCCTCGGTCCTTCAAAGATTGTCTAACGTTGTCCTCCCAGCGGACTCTGGGTCGTCCTTGGGGTCTGGATCCCTGGCTCTTTGTTTCCCATGCTTGTCGTGGTATCCGATCTTCTCCCATTCTGCAGACATGGCCAAACCATCTTAATTGGGACTGTTCTACTTGGGTCTGCAGGGGGTAGGATTTAAGGCCTTGACGTATCGTCTGGTTGCGTACCATGTCTCTTCCCGTTACTTCAACCACCTTCCCCAGACACCTCCTTTCTGAGGTTCGGATCTGGCTTTTATGGGTTGTAGTCATTGCCCATGACCCCTATCCATATGTCAAGACTGGGACATAGGTGGAGCGGTATACAGCCATCTTCGTTTTCTTACCAACCTCTCTCGTGTTGAGGAATCCTCGACCCATGGCCCGAAAAAGTCTCCCAGCCGCTGCTTTTCGAGTGGCCAACTCTTCTTTGATGCCTCCCTTTCGGTCTATAATAGCTCCGAGGTATTTAAAGTGGTCGACCTGCTCCAGGACCTGTTCTCCCAGCTTAATCTGATGTCTTCTTTCCTCTCGTGACATCACCATGGATTTTTTTTTAGAGCTGCTTATGACCATCCCTCTCTTCTCCAGCTCTTCCTTCCAGACTTGCAGGTTGGATTGGAGATGTGCCTCTGATTTAGCAATCAGGGCAACATCATCAGCAAATGCCAGCTCCGAAATATAGACCTGTCTCATCTTCCAGTACCCCACTGAATACTTTCTTGTTCTCTCCTTACATGCCTTGATGACATCATCCATAAGGAGTATGAAGAGGTAAGGTGATAGGATATCACCTTGTCTTACACCAGTGGTGGTCCTGAACTCTTCTGACTTATGGTTTGCTGTCCTCACATAATTTCTGCAAGACTTGTAGAAGCTCTGTATAGCATGAATCAGAGGTGCTGGAATATTCTTCCTTGCCAAACAGTCCCAAAGTTTGCTCCAGGGGACCCTGTCAAATGCCTTTGCCAGATCTACGAAACAAAGATGCATCTCACTCTTATACTCAAGGGCCTTTTCACTCAGCTGTCTGAGTGTGAAGATTAGGTCTTGAGTACTTCGGTTTGCTGGGAATCCGCACTGGACCTCATCCAATTGTGGCTCAGGTAGGCGTCGGAGTCTCTGCTCTAGGATTCTAGAGTAGATGTTACCAGGGACACTGAGAAGGGATATGTCTCTATGGTTTCAACACTGTCGATTGTCACCCTTTTTGAAAATTGGTGTTATGATGGCAATCTCCCAATCCTTTGGTATGGTCTTGTTGTACCACGCTGTCTGTAAAACCCTTAAGAGTAATAGGTCACCTGATGCTCCCATTAACTTAACCATTTCTGGTGTTATACCATCATGCCCTGCTGCTTTGCCCATCTTGATTTTCTCCAGTGCTGCCTTCAGTTCTTCCATCTTTATGTCATCTTCACCATCATTGGTTTTCTCTTCTGTGCTAGTGTTTATCATTTCTGATGCTTCACCATGCTCACCATCCAGGAGTTCTGAGAAATATTCTTTCCATCTTTCCATTACTTCTCTCGGGGCAGTAAGCAATTTGCCTTGCTTGTCCTTTATAAATTTGAGAGGGCATTGTTTTCCCTTCCTCGTGTTCTTTAGGGTCTTATAGAACAATTTCTGGTTTTCTTGTGCATCCTTTTCTAGCTTTTCTCCAAATTCTTCCCAGGACTTCTGTTTTGCTGCTAGCACTTTGTTCTTTGCTTCTGTTCTGAGTGTCACATATTCTCTATATTTTTCCATTTGTCCTGTTGTGTTTTTAGCTCCTAAGTATTGTTTCCATGCCATTTTCTTCTCTCTTATTTTCTCTTAGACTTCCTCTGTCCACCAAGGTGTCCTATTTCTCTTGTTCCCAAGTCTGACTTCACCGCATGCTTCTGCAGCAGCTGTCTTTATGATATCCTTGAATTTAATCCAGAGGGTTTCCAAGTCATCAGGTCGTTCTTCTGTGTTGCTCACCGCTGCAGCAATAAGCCCCTGATTAAGCCGTCTTGTCTACATTAAATAAGTCTGTCTCTTGTCCACTGTCACATTAAGCCGTCTTGTCTACATTAAATAAGTCTGTCTCTTGTCAACTGTCACATTAAGCCGTCTTGTCTACATTAAATAAGTCTCTCTCTTGTCCGCTGTCACATTAAGCCGTCTTGTCCACTGTCACATTAAGCCGTCTTGTCTACATTAAATAAGTCTGTCTCTTGTCCACTGTCACAATAAGCCGTCTTGTCTACATTAAATAAGTCTGTCTCTTGTCAACTGTCACATTAAGCCGTCTTGTCTACATTAAATAAGTCTGTCTCTTGTCCACTGTCACATTAAGCCGTCTTGTCTACATTAAATAAGTCTGTCTCTTGTCCACTGTCACATTAAGCCGTCTTGTCTACATTAAATAAGTCTGTCTCTTGTCCACTGTCACATTAAGCCGTCTTGTCTACATTAAATAAGTCTGTCTCTTGTCAACTGTCACATTAAGCCGTCTTGTCTACATTAAATAAGTCTGTCTCTTGTCAACTGTCACATTAAGCCGTCTTGTCTACATTAAATAAGTCTGTCTCTTGTCAACTGTCACATTAAGCCGTCTTGTCTACATTAAATAAGTCTGTCTCTTGTCCACTGTCACATTAAGCCGTCTTGTCTACATTAAATAAGTCTGTCTCTTGTCAACTGTCACATTAAGCCGTCTTGTCTACATTAAATAAGTCTGTCTCTTGTCAACTGTCACATTAAGCCGTCTTGTCTACATTAAATAAGTCTGTCTCTTGTCCGCTGTCACATTAAGCCGTTTTGTCTACATTAAATAAGTCTGTCTCTTGTCAACTGTCACATTAAGCCGTCTTGTCTACATTAAATAAGTCTGTCTCTTGTCCGCTGTCACATTAAGCCGTCTCGTCTACATTAAATAAATCTGTCTCTTGTCAACTGTCACATTAAGCCGTCTTGTCTACATTAAATAAGTCTGTCTCTTGTGCACTGTCACATTAAGCCGTCTTGTCTACATTAAATAAGTCTGTCTCTTGTCAACTGTCACATTAAGCCGCCTTGTCTACATTAAATAAGTCTGTCTCTTGTCAACTGTGACATTAAGCCGTCTTGTCTACATTAAATAAGTCTGTCTCTTGTCAACTGTCACATTAAGCCGTCTTGTCTACATTAAATAAGTCTGTCTCTTGTCAACTGTCACATTAAGCCGTCTTGTCTACATTAAATAAGTCTGTCTCTTGTCAACTGTCACATTAAGCCGTCTTGTCTACATTAAATAAGTCTGTCTCTTGTCAACTGTCACATTAAGCCGTCTTGTCTACATTAAATAAGTCTGTCTCTTGTCCGCTGTCACATTAAGCCGTTTTGTCTACATTAAATAAGTCTGTCTCTTGTCAACTGTCACATTAAGCCGTCTTGTCTACATTAAATAAGTCTGTCTCTTGTCCGCTGTCACATTAAGCCGTCTCGTCTACATTAAATAAGTCTGTCTCTTGTCAACTGTCACATTAAGCCGTCTTGTCTACATTAAATAAGTCTGTCTCTTGTGCACTGTCACATTAAGCCGTCTTGTCTACATTAAATAAGTCTGTCTCTTGTCAACTGTCACATTAAGCCGCCTTGTCTACATTAAATAAGTCTGTCTCTTGTCAACTGTGACATTAAGCCGTCTTGTCTACATTAAATAAGTCTGTCTCTTGTCAACTGTCACATTAAGCCGTCTTGTCTACATTAAATAAGTCTGTCTCTTGTCAACTGTCACATTAAGCCGTCTTGTCTACATTAAATAAGTCTGTCTCTTGTCAACTGTCACATTAAGATCTATCGTGTCCCACTCTTTCATTAAAACCTCTCTTGTTCTGTATCACATTAGCACAAACGGTGTTCAGTCTGACCTTAACAAATGTGTGCCCACTCTAATACTTGACTTTCTCGTGTATGCTGTCACAATAAAGTTTCACTTGTTGCTGTTATCAACTGTCACATTAATATATCTCCTGTGCACTCTGGCAATAATGACTGTCTCTTGACCATTCTAAACATTAATTACTTTGTCATTAGCATTATCATATTGGAGTTGTAATATTACAATTTTGTTCCCATTTTCATCTGCTCCTGTCACATAAACCAATAGACACAAATACATTTAACAAATTTATGTATCAACATTTCTAGATACCAGGGCATTATAAGCAGTGATGTCTCCCAGCAACACAGGTGAAACACACGGATCATTTTTTAGGACAATAATAAACATATCAGATACTGCCTCAGTGTAATGAAAGGCAGGCACTAATCTAAGCCCACAGATTTAATATTGTCACTAAAAGGTGGTATATTTACATCTGTCCATAAACATTTTTTTTTTATTAAAAGGAAAGATAAGAAAATTATATCTGTCACCTGAAATAGAAACCTGCATATCTACTTATATACACGTATCTACATATCTACATATGTACACGTATCTACATATCTACACGTATCGGCATATCTACATATATACACGTATCTACATATATACGCGTATCTACATATCTACATATATACACGTATCTTCATATCTACATATTTACACGTATCTACATATCTACATATATACACATATCTACGTATATACACGTATCTACATATATACACGTATCTACATATCTACATATATATACGTATCTACATATATACACATATCTACATATAAACACATATCTACATATATACATATATCTACATATATACACATATCTACATATCTACACATATCTACATATACACACATATCTACATATATACACGTATCTACATATCTACATATATACACGTATCTAAATATCTACATATATACACATATCTACATATCTACATATATACACATATCTACATATCTACACATATCTATATATATACACGTATCTACATATATACACGTATCTACATATCTCCATATATACACGTATCAATATTTTACATGTCCCATTGGAGTTCTACAGCAACTTGCCAAGAAATTAATTGTGTGTGTGTTTTAACTACCAGCGTAATTGTTCTATTCTGTCACTCGCTGTGCCTGTCGTGAAATATTCTAATCCACATATATAAATTATCAAGTAAATATAAAGCCTAATAAATACATATAATAAAGAAAGGAAGAAGAATGGTAAAGAACAGTGCTGTCACAATGACAGTACTCGAAATCCCCTTTGTTTTATGCTTCGTCTGCAAATTGTAACGTTTCCACGTTAAATATAACCCACTGCATAAATACAAGCGTTTCCACAACACATTAAAACGGGTATTGCATTTCTGAGAAAAACATTGAGAGGTACACTGCGTAATGACCTAAATTAATCCTAACATTAATTATACTGCGTTACCAAAACGAACGAACAGATGGACTCAAATAGAAAGAAGGGAGGGCTGAAAATCAGGAACGCATGCAAAATTGAACACGCGTCTCGCTATTAATGCCACCCCAACAAGCGTAACGCGATACACACTTACTACTATCACGCGTGTAAGGCCACATGCACTAACTTTTTCGGACGGACAGTGATAAAAACAATAACCTTCCCAGAGTTAGGTTTTAAAAAACCTGGAAAACGCTTATTAGAAAAGATAACATTAGATGGGTTTACGTTTGAAAACATTACAGTACCCAGACAGCACATCTTCGAAACAGGAGGTAGAAGAAATTGCATATTTTGAACGCAGCCACTTAGCTCTTTTAAATTTGTATATTTGGGTTCCTTAGGGCTTGATGACAAAGAATATGTTAAGTGTTATGCAAATAGTCTAGGAATTAACAAGTTATAGCCAAAATAAAATGATGGTGCTGTCAGACAACACCCAAAATCAGAATCGCTCAGTGGTAGATTTTTTAAACCACCATTGTACGGGAAATGGGCCACAAGTTACATTTGAACTGATTGGCTGGAATGATATGTAAGACTAAACACGATTAGTCGGACTATAAATGCTACCCTTGGTTGTTAGGGGAGACGTAGGAAGGTAAAATTTTTTCAAACACTTGTCGAAACGTGGCTCCATTGGCCAGACTCGCTGATATAATCACTTAGGAGCGTTAGTTCGAGACCACTAGTTCAAATAAGCTTGATAAAGCAACAGTGCGTTGAAGCCAGCTCATATTTTTGCTAAATAAAAGCCTGGAACATAAGCAGATGGGAATTTGTGCCAGTATTTGTGCCAGAATTCATTGCTAGTCAACGTATCTGTGTTTATTCTATGAATTGTGGTAAGCTTGAAACATTCAGTACCTTTTAATGAAAATTGAATGTGAATTGTTAATTTATGCCTGTATATATGTGTAGTTCAGTAGCAAACATGATGTAAAGCCTATAATGCTCCAGCCTGAACAGAAGGTGTCGGAGGAAAGTAAAAACGGCATGGAATGGCCAAACAGTACACTGACACCTAGATGATTGACTAGAAAGAAATAATGCTGGAAGTGCAGAGGCGTAGTAACCATTAAGGAGGTTAATACTGGTATAAAGTATTTCAGATGAAGCTGACAGTTGGCCTAACGCTCTGAACTCAATGTTTGTGATGTATTGTGCTCAGTGTAGAACTAGAGTATCAATTAGTTATGAAGTAGAAGGTACATCCTTCTTGTTTACAGGGACTGTGGTCTTGACGTTATTGAGCAGCACCTGGTCAGAGCTTTGCTGAATCCAGAGTCGGACAGCATACTCCTTGGTCCATTTAGCTATCAGTGAGGTGTCTCCAGAGCATAGGGGAGAAATCGAGCAGAGGAGTCTGTTCCTACCGCCATCACGCAAGATAAGCTGATGTGACCAGCTGAGCTCAACATTATGTACCCCCATCTTAAAATGACATTGTAAAAATAACATTAAGAGGGGAATTAAATTGTTTTAATATCAGGAACTGAGAACATCTCCAATACTAGTTCCAATAAAGACAAACTATTGAAGTCATGATGACAAATACCAACAGAGCTTGAACAAAACAAAACCAGTATTACCTCATATTAACACTACACAACTGACACACATAGGATACCAGTAATAATATATGTCACTACCAGATTCACATTGATAAATTCTGTACTTATAACTTGTAATTAAAATTGATTGTGATTCCTGGTTCCCTTTGTATTTGAATCAGGACACATATTCATTCATGACAGCAATGAATACATATTGTTATTTGAAAAGTTATCAGTGACTCCTTTAAGATATCCTTGTAGAGTGTTTTATGTATGTGAGTGTCACAGTGTTGTCAAGTGTAGTGGAATAAATTAAATTGTTGATCTGTCTGTTGTTGTTTTGACTTACACTTCATCATACACATACCCTAGACATATAACGTAGTCATCACACTATTCCAGAATAATTCTGACTGAGGTGTACATATGTGGCAGCAAGTAAGGTTATATATAATACACTACTCTTATTAGATATATATACCTTCACAGCTGATCTCAGTCAGTACACTAAGTCCCCTATAAATATTTATAACATCCCACTTCACCACATATATTGGGGTCTCGCTCGTCCGGGATTTTGAATCTTTCCCTATTACAAATATTGGGGGTAATTCACTTCAGGGAATATAAGAATTAAAAGGTATCCTTGGGTGGAATTAAATAAGGTTGAGCTCACGGTGTCTGTGTTGTCCATTAGATATATATTTAGAGATTGAATTGTTGGTTAGACATTGTATAAACTTACCTGATAGACAATGGCGGACCTGGCCAAGTTTCGATCTGCTGCTGTTCAGACTGCAAAAGAGTTAGGATTAGATGGGCAAGTTATGGTTGCCTATGTCACTACGGAATGTGACAAATTTATTGAACGCGAAGAAAGAAGGTTTGAAGCCGAAAGAAAGTTAGAGGCTGAAAGGGAAATTAAGAAGTTACAATTTGAGGCTGAGGCTGAGACTAAGAGGTTGCAGGCTGAGGCTGAGACTAAGAGGTTGCAGATTGAGGCTGAGGCTAAGAAATTGGAAGCAGAAAGGGAAGAGAAGAAATTAGCTGCAGAAAGGGAAGAGAAGAAATTAGCTGCAGAAAGGGAAGCAGAAGAAAGAAGATTGGCTGCAGAAAGGGAAGAGAAGAAATTAGCTGCAGAAAGGGAAGCAGAAGAAAGAAGATTGACTGCAGAAAGGGAAGAGAAGAAATTAGCTGCAGAAAGGGAAGCAGAAGATAAAAGATTACAAAGGGAACATGAGTTACGACTAAGGGAGTTTGAGTTTCAAGGCCATGCTCCTGAAAATGGTGCCAGTCCCTTTGCCTCTGATGCCACTGCTAGCCAAGGAGCCTCAACCTCAGCTATGAATTTTCATTTAGATCATTTTGTTGAGAAAGACGATGATATAGAGAGCTATCTAAATAGGTATGAACTATTAGCTACCACGTATGGGTTAGAGAGAGAAAGAGGTGGAGCTTAAAGTTATCTCAAGGACTTCGTGGGGCAGCTTATGAAGTTTTTGCAAAAAATGAGCAGAGGTGATCAGGAAAATTATGACATGCTAAAGCAGGCTCTTTTGTTAAGATATGAAAAGAATGCAGAATTTTATAGGAAAAAATTTAGGAATGCTAAACTACTGTCAGGTGAAACCTATCACCAGTTCTCTGCACGAATAGAGACATACTTGGAGAAATGGACTTCTCTGGGGAAAACCCAAGATCTTAAGGAAATGGTCCTTATAGAGCAATTAAGAGAGTCCATGGCTCCAGACCTGAGAAAGTTTCTCATGGAACAAGGTGCAGAGAGGCTGGGTGAGTTGCTAAATGTTGCTGAAAGGTATCAAGCAGCTCAAGCAGAGGTAACAGGTAATAAAAAGAAACAAGTGGATAACTTTAGGGCACCACAGAACTTTAATAAATTTGATCCTAGGGATCAAAACAAAGGTAAGCACCAATTTGATAGGCCACGGTATGAAAATAAAAATAAATTCCCACAATTCGATGAAAGGAAATATGATGAAAGAAAATCTTTCAACCAAGGAAAAAGGTGGTGTAAGAATTGTCAGATGGACAATCATGACACTGACCGTTGCAGAAGGAAACCTGTGTATATGGCAACCCTTCAGGTCAGGTCGACCTCAAGACAGGAGGAGGATATTATGTTGGATACCACTCCAGAAGAGATGAGGAAGGCACAGGCTGGGGATAAAACACTCAAGCCTTGTTTCAGAAAATTGTCAACTTGTCATACAACTCCAGGCAAGGGAGATTTTTACATGAAAAACAAGTTGATGTATAGGAAGACTGGAGCTAGATCCAAAGGTCAGGGACAACTGGTACTTCCTAAAAGATATAGGGCAGACTTAATAAGGAGCCTACATGTGAAACCAGATGGGGACCATGAGAAGATAGGTACCATCATTCAAAAGGTGGCTCACAATTATTATTGGCCCAAAGCAAGATGGGACATTGAGAATTTTGTAGAAAGGTGTAGCATAGCACATGAGGGAACACCCACAAGTGGGAACATGGATCAGGACCTGGACACGCCACGGGGCAAAATTAGGCCTGATAATAAAAAGAAAAATAGATTTGATAAAGTGGACCAAATGGAATGGGAAGCCCCTTTTCACGGACAAGCTTCACTTAACTGTTTTACAATGGCCACTATGCGGAGAGTGCAAAAAGATGTCTTACCCCAGGATAAGCCGACAATCCCTCAATCGGACTTAAACAAACTGGAGGAAGAGGATGTAGAGAGGAAATCTCTCATCAAGAATTTTAAGTGGGGAGAAAGCCCCAGGAAAAGAATTGGTAGCGGTCGTTTTGTGAATGATAATTCTGGGGAGAAAAATCATCACTATAGAGCTTCGAGTGGAAGAGACCATACCGGTGCATGGACAAATAGGTCCACAAAAATAAAGGTCCACATGTAGCTTTGTTAAGAACGTGGACTGATGAAAAGGCAGAGGAAAACATTACATCTTCATACCAATATGTGAATGAGCTGACCACTCGTTTAAAAACTGGCTGGAAACTTGCCAATGAAAATTTGAAACAAGCCAGGAAGAAACATGCTGCCTATTATAACAGGAAGGCGAAAGACAGAGATTTGGCTGTGGGAGAGAAGGTACTGCTTCTTCTCCCCGGAAGTCAGAATAAGTTACAAATTGGATGGCAAGGTCCATATACAGTTCTAGAGAAGGTGTCTAGAACAAATTATAAGATAGATAAGAAAGGGAAAGAAAAAATCTATCATGTGAATCTCCTGAAGAAATATTTGGAAAGAGAACATCAGGAAGAGACACACTTGTTGACCTTGTCCATCGCCATGGAGATGAAAAAGGAACCACTTTCATCATTTGAATATCCATTACACCCCTGTGAGACAGCAGCACAGGTGAAAATCAGTACACATGTAACGAAAACTCAGAAAGAGAGAGTGCAACAGGTTCTAAATAATCATGCAGAGGCGTTAACAGACCGACCAGGGCATACAAACCTATTGGAATATGATATGAAACTGATAGACCCCACACCTGTTTGTATGAAACCCTATTCGATTCCGTTTGCTAAGGAGAAAGCTTTGAAGGAAGAGATAGACTATCTATTGAAGGAAGGAATTATTTCAAACAGTGAATCTTCGTATAGTTCCGGTGTTGTACTCTTAAGGAAGCCCTCTGGAGAACATAGACTCTGTATAGATTACAGGAGACTGAATGCTATTACAGAAGGACAGGTGGATCCATTGCCGGATACAAATCAGCTGTTTGCCAGACTAAATAAAGCTAAATATTTCTCAAAAGTGGATCTGAGTAAAGGATAATATCAGATTCCAGTAAAACCTGAGATCAGACAAAATTGTTGGATGTAAACATTTCGGAGGAACGTAATGAATCCCTGAGTTGCCTCTTTGATTGAGGATATTCCGAATGTTTCATACAGGATAATAAGAAGATTATGGGATCCACTACGAAAACTCTGCTATCACCAGGTATATGTTATCTCCTCATAACGTACATTTTGAGGGAAATATAATGTTCTCTGGACATGTCATTGCGCAGACTCAGAGAAGAGAAATGGTGAATACGGGTTGCGAAGCAGCATTAAGACAAGCACTCACACTTGCGGCTGTCCAGTAACATAACCGAAATATATTATTGGTTGTAGAAGTCTGAGGCAGATTTCATGAGTAGTGCCTACTCTGAATGGACCCAACTACATAAAACTATGATAGCACCACAGCAGAGTAAAGTCAAGTTGACTTACATTTATCTATGTGTATATAGAATAAAGGACTGACATGGAATGTCTGTTTTAAGAGGGGAGGTGTCGTGAAATATTCTAATCCACATATATAAATTATCAAGTAAATATAAAGCCTAATAAATACATATAATAAAGAAAGGAAGAAGAATGGTAAAGAACAGTGCTGTCACAATGACAGTACTCGAAATCCCCTTTGTTTTATGCTTCGTCTGCAAATTGTAACGTTTCCACGTTAAATATAAGCCACTGCATAAATACAAGCGTTTCCACAACACATTAAAACGGGTATTGCATTTCTGAGAAAAACATTGAGAGGTACACTGCGTAATGACCTAAATTAATCCTAACATTAATTATACTGCGTTACCAAAACGAACGAACAGATGGACTCAAATAGAAAGAAGGGAGGGCTGTTAGTTAGAGACCATTAGTTCAAATAAGCTTGATAAAGCAACAGTGCGTTGAAGCCAGCTCATATTTTTGCTAAATAAAAGCCTGGAACATAAGCAGATGGGAATTTGTGCCAGTATTTGTGCCAGAATTCATTGCTAGTCAACGTATCTGTGTTTATTCTATGAATTGTGGTAAGCTTGAAACATTCAGTACCTTTTAATGAAAATTGAATGTGAATTGTTAATTTATGCCTGTATATATGTGTAGTTCAGTAGCAAACATGATGTAAAGCCTATAATGCTCCAGCCTGAACAGAAGGTGTCGGAGGAAAGTAAAACGGCATAGAATGGCCAAACAGTACACTGACACCTAGATGATTGACTAGAAAGAAATAATGCTGGAAGTGCAGAGGCGTAGTAACCATTAAGGAGGTTAATACTGGTATAAAGTATTTCAGATGAAGCTGACAGTTGGCCTAACGCTCTGAACTCAATGTTTGTGATGTATTGTGCTCATTGTAGAACTAGAGTATCAATTAGTTATGAAGTAGAAGGTACATCCTTCTTGTTTACAGGGACTGTGGTCTTGACGTTATTGAGCAGCACCTGGTCAGAGCTTTGCTGAATCCAGAGTCGGACAGCATACTCCTTGGTCCATTTAGCTATCAGTGAGGTGTCTCCAGAGCATAGGGGAGAAATCGAGCAGAGGAGTCTGTTCCTACCGCCATCACGCAAGATAAGCTGATGTGACCAGCTGAGCTCAACATTATGTACCCCCATCTTAAAATGACATTGTAAAAATAACATTAAGAGGGGAATTAAATTGTTTTAATATCAGGAACTGAGAACATCTCCAATACTAGTTCCAATAAAGACAAACTATTGAAGTCATGATGACAAATACCAACAGAGCTTGAACAAAACAAAACCAGTATTACCTCATATTAACACTACACAACTGACACACATAGGATACCAGTAATAATATATGTCACTACCAGATTCATATTGATAAATTCTGTACTTATAACTTGTAATTAAAATTGATTGTGATTCCTGGTTCCCTTTGTATTTGAATCAGGACACATATTCATTCATGACAGCAATGAATACATATTGTTATTTGAAAAGTTATCAGTGACTCCTTTAAGATATCCTTGTAGAGTGTTTTATGTATGTGAGTGTCACAGTGTTGTCAAGTGTAGTGGAATAAATTAAATTGTTGATCTGTCTGTTGTTGTTTTGACTTACACTTCATCATACACATACCCTAGACATATAACGTAGTCATCACACTATTCCAGAATAATTCTGACTGAGGTGTACATATGTGGCAGCAAGTATGGTTATATATAATACACTACTCTTATTAGATATATATACCTTTGTCGTAGATTTCCGATAGGAGAATTAAGACTAGGTTTGGTCCCTTCTGAATAGGTTTGAATAGGTGATAGACTCAGTGAGAGTTAGTGAAAGGTAATAGAATTTCCACACACGTGAGATGATAGATTTTGATATAGTGGCTGTCTCTGAAAGCGAAAAGAATTCTTCTCTCTCTCACCTATCTTCTACAACAGTTGTTACAGCGTCAGACAGACTACACCAATATACATATTACGTATATTTCTATCACTCACAGGCACGCACATACACGTGACGACAGGTAAACACACAGACGTGGGAAAACTATAACAATGATATATATATTATCTAGAACGAGCTGACCAAACACGATTATTAAGTTCAAGAGCGATTTTATTATCAGGAAAAATCGGCTCACAACATCAAAGAAAGTACATCAAGGAAAATACATATACACATAGTCATAAAAAATCAAGGAAATGTTGCAAGGATGATAGCCCCGTTATAGTGTTAACTCTAGGTTTAGCCCGGCCCCGTTAAGAGAACAGATGATGGCGCCAGAGTCACAGATACATAGGGTTGAGTCTAAGAGTTTTTCTTTGTTTTATCTCGTAATTATATGCACAGAGTTTGAAAAAAAAACTCTGATTTAACCTAAGACAAAAACACAAGAACTCTAGCCTTAGCAACAAATTATGCAGATTGAAAAAAAAAATTAGGACAGCAACAGGGTGTCATAGATATAATAGTGAAAATATCACTCAGACCAGCGTACACTCATTCATTCCGCCATGGCTTCTCATTCAGGTACTCACGACTTTGGAGAAAACCCACGTGTCTTTCGTTAAATATAGTATTTCTGTCTAACTTGACGTCAGTCTATTTCTTCACAAGTATGGAAACTACTACTAGGTGCTGGTAAAGTTAGGGTCACCCCAAAACTTTCACTGTGTGGAGGAAAAATAACACATATAATATAATAAACAGAATCTGTACTGGTTAAAACTTACATTTAAACTTGCAAGCAGAGAGCTTTGCTTATCATTTAAACTTCCCGTGACGTAAGTTATATTTAAAAATCAGCATTCCTCATAAATTAGGAACACGTGCGTATCCCGTCATCATTCATGAGGCTCGATTCTAGAGTTTATAGTTAGTTTAGAAAAATACACTCGACTGAGTATTAGCAGTTAAATTAAATTTATAAATAGCTACAATTGCCGTTATAAGCTAGAAATATTAATTTTTTCTCTGCTTTCCACTGAATGCTTCCCTAGAAAATATAATAGCCTACCACTTTATTTCTCTTCTGCGCTAAAGAAATAGATTAAAATGAATTAAGCGATTTAACACTTTAACACTCACAAAATCTATATATCTATCATATTAATTACCTCAACCACAGAATTACAGGTAGTCGCACAACTTAAGAATAAAAATGCTGAAAATATTTCTGGAAGTCTAGAAGTTCGACAAATTGCCGAAACAAACTGAGATCTTCGCTAACAGCTATTCTGTTTTCGAGCGACCTATCTACTGTGGAGTCTATGAGCGAGAATGAAATTAAAGTTTCAAACTTGGCCAATATCTTAAAATCAGACAAAGGGCCCAAACTTATTTCGCCAAGCGAAATTATCTCCCCTACTCCCAACATTTACGTCCGCTTAACGCGTGTCGTAACTGTCACCTACTGACCACGATGTACGCGTGTCAGTTTCAAATCCCAGACGGCCTGACTCCATTGTAGGGCAGTTTTCACACTACAGCTGACCATGGCCCAAGTGAGCGCCGTGTCAGTTTGGGATTTTCAGACAAATGTCTGGATACTGACCGGTGCAGATGTAAAGTATCACACCCCACCGGGACTTATGCCGAGAAAGGACTCGCGCGCTCGGTGAGAATGTAGACGATTTGCTACGTCCTATGTTCAGCGAACCGACTTATCACGCCTTCTGACGCCCTGCAGCCCTGACATCTACGTAATATCGTCCTAGCGCGATTCTCAGTTTTAGAGAAAGGAAAACAGGTAAAGTTTGCGAATTATATGAAAATAATATTCGCAAAACGAATGGATGAAAAAATATACAGGAAAAAAAAAAAAAAAAAGAAATACAGAGATAATAAAAGAGAGAGTTCGAGAGAAAGAATAGGAAAAAGATGTAGGAAATTAAATGAATACATTTTCTCCAAACTTGACTGAATTCTCATAACAGCTACATTGCTTCCTAAATGTTTGACAGAGAAATCTGTATGAAAAAGTCACCATCTCCATTGTTTATTCTCCTAATGGTCCAATCATAATCGACGCCTCTACCTAAAACAGTCGAGAGTTCTTGGCCGAGGCAGTACCCCCCCGCATGAAACGTTGGCGAGGCTACACAGTCCTCTGGTGTACGCAATTGTAATTTACTGCTCTTTTTCAGACTTACAGTCTCCTAAACATGTAAGCTCTGTTGCAAAATGTATTCCTGCAACACGCTAGGTCGCGCAAGACAATAAATGCACTCTTTCTTTCTCATCGAAAATCTGTGGGATATCTAAACAGCAATCTAACGCTCACGTTCTTCGAACTTTTCGACCAGCACTGGGCAAAAATTGCAGACAGAAAGTGGTCATTAGCCACTAACATAATTAATGGCGAGGTTGATTCTGAAGACAACAGGTTGACATCATTCTCATGAAAAATAGTCTATACCGGTGAAGACTGGTCATTCAGTGAAGTACTGACTCGCCTGGCTAATAGGAGACGATGGAGGAACAATAGAACATGGGTATAGGAAGAGAGTTCCGCCTCATTTCGGGCGTAGTAACTGGAAATCTGCACATCCGGAAAGTGTTTTGAAGAAAATGAGGTAAAACGCAGATAATATTAATAGAAAGAAGAATGAGAGAAGAAAAATAGACTATCGAAAACAAGATAATAATAAACAGAAGGAAAAGAATGCAGGAAATAAGAAAAAAATTAGATTATCGGAATAATATTTGTCACAGTATATCTTTTGTACGCGCTATATGTTCATCGTGTGTTAATCACCATTATGTGAGAAATTTGCATTGAAAATATCAAATTTTAGATACATATTGCACGAAAAGTACATTCCTAGTAGCCCACATTTTCAGGTATGTTTATTTTCACTAAACCACAATTGGATGATTTTTAAATAAATTTTTAACGTATGTCAGGTAAGTGTATTTTAAACCTAATTATATATTGTAAAATATACAAATTTGGTATATTTGTATGCTATAATGCTTCTACTGCATGGATTTTAATTTTTCGGTACCGAATTTCTTTCCCTGAAGCAAACAGAATTCAAGTTTTTCAAACATAGTTTCATGTGTATACATAATTTTTGACTGGCTAATATTTATTAACCATGGGGTTCCTTTGATGTGTCATCGAAATAATAACCGTGACTGGAGGTATTTCCAGTAGAGTGGTAGTACCTCCTTATTACGCAAATAAAGTCCGGTAAGACGATCACAGTATTCATGGTTTCTCCAGTGCGAGCTTACATAAAATTTGGTAAGAAGAAGTCCCTTAAATCTTTCCATTGTCCCAATCGCTTGTGGATGATAAAATTGCGGACGAGAGTATTTTCAAAAATCCTAAAAACTTCCTCCATCTGTTTCCCCTCTGAAACACTGTGGAACCATAGTCAGTTAAATATCTGATAAGGGTATCCAATCTTGTAATATGAAAGCAAAAGCCCTCCTACATGAACTAGATCTGCTGAGGTAGAGCAAATCGCTTCCCCCCCACATAGTACATGTCCTACCAGAGAAGGATGCATTTTTTTTCGGAAACTGACGAAAGCGCTACAAGTCCTGCTGAAATGAAAATTTTAATGAAAAGTAAAGCTGCAAGTATGAACCCAGACCATGGAATCAATAAGGAAAATACCAGAGAAGATTCTAATAGCAGGGGGATACTGAGGTGCGTAATTTGTGTAAAAGTGTCATTCTCTCCCGTTTTTTTGCTTAATTTTCCTCAAAACCTCATTTATTTTTAACAACAAATGTGGCATGATGCCCATGATTTTACAAAAAACTGTTTTTTAGTGATAACAGCAGTTAATTTTTGGGCCACATGATGTATACCTAATGCTCATTAAAAAAACTAAAATAAAGGATTTATGTTAAACAAACTAACAAAACTGTTAAGCAATAGCAAAGATACGCCCCATAAAAAATTTCAACTTTTTTTCCCGATTGGAATGTTAAAATCCGAAAAAACACAGATCATCAACCAAACAACATTATTTTAGTATACAAACAATATCATAAATTAACAAACTGACACAGCCAATTTTCAGAACTCAAGTTATACTCACATTTGAGATATGTGGGCATCCAAATACCAAATAACCACCAAAAAAGCTAAAATTTACCTTTTATTTTTCACTGTTTTTTCCGCCTAGTTGCAAGTTTTTAGTATATACCTCAAATGTTTTTTTTTTTTCAGTCCTTTTGCTTGTATAAATGACCAGATATAGATATTAACTTATAATTCTGTGTTTTTCATTTTTGGGGTTTAACCTCCCCTTAATCCTGGTTCCCATGAAACTGGATTGTATGTGTTATAAGTGCCCTTGCGTGTTTGTGAGTGAATGCTGAATGTGTGTAATGTGTCCACGGCTGGTTGCCAGCGATCTTTGAGTTTTCCCTTGACCGCGCTATTTAAAGCTATCGTGACAGAGGTCACGTGTCAACTTCCAAGGGTAACAAAATGTGGCCGGTGTTTACTTTTGATAGTACATAATTAATACTTTTAGGCTACTTTATAATTATAAATACCGCTAAATTTTGCGTAAAGCTAGACTAGAAATGTTAGAGTAAATTTTAGAACAAGAACAAACATTTTATCACAATTAGAACAGAAGATATAATAGTCTGAAATAGTGTAAAATTTACAGGTTTTTTTTACATTTTGTTATGGTTTGTTTCTAATTCAATTTACACTAAAACGGTCACAATCAACATGCATAACAAATACAGAAATCAAAAGTAGAAAACCTGCAGAAAATGGATATCAAAGTTTTGTTTTGGTTTCATGCGTCAAACATTAATTATTGAAAGTTTAAATTGCATGTCCACATTTATAACCTTAAAATAACACCCAATAGTCCCCAGAACACGAGAGCTAACAATTATCTCAATCAACATCACGATGGAGCATGTAAAAATGAGTATGGTCAATGAGTAAAACGAAAATGTTCAATTTAATAGATAATAGGGTATTTAATAAATACATCTATTAAAAATGATTTCCTCCACACTCTGTTAATTCCGTCGCTCTCACGCACCAACTGCCATACTTTGCTCTAGCCCCAAAATTTCGCTCAATTATCATTCACACTTCCTTTTTTTAATAGGATGAATCAGTACATTCACAGATGGAGAAATTGTAACAAATAGATTTCCATTAATATATTAATTGTGAAGTTTATTAGTAATACCGCTGGCGCGTCTTTTCAATTTCGGAATAGTGGAAATGTAACAAATTGCCTCCTTTCTCCTATGCATGCCCATTCCCAAAGCCATAAAAAAGTTCTGATCCATCCTGCGCAATGTTTTATTCTAATATGTTCAGTTTAGGAATTGGTCCCTTACTGGAAATAGCTTTCTGAACAAAGACATATAAAGGTGTCTAATAATTCTTTATAGATTCATATACTAATTGGTTTAACCTGTGATATTTTGTTGTGTACTTTCTCAATGCTTCTTACAGTGAGTGAATTGTTCTTGGGCAATAAAAGCTATGTCAGTTATATCTTTTTTTGTTGTAAATTTTCATTTTTTGTGTAATGATTGCTCCTTGTGAGATCTTTATAAACTTTTGTGTGGATTATCTGTGGCAGTGATTCCCTATGAATTTTCGCTAATGAACCTGAGGTTATGCTTTTGTTGTTTGGTCAGTACCAATTGTCCAGGTGTAAGCAAACTGTACCAGAACCTTGCAACAAAGTTCAATACCTGCCTGAAAAAATCAATTTTATCTTCTAATTCTTCTGCCTGTTTCCATTCCTACCAAATCACTTCAGTTCTTAATAGGACAATGTTTGCATGTATCTCTTGCGGATTCTAAATATCTTTGCTCTAATTGTATCGCTACCTGTTCCCTAGAGTTTCAATGTGTGGTGTCAACATGATAAGTGCCTAATAAACTAATTAAGGTAATGAGTCCTTTACGTGTCCAGATCAGTTAAACTCAAAACTTGTTTTGTAGCAACCACAGTATGGTAACGGTAAAGTTTGTCATTTATTCCCTGTCCCATTCTTTGCATATATCTATGTAAACCTACTTACTGGTAGAACATTGCCGCACGCCCTCCATTGCAAGACCAAGGATGCTCTCTGGACTGATCCTTATTTCCTTGGTTTGAGTATGGAGACACCACAACATGGCGTATATTCCAAGAGCTCCAGACCAGGGCATTATTCATTCTCTATTCCTGTGTAAAGAGTTTCATACTCTCCGAATAAGAATTCAACAACCCCCCCCCGCCATCCCATCCTTCAAAATCTTTTAGGGTCTGGGTCTGAGCTTTCCCCCCCATTCACCCTGAATAAACTCTAAACTATCATATGAACTCGGACTCAGCCCCTGACTACACAGGCTGTGTGTTAGATCCCAAAAAATGGTTTCTCCCAATTTCCTTCTCTTCATTGTCCACCCCTAATGAAACCCCACACAGAAAATCCACCCCACGCAAAACCATTACTCAAAAATTTGGATTTGTGTCGGGGTGAGGCCGTCGTATTTACAAAAAAATCTACCAAAGAAGCACGAATATAACAGTCCATACTCACACTCCTATATTCATATACGACATTCCCCCACCCCCCAACGCCACCCCGCCGCTGATACAAGACGTTGAAAGTACCCCTAGATCAAAGTATTGTGGAAGTAATCAACCTCAAATGCTTTACCATGTTGCTATCTAGGCATATCATACGCAGCTGAATAATTTGTATTAATGAAATTACAATGGATTACAAGTCATGGGGAAGGTACCATAAGTTATTTCTCATCATTCAGAGACGACACTTATTTAAGCATTTGGCGAGTATCAATCAATGCGTTCCCCAAATGGCAAATTTAAATGTAATAAAAAATTGGTACAACCATTGCTTGTACATGCCTCCTGCCAAACTCCATCCTAAACTGACTACCACACATTCTCCAAGATATAAACCAAAAAAAAAAAGTAAGTGGAAATAATCTTTAGCATCCCTTCGAGAATCTTTATAATTATAAACTCAAACGAAAGGGCCGATTTTTAGATATAAATTAATAAAAAGATTCCTTATTTTAAAGAATTTCCTTCAAATGAATGACGCTGTTTTTCAAAGTCTGTAACTCCGTCAAAACTCATTGCAAACAAATAAAAAATCAATCAAAAATAAACACCAGAACAAAGTTATAGTACACAAAAGAAATTTAAGGCGCAGTGTTATATCTTCAGAAACATTTTATTACTAAATGGTTCGCACTAATGACCTCCATGAAACATCATTTTTTGATGATGCGTAATGGCAGACGGATAGTGTGGGATTCCCTTGCATGGCAAGCGAGGTTTTTCGAAACAAAAAAAAAAACCCACACCCCAAATACTATCATTTACTGGACACAGTATTAAGGTCCTAAGGGTCTTTTTGGATTCGGCCTATACTGCTTGATAGAAATACAACAGAAGTGATTGCGTCATTAATAGGCTGAACTGCCCATGGAGGACTTCTGGTGTCGTGTATTGTGGTTCGCACTATTGACCTGCCATTGAAACATCATTTTTTGATGATGCGTAGATGGCAGAGCGGATAGTGTGATTCGCTTGCATGGCTAGGCAGGGTTGTCGCACGGAAGGTCCAGTGTTCAAATCCTGGGTAAGCCACTCATGTCTGTTGTTTTTCTGTTTTCTGGTGTTCTACTTCTTTATTTCCTGCGAGTGCCTGATAACATACCTTTATATTTGTTTCATATTAATTTACTTTTACAGGCCTCAGGTTTCCCTCCCTTATTTGTAATAAATGTTTGTACAATACCAAACCTACCCACTATCCTGTTCTCACTGTTCTAGTCTACTATCATTTACTGGACACAGTATTAAGGTCCTAAGGGTCTTGTTGGACAAGTGGGTCGGGCGAGTGGACGTCTCCCCGCTCATGTCGTTGTTTTCCAGATGTCTGTATCTCCTTCATCCAAATATTTCATCATGGAGAATTCACATGATAGACAACATTTCATGTTTTATTTCCCATGCTAATCTTATACAGTAACCTGAGTCAAAAAAAATATGCTCTTAATTATATAAAAAATCTGTTTGTGTAGCGTTTCTAGATACCCGCTCTTAGTCTCCCCCCTCATAAAAAAAACCACTGCTCGTAGGTTTATAACGGTGCATAAGAACTATGTTTATACCCCCCTGTCCGAATTTCCTGTCCCCCCAACCTTAACATCGCTCGGTACAAGGCACATTATCTTTTTTGGGGAGGGGGGGGGTATAACGCAACGTTTCAAGATGAGTCGCCAGCTAGTCGCTGTTTCACACCCCTACTATGACCCAAAACTGCAGCTAAATACACCTGTTTTTTATTACCAGTTCAAACCCAATTTGACTTGGTACCATCTTCTCACCCTATCACCCCCAGTCCCGATGGCCCCCGTTACCCGACCACAAAGCTATGGCCACTCCTAAAAATAATCACGACATATACATACACTAACCACCTTGAGAACCTCACCTTGCCTTCACCTTACCAACCTCACCTCCACACACCCCCGGCAGCGAAAACTTACCCTGGACTACCTCGGATCCCCCTCACAACATTTCTTGTATCCCACACAGACTAAACAAAATTAAAAAGAAGATCCACTGGGTTCTTTTTTTTTTCTTTCTGATGGCTTTTATTAGACTTTGGGCATTTTAAAAAAAGTTAAACTTTACACATCTGTTGGGGCATTCACGGCCCACCATACCACATATTAACACTGTTACAATATCCTTCCTTATCTTATCAACTCCGAAGTTGACCCCCTGGCCTAATATGGTTTGCTTGCCATGCAACCAGACCTGATTTTCAATTACCGGCCAAAGTTACATCGTTTGTTGTTGTTGTTTAATTCAGTGGCTAACACTTGTACCGTAATGTGTCCCACGAAGAAAGTATGCACAAAGTCTCTCTCCTCCCCCCCCCCCTTCTCACTTCTCACTCTCAAATCGGTCTCTTTACTCACACCCGCCTCCACTGAAGCTCTCTTCTATTTCTCTCCTCACCACTCTTTCCCAGTATAAACTTTCTACATAGCTCCCCACCCTAGTTATTCATTTTGTTAGTTTTCATTGACCATTTGTGAAACTTTACGATTTGTCATCAACAAATCCACAAAATGTGTCCTGTACTGTCGTCAATCTGTCAGATCATCCAAGGCTTATCACTCTGATACTACTGAACCCTTTGCTGCCAGCACCTTGCACTGTAGCGTCTTTTCTCAGTATTCCATTTCCATCAGCCACGCCACAGTGTAAGTCAACACGTTGACGACGTAATATTGCCAGGACCCCAATTAGTAAATTTACACAGTCCTCTGCGGAAGATGTTCCCTTCCCTGTCCATTATTTTATACTTAACTATTTCATGGTGTTCTTAAGGTCTCCTGTGTATAAAGTCACCTTACAAATCCGTCTCTGTGCTAACATGCGCTGGATGGAACTTGCCGGCGCTTGAGAAAGAAAAACCAAGTATTAAACAATCTTTGGATTCTTTCAGCTTCGGTATCGATGAATAAATGGCCAATTACCACCCTGGTTTAGGTTAACGTATAATTTATTAAATTTATCTTTTTTTCTTTATTCCTGTCCGTTTTTGTTCATTCTTATTTCATCTATCAAACTCCAAAAGGAGCCTTTGGCGTCCCATTCTTATACCAAGTCTTCCTGTCAGTCGTGCCATCAGCTCTTGGCATTTCCATGTCTTCTTCCCCCCCACCCCCCTTTTTTTTTCATGTCCTGTCTCTTCTATCGTCCTTGGTGATCTTTGATCTTCTTCTTCCTACTCTTACCCTGGGGGTGACAGCAACATGAACTGCTGGTAATCGCTATAAATAGGTTGTCTCAGTAGTCAACTCCATCTCAGCGCCTTTTTCTCTTGGTCCACTGCCGCGTGTCCTGGCGCTTGCCATCAGTTCCAGATTAGCTTATCTTCTCATAAACAGCACTTTCAGTCTTTAGGCATATATATAGGCATGACTTGGCATTTAAATTGAAAATTCTGATTTTTTGTGATTGACATTATTTCTTTTTGATCTCCATATATTTCCCAATGCAATGAAAGATTCTCTAGCTTTTTCGTATTCTTATTTTTTCTATCTGGCGTTTATGGTGTCAGGTATTTTGTCAGGTATTCTCGTCTTTTGTCATTCAATACGGTCGCAGATTTTTGATAGGGGAATTAAGACTTGGGTTGGGTCCCTTCTGAATAGATTAGAATGAGTGATAGCCACAGTGAGAGATGATAGTAGTGAAATAGATTTCCACGATTGAGATGGTGGTAGAAATCAATAGAGGCTGTCTCTGAAATCGAGAATCTTTTTCTCTCTTCTATAGCCTATCTCCTACAACAGATCTAGAGGAGTCAGACAGTCCAAAATGACTACATATATTAATATATAAAATATACCACACACGTAACACAACACACAATTGACGACATGTAGCACGCACACACACGGGGAAAACAAAAACAATTGATTATATAGATATTTAGGAACGAGCTACCCACACACTGATTAAGTTAAAATGAATGATTAATATCAGACTAAAGTCCATCACATAACCCACATATAATTCACATCCCAGCATAACTTACAAATAGTCAGTTAAATCAATGAAATTCTATCTACAAGAAATGAAATACCCATTGGGTATGATCCGTCTCCCCCCGAAGATAATAGCCCCGACAGTCCTGTTTAGTGAGAAAAAGTGTTAGCCGCCAAGGAGAGTCACCCAGATACATAACGATGATCTAAGATGGACCGTAGGAAATGGGGAGAGACATATCATTTGATACTCTGATTATCTAACCTGAGGAAAAATAATGTGTTAGCAACCAAAACTGGCATAAAGATATTACTAAAACATGGGTGAGATTTGGTATAACCAGAAAAAAAAAAAAAATTCCACTCCATCCCCTTACTAGCTTTCTCTCTGACATCATTCAATCAGCATGGATCACCTTCTACGACTATCTTACCTACAATCGTGCTGTGGTTTTCGCCGGTCTGGTCGCAAACTCTAGGACACTTCTCCTACTGTGAATCAGTATTCGTTTTTAATAAAAGAGAATCCCAGCTCGTGCCGATACAGGTTTTTTCCAATGTTCGGGGATCATTCACTTCACCAGTTTATTTTAAGATTACTGTTAAGGTCACTTGAATCCAAGTTTGGGTAAGAAAGTTTAACACGGCTCACAGTGTCAGAATCTCGAGGTTTCCAAATACTTAGGAAAATGGCAGGTTTGTAACTTTCGATCAAAGGTAACCGTTGTAGTTGGGTTCACACCATACAATGGGGTTTCAAAAATCTGTCCGGAAAGTTTATTGCTTGTAATGTTTTTACATGCCGCAACGGGCTGAACTGTACTTGCTGTTTTTCCTCTGGAAGAATTAAAAAATCAGGCTCGATGGGCCCGTTACTCATTTAAATCTTTAAAGTTCTTGTAAAGGTTATACAACCCAATTCTTTAATGAAAATGTATTGAGTTCTTTCACAGATATATTTATCAGATGTGTACTAAAAACGCTGGCAAAAGTTGGGTCACCCCCAAGTTTTCACTCCACACATAAAATACAGAAGATCGCACGAACTTAAATTGATACGCTGTTAATATTTTTATTGGTAGTCTATAAGCCCGGCAAATTTCGCCGAAAACAACTCCAGATCTGTCGCTATACAGCTTATTCACATTAAGATCTCGAAACAACCTGTCTACTGCAAATTTTAGGCGTATGAAAAGAAGTCAAAATTTAACCAGCATGGTAGGAATAGTGTAACAGACAAAGATCCCACGTTATTTTCGAAATCCGAAACTAGCGCACGTTTATCCTCCCCCATCTCATGATTCACTTAACGTTAAAACTGCAGGCGGACTGCCATAACTGCCAAAACGTGCCGTCCTTCACACTCACACGCCCAGGGATATGACCGCTAGCCGCGTGAGTGTCCATGGGAAAACCCAATACGCGAAATGTCCCCTCATTTCTGGTCGAAAGCCGATGGCAGTTTTCCACAACTTCGCCGATAACTTTCGCCGGACGAAAACGTGGCGTGACAGATGAAAAATGTAGAACCAAATGTCTGTTTTCCTATGTCTGACCAGATCGTCTATTCACAGTTATTCGTCTAGTGCATGTCTGACACATAAAAATTATGTCCATAAAATGCTTCTCAGTATGAGAAAAGAAACAGGTAAACGTTAGAATGGGAAAATATATTTAGTCCAAACAGAACGAATGCGAAAAAAAACCCCAGGAAAAGGAATAAGAGAGCGATAATAGAGGTAGAGGATACGGGTAGAAAAAGAAAGAATATATCCAAATTTATTGATCAAAATCTCTATGCGACAAATACTTCTCATTTTTTCCTCAATTCAGTCCAGAGTGTGTGCACCTATGCACCTTTTAGGAAATAATCCACTGGGCTCCCTTTTTCGATTTTAGAAAGTAATTTTGCCTCTACACTTTTGGACCTCTACTAGCATATTATTCGTAAAGAGATTACGTCATTTAATAAAACGTAGTAATCTGAATCCTCGAATGAATATTTAACTTTAAAACCGTTACGTACGGCCGTAAAAGTATAAATAGATTGAACGGGTTTGGATGAGGGAGGTCAGGATCTAAATAATTTGACCAGGCAGACACATTTATGTAACCAATAATTTTATGAAGCCATCCCATTATTATCTAAATGCCTGATAAACTATAATAATTTGGGTGAATGATTATGGGCCCCACAACTTAGTACATTTATAGTAAAACTGGATGTAATTCCCTCAGAACAATCGACATTAACCATTAGAAGTGTCAATGGCCTTTCTAAATGTTTATAGTACCAATAGGGTCAAGAAGGCGAGTACCAATAACTGACAGATAAGACGCTACTGTATAAAGTTATAAACACAAACATCAACATACAGGAAAAGTAAACTTTAACAACCCATGTGTCATTAGTTATGCTCTCTCATCACTGTAACACTCCTTTTTTTTCATATGTAGCATATTATGAACCCTTTCAGATACTAAAATTTCAGTTTGCGACAGAACGGCGGCCCCTCTCGATCTTTGTTTTCCATACCTCGGCAGCATTGGTGCATTTTTTGTACTGATTTTATTGCGTCTTTCAATTGTCGCACTTTATCTCTTCTTTCTATCCTAAGTAGCAGATAGTTTATGTTTTCAGTATTCTTTCACTACTTTCAGTATATTGGTCTTGTCTGTGTATCCGGACACACCCCTTGTGGATTGATAAACAACCTCACAATTTGCAGGTGAGGTAAGAGATTATATTACGAGAGGAAGGTTGGTTTTTTTTTTTTTTTTTTTTTTTTTTTCTTTTTTTTTTTTTTTTTTTTTTTTTTATAATTTAAAAAATTCCCTTGGACCAAGCTTGGCCGTGGCAGATTAACTCGTACATAGCCCAGAGCTATCTGGCTTATCACCTATAAACCAGGGTGGCGCGCCATCACCAAAGCTAGGGATCGGAGAGACAACTGTTATAGACAGGACACAGATGTAAGGAGACTTTCCCCACCCTCCGCCCTCTGATAAAAACTTATGGAAATTGTTTACTTTTTGGAACTCGTTTGTCATGATGTGGTTAAACGACATGTTCGCGAGTCCTGTAAGCAAGGCTTCGTATATCATTAATTGCCATTAGATGGTAATACGTGACCTTATTGTTTTTAACACGCTCTTATTTCACGTGGAATACCCTTTTGAAATTTCCCACACACTCAACCGCCGGTCAGGTTTTGAAAATGAATGGAGCGTTTACTTTTAACTCCATAAACAAAAAACAATTGCGGTGGTAGACAGGAATATACCTGACAACGTTTCAGTGTTTATTCCACTGTAAACGATCGCTTGCCAAGATACCAACCTTAGAGTGAAGCCTAGAATTCAGAATTCCTTCTTGTCCGGTATGGACACAACCTTTTATTGGAGAATTTTGGACGGACATTCTTTCATATTAAATAAGGAAACCGGGACTGAGGAAACAGAGAAGGACCACTCACGAAGTCATAGAAGTAAAATTATTAAATTCAACGACAACCCCCCAACGCGTGTAAAGAGGCCAATTCAAAGTCCTTTTATCAACTAGCAAAACGTCTGTTGAGCCAGCATTGGCGTAAATTGACCATTTTACATTCTATAATTTAATACTAACTAGAGAACTAACAATAAAAGTATATTACCATGTTAGATTTTAATATCGAAAAACGCTCGAGGGAATGTCCCAGTCATTTTGAAGGGCTGGCAACCGCAGCGTATAGAAAGAAATTCATGAACCACCACCCCACAATGCACGGGATGGTGGATTGCTTTATTGCAAGTTTTCTTAATTAGAACCTAAAAGCAGAAAGAAGTCCCAAGTTCCTAGGGAGCAGGGAGGAAAAGATGAAAAAAGATGTCCATTTAAATTATAATACTTACAAATTCAAGCAGTGTAAATGACATATAACATATTCAACTTAAAAATAATGTAAAGTTTTCAAGCTTTAAATCAGTGTAAACATAAATGAAAACATATTACATTATATTGTGAACACTTTTTCTCAATCAGTGGAGATGTAACATGTAAACAAACTCTATCTGTATTATTAACCTTTAAAAAGCTAAAGCTATTCTATTTTAAATGAAAAGAAAAATTTTAATCCCGAGGGATTGAATTTAATTCTCAGCGAGGGTACAATTCCCTGAGATAAATGGATGGTAGAATAAGAAGAGGGGGGCACATACGATGTGTCGGAAACGCAATACTGAGGAGAGCGTTTCGTTTTCTACATCTTTATCATAGTTATTGTGGTACAAAGCATAAAGTACTATCTCTGGAACCAATTGAAGGTAGAAGTTGACTGACGTTGTTGCGAGACGGCCATCATAAGAGGGTTCTTATAGACAGACGAAGGATCAGCTTGGCCGTTACTTGCTTGGCGTTCTAGGAACGTGCGGCGCCTTTAATCTTGACCAGCGACGAGGTGAGAGCAGTGGTACACAGAACCCATCCAGCGGGAGCAGAAACTACATATTGGCATTTTAAGGGAAAAATAAACGCTGCCAAAGTGAACTTCCTTCATAAGAATTCTATCATCTATCAATGATGAATCCTTTCTTTTAAACAATTCAAATTATTTTCAAACTGTTAAAACTTAACTGATTATTAAATTTTGTTATTTTGTAATGTTACAAATTTAACTTCGATTTAAATCATTTAAAAAGTTACTGCATGTTTGTCTCAGTCAATTTACTACACACACTCTAAACAGAGCTATACCAGAGTAATAAGAATTCCACTGAGTAAATCGGGGGGTGAGGAGGGGGGGGGGTGCTTAAATAACGAGCTGAAATTTAATAAGTGGTTTAATTCCTTTACAAAAGTTGTCGCAGATTCTATAAAATTAACGTGCTCAGCAAAAGGAGCATTGTTTTTCGCTTATCTGAAATATCTTGTGAAGACTTCCCTGGGAGATAGGAAGCGTTTTTGTTTCTTCTATCTACATCTCTGCCAAGAGTAATCTTGTGCGAAGGAAGATACGTTTGAAGCCACATATTAGCTACCTCTTGAGTTTTGGCCACTGTTGGACCACAATCTGCAAAGCAGGGGAGGCAATACCGTCACCCAGTTTACGTTTGGCCAGTCCTGTCTTCATTCCTCATCTACTTATCTCCACAGTATCCCCAGCAACAAACATGTAAAGTAGGCATACTTGTGTGAGGTGTATGGTTGCAAAAGTTCTTCAATAAAAACAGATATATTGTACTGATTATGAGAATGATTGGCGCCATGATCTCAGAACATTCGTTGATAAAACAGTCGACAGGACATCCGCCAGTACTAGGAATCTCTAATTTAGTTTAATCTACCACTCGTTTTCAGCTTCATTGTTTGCATTTCATCATGTTCTTGGAAAATAATCGTTATTTACACATGTTTGAAAATTTTTTTAAATCGTTACTTTACCTGCATAAAACTAGAAGCAAGTAAAGACAATGTTTCCCTCCACAACCCTTCCACCAGGCTTCCCCTGGACATTCACATAAATATTGTTCAATATTCCTCTCTTCTTTTGAAAAACACAACGATTATATAAAACGGAGGAAGTCAGTTTGATTTTTTGTAACTATCTTTTCAAAAAGCACGCACTTTTCTCTCAGAAATCAACTTGCGTGGCTTATTTCTTGTAGGTCTGGCATGAATACACACGAAACTCAATCATCAAACAGATCAGTGACAAATTCTGACCACGCAATTTTTGTGTCCATTCGTCCTGCTTGCTACACCACCGTGCTGTGTTGCCCACAGCAGAGATACCAGAATCAACCTTAGAGCCAAACTTGCTATCAGAGACACTATTTATGAGAGTGAATAGTGTGCAGTCACGTCCGAGATTTAACAGATGAAGTCACTGCCTTGGAAGTGACTAAACCCTCATTGAATCTCATTTTGATCATAGGCGTGGAAGTTAAGCAGACGTAATAGATTGGAATAGAAGATCTAAAAATGTAACTAGAGGGGTTGCCAGACTTGTGTGATGGCGCATTGTCGTGAAGGAGAAGCAGGTCTGCTGGATTCTTGTGCGGCCGAACTCTGCGAAAACGTTGATTGAGTTTTTTCAATGTCTTAATGTAAGCTTGCGAATTGATTGTCTCTCCTCTTGGCATAACGTCCACAAGAATCACACCTTCAATGTCCCAAAAGACAGTGATCATGATCTTTCCATCTGAAGGAATTGTCTTGAATTTCTTTCTTCGTGGTGATTGCGGATGATGCCACTCCATTGACTGTCTTTTTGTCTCAGGTTCAAAATGATGTGCCCAGGTTTCGTCACCTGTAACGATCTTAGCCAAAACGTTCGCTCCATCAGCATTGAAACGCTCCTGTGGTGGGTTTTGAATTTCTGAATATTAGTTATTGGTATTATTTGTCTACAGAGTGAGGTCAAGCTATGTAGGTCCCTGAGTATAATGATGGAACAATGATGTACTGTCAGAGTACCTAACTGCTACCACCCGGTGATCTCACTCTGCGAATATTTTAAAGCTATTTATTTATATTTGACTAATGTCTAGGGGAATGAATGTATGATGTGATGTTGATAACATACATATACAACTGTAACTCAAGATAAGAAACTCAAGTAAAACAGTGGTTAACTTTTTTTTTTAATTAAATCTTTTGTACAATTTTATTCTCCTGAACCTCAAATTCTTTTGGAACAGGAGTAAAATTCAAACAATTAATAAAGGTAGTTTTATCTATCAATATATATACAGTTAATTAAATAAAAAGGACTTCTTGTCCATACTGAGTGTTTAATAAACAAATTCCTATAATGTATCCCTTTCTGACAAACTGGTGTATTATAATACATCACGAGTTGGAGAGACTGATGTCCTCATCACTTCACTCGAAATGTATTAATAAAATAAGTGTGGAGAATAATTAAATAAAATGTCATAAGCCCAAAACATGAGGGCTTATCTGATGGTCTTGTTGAAAATGGAAGTCTTCCTGATGATACTGCCCACTCTTCTTCACAAGAGGGTCTCCTGGAGTAAATAAGTAACTTGCTGTAATAACTGCCCACTCTTCTACACAAGAGGGTCTCCTAGGAACATCTGATATCTGGTTTCTTCACATATACCAGACAGAATGCCTAGTATTCAGCATCTCCAGTTATGTTTGACATGATAATAGACGATTCAACCCTGCAACAATGAAATAATTCCTTCCTAAATATACTTTATAAATATATCTCCACATTTAACAAATATCATCTTCAAACATTTCTAGTGATCAGCTACCATTGCTAATCCATAGCTTCAGTCTCTAACTTTTTGTGATTTCATCATCCTCAGTGGGTACCTGCTGTTCCCCACATATCTTCAACGCCTCTGTCACTTAATCTTTGTTATCGTTCATCTCTTCAGTTAGGGATACAATCATCTTTTTGTAGCTCTCTGACTATTAATTTATTTTCTTTTTAGAATGACATCATATGTAGTGTCCAAAAGTTTTTTTTTGGAACACTGTGATCTGCAAAAGACTGCCAGTAGGTTTCTGGTCTTACAATTTACTTCAATGTTATAGCAATAATCAAATATAATTTTTCTTTTGACTGCTTCCCAAATCTGCCTTAGGCATACCTTTGCTCCATAGGCTGTCATAAGTTTCCAAAATGGCTAAGTCGTACAACCTAAGATTTTTGTTAGGCGCCCTATCTTGGATCGCCTTTTCCTAATATTAATATTAATAAATAATTTCTTACCGCAAAATCAATGAAATATTTCACACACAAGGAATAGATTGACTAGCAATCGTTTGTCTAAATAAAGATAGCCGTCTGGTACAGACTGCAGAAAACTTGCTTTCAGTTCTGCACTTCTGTGGTCAAACTTTCGCTTGGTAAAATTATTCTTTAAATGGCGCTCTAGGCTTGTACCCTATCACTATTATCAATCTCTTTGGCCAATGGAAACTGCGCATCCGAAATTAACTCTCTTTTTTGAAAAACCCCACCTTTTTGGTTATCAATACGTTTGCTTGTCTGATCCCTCTATTACTATTTAAAAATACGGTTCTCGTGGCTAACAAATCTGCAGTTTCCACCTCCCCTTTTCTAACTATTGGTGTACCCAATCAAATCGAGTCAATAATATTTGACTGCAGCGGACAATTTTCAAAACTGATCCATTGTGGTTTATCCGTGTGTCTGCTAGTCTGTCTCAATTCTACAATATCTGGGTTATTTATGGAGCGATTTTAATTATTAAAACTAATTATTAAACTGCTTGTTTGCATCTATTATTCTATCTAAGTTTTATTTTCCTCTCTATCATCGTTTTCACGTTTGTACTTTTTCCTTTTTATTATCATGGGCTCTTTTCACTGTGCTAACATATCAGGGAAAGAAAGGTTCTAAGTCCCGATAAGTTATTTTATGGTATTATATATTAAACAACAGTACTCTATTGTCAAAGTATCTCTTTTATTTACTCTCTTTCGTTTTTATGAAGAAATAAATATTCTTAGTTTCACTTTTGCCTCTTGCACAATGCAGTTGAGTCCAAATTTCCAAGTAGACGCGATTTTTTTCTTTTTACAATCCACCATCGTGTTCCCCTCTCTAAGCACGCGATAGGCGTCTGGCAAGCTTCCGTCAGCAGAAAAAAAGTGAGAGGGTGCGGGCGGGTTAAGATTTGTTTCAATTACTCCGTTGCTGTGGGACTTAGATACAATACAAGTGGCGTAGTTATTTATAGATTTTGGACAGTAGCCTCTTTTCTTTTACTCCTATACTCCTTCACTCTTTTAAACTAAACGATGCCTTGGCCGCTTGACAAGTCATTCTAACGTTACTTTTAAAAATTAGGGCGGAGCTACTAGAAAGCTTGTACTTTAGGAAGGGGGTTATTATTAGCAAATCTTCAATACTTTAAAATCCAGCGCGGACCGCTGACAAAAAGTGGTGGCGTTGCCCTATTCAATTATTGTCCAATTTAAAAAAAAAGACCATAGTAGCAGAATCTATAGCATAATATCTTATACATGATTTGAGGAAGGAGGTTCAAACTGACTTTATCACACACCTCCACTCTTAAAAGTCTGCATCCGAATGCAGATTATAATCTGTTTGAACAATCCCGATCTCATTAACTCAACTAAGCTTTATGAGTATCCTGGGTGTCTGCCGGGGGGTGTCTGCTCAAAAAATCTGCCCCAACATTTTGCGATCCAAGGAATGTATTCAGTGGTAAACGAATATGGTTGAATGAGAAGAGACCACCTTAATAAACGCGCATTTCCATGTTTTGCCTGTGCCAAGAATATCAATGGCTTATGATCTGATTGTACCACGAATGTTCTACCATATAAATAGATCTGTAACTTTTTGATCGCCCAGACTAAAGCCAAACATTCTTTGTCAATTGTTGAGTAATTTTGTTCCGCTCGGTTTAATTTGCGACTTGCATAAGCAAATGGGTTCAATTCCCCAGCTGGTGAAGAGGACCTTTGTAACAAAGTGGCCCCCAGGCCCACATTACTAGCGTCCGTTCTTACCACGAATTCCTGACTCAAATCAGGTAATTTCAATATAGGCTTGCTTGTGAGTTTTTCCTTTAACTCATTATATGCCAATTCACATTCTGCCGACCATTCAATTTTATCCGGTTTTCCTTTGCGAGTTAAATCCGTCAGAGGCGCACACACAGAGTTAAATTTTTTAATGTACTTTTGATAAAACCCACAGAGTGAAACAAAGGATCGCACACCCTTCTTAGTCTGTGGTCTGGGTGCTCTCTGTAATTTCTCCAGGTTCTTCGGGTCAGGGGTCATGCTACCCTGATGTACCGTATGTCCCAAGAATTCCAATTCCTTGCATCCAATACAACATTTTGTTGGTCTAGCAGTCAAATTTACCTCTCTGAGTCTATCAAATAGCATATTCAAAGAGTTAACGTGTTCTTCAACTGTTTCCGTAGCGATGAGGATATCATCCATGAAATTTGTTATACATGGGTTTTTCAGGGGATCCAACAATTTTCGCATCATTCTGGAAAACACACTAGGGGCATTCTTCAATCCAAACGGTAACATGTTAAACTCATAGTGCCCTTCCGATGTGCTAAACGCCAGATAAGGTCGGATCTCAGGCTTCACTGGAATTTGGTAATATCCCTTGCTGAGATCTACCTTGGAAAAATATTTTGCCTTGTTCAGCCTGGCAAACAGTTGGTTAGTATCAGGTAATGGATCCACCTGACTTTCTGTGACAGCATTCAGTTTCCTGTAATCTATACACAGTCTATGTTCTCCAGAGGGTTTCCTCAACAACACCACACTGGAGCTATACGGAGATTCACTGTGAGAAATGATCTCTTCCTGTAACAGATAATCAATCTTCTCTTTCAAAGCTTTTTCTTTTGCGAATGGTATAGTATAGGCTCTCATACAGATGGGTGTTGGGTCTAGTAGTTTCATGTCATATTCCAACAAGTTTGTGTGCCCCAGTTTGTCCGTTAACACGTCAGTATGATTCTCCAGAACCTTTTGAATCGTCTCCCTCTGACTTTTCGTCAAATGTTTACTGATGTTTACCTGTGCAGGAGTCTCACAGGGTTTCAGGGGATATTCAACAGAGGTGAGAGGTTCATTCTTCATTTCAGTGGCTATGGCCAAGGTCATTAAGTGTGTTCCTTCCTGAGTGCTTCTGTCAAGATACTTCTTTAAAAGGTTCACATGATAGACTTTTTCCTTCCCTTTTTTTTCTATCTTGTAATTAGTTCTAGATACCTTTTCTAAAACTGTGTATGGACCTTGCCATACAATTGGAAGTTTGTTGCTGCTGCCGGGTAGTAGAAGAAGCACCTTCTCCCCCACAGCAAGCTCCCTATCCTTCGCTTTCTTATTGTAATATGCAGCATGTTTCTTCCTGGCTTGTCTTAGGTTATCATTTGCAAGTTTCCAGCCAGTTTTCAAACGTGTGGTCAGCTCGTTCACATACTGATATGATGAGGTTACAGTTTCTTCTGCCTTCTCATCGGTCCATGTCCTCAATAAGGCTTCCAATGGACCTTTGATTGGTCTTGTTAATTTTGGTTGGCTATTCGGCAGACCAATTTTTTATGGCATCAGTAATTATCATGTAACTGGAAGTATGGTGGTGGTGATCTTCCTCCCTTTTGTTTGTAATCACACACGAACCATCCACTACCAATTCTTTTCCTAGGGTTTCCCCGCAGTTTCAGTTTCAAGGTGAGGAGACTTCCCTCTCTTCTATTTTCATCCAGTTCCCGTAATTCCGACCAAGGGATTGTCGGGTGGGACTGGGTTGTGGTCACTTTTTGTTCAATACGCATAGTGGCCATTCTACTTGGTTTTTATGAAGACTGTGTGTGAAAAGGGGTTTTCCTATCCACCGTGTCTACCTTATCATGGTTATTTTTCTTTTTATTTTCAGGCCTGTTTTCACCGTAGTGTTTTTGTAGGTCCTGATTATTTTCCCATCGTGTGGGCTTTCCCTTGTGACATTGGTCGCAAGCCTCCACAAATTCTGCAACGTCTGCAGCTACGCCTGGCCAAAAGAATGACATAGATACTTTTTGACCTGTAGTACCTATTTTCTCATGTACACCGTCTGATGTAACATGTGATCTTTTTATCACTTTCTCCCTATATGAAGTGGGAAGTACCAGTTGTCCGTGATCATTTGAACCATTTCCGGCCTTCCTATACATTAGTTTATTCTTCATATAAAAGTCTCCTTTATTAGGAGGGATATGGCACTTTGGGAGTTTCTTAAAACACGGCTTCAATGACTTGTCCTCAGTCTGTGCTTTCCTCATCTCCTCTGGATGAGTATTTATTGGGTTGTCCTCCTCCTTCTTTGCCTGTGACCTGGTCTGTACTGCGGTCATGATCACTGGTCTTTTGGGATTTCCCAAGAACACATATTTACACCCCAGTATTAGAGGGTACATTGGTTCGTTTATCACTGCTGCTCTAATCACTCCTTCCACATAGCGAGTTTTTACTCTTATTCTGGCAATGGGAAGTGTCATGGTTGCTACCTCCTTTGTCGCCCCTTGGATCTCCACTGTTTCTGTGGTATATTGATCTGGGTGAACTAAGTGAGAACTCACGACTGAGTCAAAATCCAATCCTGTATCATAAAGGCACCTTATGGTGGACCCATTGCATACTACATCTTCACAAACAGGGGGATGATAAGGTTCCTGCTGTCCAGTAGGTTTGTCCTGTCTCCCATTGTTTTCAGTTTTCATGCATGCAGCGAAATGAGGAGGTTTCTTCTTACAGTCCCTGGTATTATAATTGTCCCTCTTACAAAATGTACACCATCTTCCATCCGGTCTGTAAGGTTTCTTATCATTGTATTGCGGGTTTTTATCTCTGAAATCACTTCTTGGCCTATCATAATTTGCTTTACCTCTATTACCCTTATCTTTATTATCATATTTGTTTTGGTTGTGAGGGGCTTTATTATTTTCTAACTGTTTTCTTTTTGCTCCAGCTACTTCTGCCTGGGCTGCCTGATACCTCTCAGCGACATTTAATACCTCCCCCAACCTCTCTGCACCTTGTTCCCTGAGGATTTCCTTAGGTCTGGAGCTATGGACTCTCGTAATTGCTCGATCATTATCATCTCTTTAAGATCTTGGGTTTTCCCCCAGAGCAGTCCATTTCTCCAGGTAGGTTTCCAACCTGGCAGAGAATTGGTGGTAGGTCTCCCCAGACAGGAGCTTTGCATTCCTAAACCTCTTTCTATAAAACTCACCATTCTTTTCATATCTAACTAGCAGAGCCTGTTTTACCATGTCATAGTCTTCCTGTTCGTCTTGGCTCAGCTTTGAAAATACCTCATAAGAGGTTCCCCTAAGCCCCTGGGATAACTTTAAAATCCATTTCACTTTTGCTAGCCCATAATTTGTAGCTAATCTTTCACATCTAGAGAGCAATGACTCTATGTCATCCTCTTTTTCTACAAAGGGGTTCAGATGAAACCCCATTGCTGAGTTGGAGGCTACCTGACTAGCAGTAGAGTCAGAGGTCGATGGGCTGTTACCATTTTCCGGAGCATGGCCTTGAAGTTCTAACTCCCTTAGTCGTAGCTCATGTTCTCTTTGTAAGCGTTTGTCCTCCCGTTCTGCAGCCTGTCTTCTTTCCTCTGCCTCCAATCTCTTTTCTTCTTTCTCTGCTTCTAATCTCCTTTCTTCGTTCTCTGCCTCTAATTACTTTTCTTCCAATTGTAGCCTTTTGATCTCAGCCTCCCTATCAGCCTCTAATTTTCTAGCTTCCATAGCATCTTCCAATTGAATTCTTTTAATTTCCGCATCAGCTTCTACTTGTATTCTCCTCTCTTCTGTTAACCTCTTTTCTTCTCTAGGAATAAACTTATCACGTTCTGAGGTGACATAATCAATCATGACTTGCTCCTCCATGCCCATTTCTTTTGCAGTCTGTACAGCAGCCGAACTATATTTGGCCAAATCTGCCATTTCGTACAAAATGTCTAATTAACTAGCTATCTCAACTAACAAATGTTACTAATTAACTAAGTAACTAAGGGCTATGACAAATGATGCAATTCTCCACACTAAGCAATGTTATCAATTCTAATACACTGGGGATACCCTAGAATTATGTGATACAAAATTTTAAAATCCCGGACAGGACCCCAATATATGTGCTGGGTTTTGATGTTCTGAATATTAGTTATTGGTATTATTTGTTTACAGAGTGAGGTCAAGCTATGTAGGTCCCTGAGTATAATGATGGAACAATGATGTACTGTCAGAGTACCTAACTGCTACCACCCGGTGATCTCACTCTGCGAATATTTTAAACCTATTTATTTATATTTGACTAGTGTCTAGGGGAATGAATGTATGATGTGATGTTGATAACATACATATACAACTGTAACTCAAGATAAGAAACTCAAGTAAAACAGTGGTTAACTTTTTTTCAAGAGGGTCTCCTGGAGTAAATAAGTAACTTGCTGTAATAACGGCCCACCTCTTCTACACATGAGGGTCGTCCTAGGAACATCTGATATCTGGATTCTCGGTTTCTTCACATATAACCAACAGAATGCGAAAGGTAATTCAAGCATCTCCATTATGTTTTGACAATGATAATATGACGATTCAACCCGGCAACATGAAATAATTCCTTCCCCTAAAGTATACTTTTAAATAATATCTCCACATATTGACAAATATCATCTTCAAACATTTCTAGTGATCAGCTACCATTGCTAATCCATAGGCTGTCAGTCCTCTAACTTTTTGTTGATTTCAATCACTCCTCAGTGGGTACCTGCCTGTTCCCCACATATCTTACAAACGCCTCTGACACTTATAATACGTTATGGTTTACTCGTTCATGCTCTCTCAGTTAGGGATACAATCATCTTTTTTGTAACTCTCATGACTATTAAGTGTAATTGTCTTTTTTAGAGATGGAACATCATATGGTAGTGTCCAAAAGTTTTTTTTTGGAACACAGTAGATTCTGCAAAAGACTGCCAGTAGGTTTTCTGGTCTTACAATTATCTTCAATGTTTATATGCAATAATCAAAATATAATTTTTCATTTGACTGCATCCCAAATCTGGCCTTAGGGCCATACCGTTTGCTCCATAGGCTGTCATAAGATTTCCCAACATGGCTAACTGCGTACAACCTAAGAATTTTTTGTTAGGCGCCCTCCTCTTTGATCGCCTATGTCCTAAGTATTAAATATTCATAAATAAGATTTCTCGTGACAACTGCAAAACTGCAATGAAAATATTTTCACACACTAAGGAAGCGATTTGACTAAGCAATCGTTTTGTATAAATAAAGAATCGCCGTCTGTAGACACGAACTAGCAGAAAACTTGCATTCAATTCTGCTCACTGTCAGTGGTCAAACTTCACTTGGTAAAATTATTCTTCAAATGACGCCTCTAGGCTTGTACCACAATCACTATTAACAATCTCTTTTGGCAATGGAAACTGCGCCATACCGAAATTAAACTCCTCTTTTTTGAAAAAACCCCACCTTTTTGGTTATCAATACTTTGCCTTGTCTGGATCCCTCTATTACTATTAAAAATACGAGTTTCTCGTGCTAGCAAAGCTGCAAGTTTTCCCACCTCCCCTTATCTAACTATTGGTGTACCCAATAAAACGATCCAATAATAATTGACTGAGCGGACAATTTTCCATACTGAACCATGGTGGTTTATCCGTGTGTCTGCTAAGTCGTCTCAATTCTAACAATATCTGGTTATATATGAGCGATTTTAATTATAAAAACTATTATTAAACTGCGTGTTTGCATCAATCATTCCCTATCTAGGTTTTATTTTCCTCCTCTATCATCCGTTTTCACTTTTGTGTACTTTTTTTTCCCTTTTTATTATCATGGGCTCTTTTCACTAGTGCTAACATATCACAGGAAAGAAAGGTTNTAAGTCCCGATNAGTTATTATATGGTATTATATTAAACNACAGTACTCTATTGTCAAAGTATCTCTTATATTTACTCTCTTTTTCGTTTTTTATGAAGAAATAAATATTCTTCAGTTCCACTTTTTGCCTCTTTGAACAATGCAAGTTGAGTCCAAAGTTCCAAGTAGAACGCGATTTTTTTTCTTTTTACAATCTCCATCTGTTCCCCACTCTAAAGCACCTCGATAGGCGTTTGGTAGCTTCCGTCAGCCAAAAAAAAAGTGAGAGGTGCGGGCGGGTTAAGATTTGTTTTCAATTACTCCGTTGCTGTGGGACTTAGATACAATAACAATGACGAAGTTATTATAAATTTTGGACAGTAGCCTTTTTCTTTTACTCCTATACTCCTTCCTTCACTCATTTAAAACTAACGATCCATGGCCGCTTGACCAAGTCATGCTAACCGTACTTTTGAAAAATTAGGGCGGAGCTCCTAACTAGAAAGCTTGTACTTTAGGAAGGTGGTATTATTACAACTCTTCAATACTTTAAAATCCCGACCGGATTGCTGACAAAAAGAGGAGCGTTGACCCTATTCAAATTATTTGTCCAATTTTAAAAAAAAGAGACCAAGTAAGCAGAAACTCATAGCATAATAGCTATATATGATTTGAGGAGGGAGGTTCAAACTGACTTATCACAGCTTCCAGTGAACAATTCAGACGAAAATTCTTCCTTTGCAAACGGTTGTCTATGTGGACATCGAGAAACCCATCCTTGCGCAAACTTTATAAATCCGAGAATATTTTAATAACTGCATTTTCACTACCAATCCTTGACTGACAGCTTGTAAGGACCAATTGTTTGAGTAGTGATTCGCCTATCAGTAAGAAAAATGCACTCAAGCGCATTTCAACTTTCTGCGTGGTAGGCTGTGGCAGGAACGTCCACAGTGCGGCCGATCAAGCTGCCTCCGTATCTCCACTTCTGATTCTTTGATTCTCTGAATCCAGCGACTGATTGTACTCCTGTCGCCTGAGCAAAACTTTCCATATACACACTTAGACGCTTGTGAATGTTCCCATTCAACAGGGTTCCTTCTCTGCAACGAGAAATTCCATCACACTTAGCTGCAATAAAGCAAAGTTGCTAACACGCTCCATTTCAACAACGTTTAGGGCAGCCGTATTTATTTGGCCCGGTTGCGTGCAATTTTGTTGCACACAATTGCACATGCCATAAATGAAGTGTCAAAATGTAATGCTTCTATCTTCATTATTAGCTGTGAAAAACGATGTAGGTGCATACTTACTGAACACGCCCCTCGTATATATATATTATATACTGAAGCACATTAAAAACGCACCCACCTGTAACAATCCAGAACAAGTGTGAAATGTAAATCTAATTGTGTAACAAAAAAAAACAAACAAAACAAGTTTACATATTTGGAATCTTTATTCATTTTCCTATGAATCCATGCTGGTCATTAATTGTACATTTGATTGTTATGAAATTCATTGCATTCTGTGCAGGCAAGGGAGAAAACCAAAAAGACAAAAAAATGCACGTGCGATATCCCGCTGGAGACGCTGCAAGTATGGATAATTGTGAACGCAGGAGCAGCCAGTGGCATCCAAACCACATCTCGATATGTCACAACAGCATTAACAATTTTCCAACGAAGACGTGAACAGGCAAAGCGATGGTAAAACTGAATCCTCCCCAACATATGTGAATAACCCCACCTCGAAATCGGTTGACACAGCAATCTGCAAAGCGCTCGCCTACACACCGTCGCCAAATAGCGCATACGTCCATCTGCAAAGGAATGTTGAATCTGCTGCTCTCGTCGCGGTGAATAGACAGCATTCCACTGCATCTAGTCCATCTCTGACATGTTGCTCTGCCCAGTGCAGGCGCTTTGCTGACGATGTCTGTGAGTCAAGTTTGGCCCAAACATAAGGTCGTGTCTTGTCCTTGCAGTAAGGCCTGTATCTCTGAGTCGTCGTATGACTGTCATTCGAGAGACTTGCCCATGTCTACCCACTAATTGCTCTGGCGCTGGTTTGACTTGCCCGGGAGAGGACGATTCCTTAGGTGACTCAGCACAATATGACGATCTTGCGCAGGGGTAGTAACTCGTGGTTGGCCACTCCGAAGTCTATCCCGGGCACTGCCAGTGGTTCCGTAACGGTCATTGAGACGTACAATAGTGCTGTGGTGGCAATTCATCCTTCTGGCAATGCCCCGCGAGCTCATTCCGGTCTCCAACATACCAATGGCTCGTTGGCGGTCGTTTTCAGATAGTCGTGGCATTTCAAGCACATGTACTGGGTGTTTTGTCTCAACGGCCTTTTTATACCGAGTATCATGCCACAACGCGTACACATTTTCAGGGTCATGGCTGTTGGGAATCGTGTTACACGTGTAACTTTCATTGTTTTCATGTAGTAGTATACAAACCCGTGGGTTGAATCATGCACTTTCCATTCCAGCAGCCATTCGCTCTCTACCTCATGACAAGCACGGGGAAAATCCATTCCCACACTTTTTTTTCCAGCTTCTCGGCATCAGTATATATAATAGTGGTGCGTTTTTAATTCGTAGTTTGAGGGACCGTCTGTACTGTGATATCTGTGTTGTAAGATGGTTTAAAAAATTATTTTGGGCACTGAGGATTTGGAAGATAACGATATTTTCATCATTTAGTATAACATTAGTCACATCTATATTTTGCCTCCAACATTACATTTTTTTGATTTTATTGTCTGTCTGTTTTTTTTGTTTTTTTGTGCTTTTTTTTAGCCCAGTGTTGGAAAACAACAACAACACTGGCGATTTCTGACCTGTCATCAATAATGGTGCTTCATGTTTTACAGAAAATCGCCGATGTCTAAGACCCTTTGTAGTATCCTCATCGCACGCACCAATGATCCGTTCACCTGAAAGCAAGACTCAGAATACACCATTTAAAGTGTCACGACTTGCCCTCCCCTTAGCTCGCAGTATCGTGATATGCGGCACGCAGGAGGCCAAAACTTACTCAGGGAGAGCTAATTATGGGGGAGAATTGGGCAGGGGGTAGGTGCGCTGTAGCGGGGGGGTTCGAGACGTAGATTTTAACTCTGCGGGCGCGGAGTGGGAGGATAGAAAGGGAATGGTAGATTCGATCAACTTGGGTGTGTAGTTGTGTAAATTATAAAATTTCAGTAAGTACGTTGATAATAAATGCTCATAGGGGGGGGTGGGGCATGAAGCACTATTACATATATCTGATCCTCGCCTTTTTGTGAAGAATTATAAGTATGTTTTTACGCCCGTTCAAGCTCCATCCAGCTGTTAAATCCAGCGAAATCGTGTTTTATAAGTGTTGCTCTATAGATTAAATATATGCTAATGTATACATATTAAATGTCTTGCTCATACGTTTGCTTTCATACCTATAATAACTGAATAAACAAGTGATGGTTTTGTTTTAAAAATAACTGTAACTAATGTAATAATCAATTAGTTTTCAATAAAACATGGTTTAAAATAACGATGAAATGATTGGTGAGTTTCTAGATTTAAATAAAATTTGTTCTTCACGAGACTTTGGTTTGAGGACTTATATCAAAAAAACTTTATCATTTTTTCCTGTTTCCTTAAATAAACTAGCTTGTCTAAGTGAGTCCTGCAGCCGTGGTTTCGGCAATTCTTCTGTGATGCGGGCACGTCTCCAGACAACTCGTCCAATGTAGGCAGTTAGAGTTGATTCCCTGCTTATAATTCACAACTAGTGACGTCGAGCTTTCGTCCTTTTGACTTCGTTTCCCGATTATGTAGACAAAATAAAAAAAACAAAAGACTCTCTAAGTAATTTTGTGGGGCTGCACATTAGCAAGGGAATTGTCTCGCGCTGTCGACCCACCAATGTTAGCCTCATCTGAATAATTAAATTCTTTAGTATACACAGTTGTAACTCAGGCGAAGATGAATTAGATATCGCCCACGCATTCTTCAGGGTATTAAACTGGGAAAATATGTGCTTGTGACAGCGCGAGCAAATGATTTTGCGCTGAATTAAAAAATTAAACAAGGTTTACATATACTTACAAAATGATATTATACACTGTTAGGCACATCTGTGAATCTTATCCTCAATTAATCTTTACGTGATCAACGCTCGAAGTCTGTGGTTACTGATGATCATTCCGACGTTTTCTGCTGACGAACTAGCATCAAACCTAAATCTCCCAGCGCTTGCAGTAGCGGTACATGCAACATCTCACTCAATCAATACCCTTTAGCTCCCCCCCCCCCCCCGAAAAAAAAGGGGGGTTTTGCATAGTCCCCTTCAATAATAATATGCACAACGTCCCACTCTAATGCTCTGTGCCAACCGATCAAAGTTTCTTCTCATGTTTTTGTCATTCAAATTGTTCACCTACTCGAAATCAGTGTACTCTATCTCCTAGTTGGGTTTTTTTGGACTACCTCTGCCACTACTTTTCTACGTGGTGGAGTCCAGATAAATGGGTCTACCTTCGTCTAATGCTCTAAACAGGTATCCCTCAATGTGGAGGTAATTATCCCATAGCCAGCGTCCTTCTTCTTCTACATCTTGTTAACCACTGGCACTTGTCTCTTTGGGGGTGGGGTAATTCGTCGTCAATTCCAACATTTGTGACTTTTGTCATAACCAATTCAGTCCTTCCATTCTACCGCAAGAGCGCCCGTACGGCCGTTATCAAAAGTCTGACAGCTTTTTGGTTGTTGTTATTCTTGCTCTCCAAGTCCCTCAGAAGTCATAAAATAGGACGACTTGACATTTGAATGATGATTAGAAATCACCAAGATTCTCTGGGTATTAACTGGGAAAATATGTAGCTTTGGACAGCGCGAGCAATTATTTGCCTGAATTAACATTTACAAGTACATATATCTCACAAATTACACTTTAGGCACATGTGATGTAATCATCACTCCTCACTGCCTTCATATCGGAGTCTGGGGCTCTGCTGGCTTTACGCTTTCTGAGCGAATTAGCATACAACAAACACCACGATTGCTGTAGTGGTTTATGAACAACTATTTTCATATGTTGAAGTTGCCAGTCCTCCTAAAAAACCACTTAGCACCAAAACATGCCACATTCACATTTTGTAAAATCAATGTTATACACTTACCCCAAGTAATTTTTGGGGAACACAATCTCCAGCACAGTTAAGAATGGAACACACTTAGATTAGATGCTAATCGAATACCCGTGTTCTGGGAAATTTTCGTATTCATCTTATGAACAGTGATCTGATTCTGAGGTCTCCAGTCTTTGATTTAAAAATACAGATGGTTTACTTTTAAGTTTCAAGGCTGCTCAATACTCTGTCAAACTGGTCCTTTTAAGTTTCCAGCTTGTAAGTTAAAATGACTGTTTAGTTATAAGTTACAAATTTGCCCCAAAACGATCGATCTGTCACTATACATTCTAATAATAATATTTTTGAATTCTTATCCGATCCTCCTCTAGCTCCTGGTGAGTTTGCTTATTTGACTTGCGAAGCAGTCCCTGATTTGTGACTCTCACGATTTTCGCTATTTATATTTCCATTTCTCAGGTCAAATCTAGATTGTACCTGATTGAATTTTCCAATGAATGACCAAAGTATATTCCGGCACTCAAATTAAGCAATGGAAGCTCTTTAGAACTAAAATGGTCGGGGTGATAAATCAGAAACACACCCCCCCCAACCCCCACCCCCTTTTCACCCCCCCATTTCACCCCCCCCCCCCGGCCGCGTGTTTTTAAAATACCAATTTTAAAAATTCCAACGTGTGACCTCTGGCTAATAAGGCAAGTAATACTTCCGATTGCAATCTTTATGCAAACTCACCAACCAAATCTGTGAACCTATTTCGCGCCACTGTAGTCTCCCCAGACAGATTATCTGTTAATTATTACCCAGAAATGATACCAGCGGAAAGCGATTACGTAATCATCACCCATGTTTACGCAAATCCACCAGACGGATTTATCTCAGACAGAAACAATTGGCCATTCCTTTCATAATCGTTAGCTACCAACTTGCGGTCCCAACAGATCGTCTCTATCAAAGGTGCGCTAGAACGGCTTACGTGATAAAAGTATTTTCCGTTGACCTGTCCTAATTAGCCTGGTATTATTACTATTCACCTGTCGGCCATAACAAGCTGGGAGTTGGAAGAGCAAAAATAAAATAGGTTCAGAAATATGTTCAAATAATAAAGTGACCGATGAATACGGAAAATTGAAGAAATAACGTGATAATTTAAGGATAACGAACGTGATGTAACAGGACAAGCACAAATTCGTTACATATAGATAATTGTGATCATTGAAAGACTGTGTTACTCCTATGACGTTTGGATTTTACAATTACTTCGAAAGCGTAACTGTTTTCTTAGATTCGTTTATGCTGCAAAAATTCACAGTCATGAAGAGCTCCATCGCGTATACGAGCTGAGAAATCGCACACGTAAACCGATAACACTAACTTGAAAAATGCCATTGACGCAATCAAGACAAGTTTAAACTCGGTCAGCTCTAACTAACCACGGTAACCAAATGAAAGTAAATAGGGCTTAATTCATTTTCCACAACAGTATGTCAAAGGGATTGTCATAATGATCACGAATTTTATATGTCGATTCTGTAAAACCTTTTTCGTATGGACCATCCAGACTCAATCCTACGTTTACATCAAAGAATGTTATGGGATACTATCAGTCTGAGTCGGAAGATGCACAGAATGCCTTATGATCACAACCGCTTATGAAAAACGTTATTATTCACTCAGAGAAAATGTTTGGTCGAGCTTCGTGCCAAAATTTAATTTGTTTAAATTAAATCACTTGTTACAAAATGGTCTCTTAATTGAAGGAAAGATGAGAGAAGGAACCAAGAATAACCCCAT